>OU343222.1:59721946-59868058 GCA_910596185.1 Chrysanthemum makinoi | reverse complement strand
GATTTCCCTCCGTACTTAGTGCCTCCTTAAATGCTAAACTGAGTTCCACGGGTCCAGAAGAATCAACCTTTTGTAAGTTTCCTGGCAATTCATTCGCAGTGTTTCCTTCTGAACTATGTTTGGTTTGGCTGCATGACGATTTGGAGTCCAAACCCTTTGTGAGCAGTGGTTCTCCGCTATTACCAACTGTTTGCATATCAACAGCAAAAGGATGCTCAGAACCTGACAAAGTTTCCTGCTCAACACGCCCTACAGATCCAGGATCTGCAGAACACAATTCAATAGCGGTATGAATATAATTATTAATAAAAGATTTATTAATGTGGGTTTTTGAATATATCATTATCTAATCATAATTACTGGTATATAGCCTTCTTTTGCATATATATCTCCATACATAAGGTACCTATAAACGGTGTTTGGCATCAGTCATCTAAGTATCACCAAATGATCAGGATAACTACAGGCAAGATAAACAAAGACCTCTATGGGGATTTGAACAGGTTGTGTAGACCATGTTTCGGGCACTTTGATAAGCTTTCTACAAAAGGCTGCATAAGGTGACATTAACTATGAGAAAAACTCATAAACTTCCAACAGGAAAGATGGTAATTTGGTTCTGTGCGATACAAATATACAATATGACAATGTAGTCTAAACATAATGGCTAAACTATCATCATACAATGTCCATATTTAATGGTAATAGAGCTCACGTTGTATAAAACCTAATTCGTGAGCATAATTAATTAAAGAGTCATCTAATAGCTTACCCAAATTTTATCCAACTTCGATAACTATACATCAAAATACATCAAACAACTTACTTTTTTTGGTTTTCTTGAAATTGAACATGATATTGTGCTTTGTAATCACCTTAAGAAATTACATGTGTGATATTACATGTGTGATCCAGAGCAGAAGCATGAAGCAGCAGTTTTCGACTTAGGGTTTTAGGAAGGGTAACGAATATTGATATGAGACTCAATAAGGCCGGGTTTAGTTATGCCCTGATGTTTTCCCCCATAATGTCACAATTGGTCCCTCCATGTTTAGCTTAATCTCTTTGGTTTAGTTTATTTTTTTTATTTTCAGATCCTAAACACAACTTATGGATTGGCTCCATTGGTTGAGGTCCATGCTTAAGTTGTAACACATGCAAGTTCGAATCCAGTTTAATGCATTTTTGGTTCAATTTTTAAATCGAATTTCTAATTGTAATACTTCTTAGGTGGCATTAATGCATGTATATGATGACATGAAAATATGACGTGGCATAATGGGATGCCAAGTGGCATTTTATGTGGCATACTTCTTAGGTGGCATTTTTTTTTTTTTTTTTTTTTTTGGAAAGGCAAAATATCATTGAGAACCTCAAAACCAAACAAGATACAAAACAACAAGGCATCCGCCTCGATTAAGTAAGATACTTAAACGAGAACGAGACCCACAAGAAAAGAAAATAAAAGTGCCAAAACAAAAGAAGTGATATCCTACAAATATACTAAACACTGACACGAAAAATGGATACAAACAAAATACCTTATGACATTTGAGATGAAGGTTTGAAGACACGGAATATGCAGATCAAAATAGGAGCCAAAATATTGAGAATGGTGCTAACATGGGGCCACCAAAGCCTTCACACGCATCACTTATAAGGACAGTACCACAATATGTAACATGCCCATCCAAAGCAAACCAAGCCAACGAAGCCAATATATGATAGGTGACCCATATAACCATAAGAATTAACAGTCACATGTATATGATCCAAATGTAGACAACTAATGGCGAGCACAGCAGACGACAAAAGATCCTCCCTACTTGGTCGGATACACCATTATCCAAGAGAGAAAGACCTCTGACCCTACTGTAACCCATGACCACAGCAAAAACTTAACCCGAAATGTGGACATATATCTCGCGAGAACCTGTTGTAGCTAAATACATATATTCCGAGGGTCTCGAAGCCACTGTTGCCAATCTATCCCATTGTGTATATTTGACCTTCTCACAAGCCATTCGAAGCTTTTGAGTTGAATGTCTTGAACAATCTTATTAACACTTGAAGCTTTGTTACCAAAAACGCCGAGCGTTCTCTCCTTCCAAATGAAGTAACCCGAAGTCCAAATTACCTGCACCCAAATATGAGATAGAGGGGTAGGGACACTAACGTTCCACTATGAGAAAAAATTTCATCGATAGTGAAAGCGCTAACAATCCCCGCCTTCCACCAATTAAAAACTTTGGACCACACACTCATTGCTAAATCACAAGTGACTAAGCAATGAGCACATGTTTCCACACAATCATTACAAGACGCACAAAGAACGGAATCCAAATCAATGCCTCTTCGATCGAGTTCAACGCGAACCGGGAGTCTACCTTTGCGAGCTCTCCAAATGAAAATGTTGACCTTCTTCGGCACCAACTTGATCCAAAGCGTATCTTGACCACCATTATCCCCATGGAGGATCTTCTCCTCAATTAATCTCGTCAATGTTTTGACTTTGAATCCACCTTCTTCATCAAGCAACCACCTCCATCTATCCCTACAAGTATTAGAAACAACAACATTTCGCAAAACCTCAATTAATTCATCGAAATCTCTACACACCCTACCACTAATGCTCCTACTCAAACCCATACCCAACGCCACACATTAGGTGGCATTAATGCATGTATATGATGACATGAAAATATGACGTGACATTATGGGATGCCAAGTGCATTTGATGTGGCATGCCTCCTCTTATATATAACGTGTATATATATATATATATATATATATATGTATATATATATATATATGTATATATATATATATATATATATATATGACATTTTAATGTTTAGATTGGGTATTTATGAAATCTTTTATATAATAAAACAAAACCCCTAGTGGGAATTTTTCATTTTAAAAAAATCAAACCATACCTTATTTAGTAATAACTTAAGGATTATTATAACTTTTTAAAAAGATGTTTAATAAAAAAAAGTTTAAATATTTCCTAATTTAGCAAAATAGTCTCCAAATTTCGTTTTTATACACGACATATATATGAAAAAGGTTTATACGCATGTACTTGAGAGTTATTATCTAATACTTTTGGACTAAATTGTAAAATTAGATGAAAAAACACGCCCTCTTCCTGAATCGATAGATACAAGGAAAAAAACACTACCCTGCATCGATACAAGAAAAAAACCCTACCCAAAAAACACCCATGAACAACAATCAACGAGAGTATAAAAAGATTCAGTGTGCTTATGCGTCTGTGTTTGAATGTCCAATGTTTGTTTGTACTGGCATGGGCTATAGTTGGTAGGGTGCAACTAAATTTCGGAAGCTTCATAGCTAAAAAAAAACACTTTGACAAAGCATTAGCAAACAAGGTACATATTTTTTTAATTGGCAAAAAAAAAGTATGTAACAGTTTCATGTTTTGGGATGTAGGATTTAGTACAATTAGTTCTCAATGAATATTGAATGGAATCTTTTAATGGTATCAATATAGGTTATAAATTGCAAATTGCAGATTATTTGAAAGTGGCCCAAAAACTATATATTGGTTTAGGTTTGTGTAAAATCCATGCATTGTTTTTTATTTTATAAAGTAATCAAGTTAAGGTTTTGAGGTTTTTGGATCTCGATTTTATGAAAGACTTTAGGGTATTACTTTTAGGGTAAAAGCCAAAAATACTCTATGTACTTCTCGTGAAAACTCATTATGCTTTCTCAACTTTTTTTATTGTCATTATACTTAACGTTGTTTCCATTTTCGACTCATTATGCTTAATTACTTCTTTATGTATAATGACAATAAAAAAAGTTGAGAAAGCATAATGAGTTTTCACGAGAAGTACATAGAGTATAATGGACTGACACTTTATTGATTATAACTAAAGTTTGATCAGTTTATGTGTGGTATTGCGAGTAATCCACATTTTGTCTTATACATGTTTTACAATGGCATCGTCATGTTCTGTTTTGGCTTCTAGGATTCCCAGCTCCTGATGGCGATACGACACCTTGTGCTTGTAGGTGAATTAATGCTTTTCAATGGATTCTCCTCGAGTATGTTTACTTCATCCTGTCGTTGCATACCTAGTAAGCAAAAGTACAAAGTTTGCCGGGTCAGGCACGTTTTGGTTACAAGTCTGGGTTGAAACTGTGATTTTTAGTATGAGTCGATATGAGTAAGTATGACCCGCTAGCAAAAGTTGCCTTTTTATCTGTTTTATTCTATCTGAACAAGAGGATTGAGATTGTATGCGTTACAGTGGGTCAACTTTTAACCCGTTCAACAAGTGCCTATACAACAGTAGACATAACCAATTAAAATGTAATGGGTATGTATAATGACAATATTTGAAGTACATAGAGCATAATGAGTTTTGGAGAAAGAAAGCGTAAGCATTTATAGCTTTTTTCCTTACTTTTATTTGACATATGTTAGTGTTTTAATCTACTTTTGTTATAGGTGGCTTGGGTGAGTTAAAAAGAATCTTTGATGTGTTTACATGGTTAATTATGTTGGTATATTGCAATAGTCTTTGCACTGAACGTTAATGGTCTCCCCATATATTAGATTCTCTGTGTTTAGGCTAATCATTTTGATAGTTATACATGCTTCATGATTTTTTCTATAACACTTAGTTAGTTTAATAAGTTGATAACAAACTTGATAAGCAGTTGATATCATACATAATGAGAGGGCAACATTTAGTTCAAAATAATATTATGAAAAAACCTTTTGGTTACTTCATACACTTTTTATATTGGTTGGAATAAATTTGATCTTTCAGTTGTCTCAATATTTTAGTATTAGGGAATACCTCTACATATTTCATCCTAATGTAATGTTCTCTTATGTTACTGCCAAATATAACATTGCTTATTTTAGGACATGAGGTTATTTAATATTGAGTTGTCTTCTACAGGTTTTTTGCAAATATGTATAACGGGTCGAATTTGCCTAAAAGTTGATTTATGTACAGATGTGTATTCTTTGGTATCTTGTTGATTTTCTATTAGCATGTTTTAGGTCATCCCTTATATTTTTATGGCTAAGTAGTCTTATGGTTGATTAGCGAAGTTGTAACTTACAACCTCAATTTAACAGGTGATGTTGAAGAGGAAGTATTGTCTGAGCTAGGTGCATGATCGATCTTATTAATACACTTACAGCCCATTTATAGTTAAATAAGGTATTTTAATACGAGAATAAAATTTCAAGTAGACTTTCACCTATTTGACCAGTTTAAATTATGATTATACAATGATTAAAGTAGACAATATAATCATTGATATGGAACTTG
Organism: Chrysanthemum makinoi; assembly: GCA_910596185.1. Taxonomy (NCBI): domain Eukaryota; kingdom Viridiplantae; phylum Streptophyta; class Magnoliopsida; order Asterales; family Asteraceae; genus Chrysanthemum; species Chrysanthemum makinoi. The sequence goes on along the minus strand of OU343222.1, from coordinate 59,862,734 downwards.
ATAATTGACGCTAAAATTTAGAGGCTACTGACAGGTAGATAGTTATGTTGTGAACGATATGGAATTACTATTCTGCATATGCAGGTAAGATGATACTATACATGTACAGAGGCATTTGATCTCAACTAGACTGACTTTTATTAGAGGAGTTGTTAGTTAAATTCTCGACAAGAGTTTATTTAATTTTGAAAAATTAGAAAATCTCATTGGCATGTTGTAATTGGCATGCTGACATAAAATTATGCTATTTGTTTAGTGTAAATATATACTGATTACGCATAGCCATAATAGTATTAAAGAGAGAGTTGTATGCTCTATAGATGAGTACATTAGACAAGCTAATAGTAGTCCAGTGCATACATATGAGGTTACTGCCGCTTTGGGGTGGTTATTTATTAGGACGGGGCCTTAACCCTTATTTATATTATAGTAGCAATGGAGGTGCGTGTAACTATGGTGCACATAAATCATCTAATTATAGTTCTATATAAATATATATTTGTATGTAATTATGTAAGCATGGTTCATATTAGGTGGTCTCATATCAGCCTTTCGGTAATTTAGTTTAGCTTTTGTCATACTTGAAGAATTTGCTTTACTGATATCTAAGCTTTCTATTCTTGTAGGTATATCTGTATGGAGCTCATGTGACCTCTTGGAAAAATGGGCACAATGAAGAAGCTCTTTGTCAGTAATAAGGTATTGGATACTAATTTATCTAATCCATGAAGGTCAAACATGAAAGTCAAAGTCAAACACGAAAAGTCAAATATATGTATATGTATAAAGTATAGGGTCCTAGAATGATAAGAACAAAGTAAATAACCGTTTTTCGGTTATGGCAGTTATTAGTGAAACGTTATGTTGTTTGTTGTGTCGGTTCATGGTCTATAAATACCATGTAAACCAAGTTTGTAAACTAATGATTGATTATAATAAAAACTTAGTATATTTCATATATTCGATTGTTCATAGAAGAGATTAGACTAACAATTGGCATCAGAGCCAAAAGGTTCAGGGAACCAGAGACAGAATAGAAAGACAACGATTCAGGGAATCGTTTTAGAGAAGAAAACCAAAGGATTCGAACCAGAGACAGAGAAGAAGTACTATAACGATTCAGGGAATCGTTCCAGAAAAAAGAAGAGATTGATTCAGGGAATCAATCAAGAAAAAGAGAAGAGAAAAACATACCGGTTGTGCGACCGCCGCCGTATTGTTTGCCGGAGAAGAAAGAATAACCACCGCCGCCGCAGTCATTGGAAAAGTAACAAGAAATCTTAACCACCATCGATTGCAACAGGAAGAAGAGAAAAGTGATTTGCCCTAATCAGTGTAGAAGAGAGAAGCGGATTTATTTGGGGAAGAAGATTATACCAAAGTAGCAGTGTTTTACTTGGAGAAAAAAAAGAAGCAGAAGCCGTTTTTTTATTTGGAACAAAAAACGTACGCCAAATACAAAAGCCCACAAAAAAGCCCAAGTACAGGTTCTATATTTTCAATACTTTTTCCTATTTATAGAATAGATTAAAAAGTAATTTTCATTACAATTCGCGTTAGAAACCGTTAGAATCATTTGAGAATTATTGTGATTAGGCAGAAAATTTAAGTTCGACTGTTTATTAAGATTATATTGGTTTTTAGAAGTTGCATATTACTATTGTGGATTAGAAAGAAGAATTTAAGGTCGACTATTATTAGAATTATATTGGTATTAGAAGAAATCCAAATCGAAAGATATGACGGGAGATAAAAACGAAAACAGAGTTATTTTCACCACATCATTACCATCATATCAATGCCCAGTTTTAAGCAACACAAATTATACATTATGGGCATTAAGAATGAAGAAGATATTAATGGCAAATGGAGTATGGGATTTAGTAGAAGGTACAAGTACATCAAAAGAGATTGATGTAAAAAAGGATAGTTCGGCGTCAGCATACCTATTTCAAGGGTTACCAGAAGATTTGCAAATGCAAGTTGCGGGATGTGAAACAGCAAAAGAAATTTGGGACTCTCTAAAGTCCAGATTTATTGGAACAGAAGACATCCAACAGGCACACTCGCAACAACTTAAATCAGAATTTGAAAGACTTGTGATGAAAGAAGATGAATCAATAGATTCATTTGCTGGGAGGTTGATGAGTATTATTACAAAGGCTGCTACATGTGGATTGACGTTTGATGAACAAACAAAAGTACGGAAATTACTGAATGCAGTGCCAGATAAGTTTGTACCAGTAGTAGCAACCATTGAAATGGTTGTTGATTTTAAGAAAGCAAAATTAGAGGAGATTATTGGGAAACTTAAGACTTATGAAGAAAGGCTTAAGTTTAGAAAAGGAAGTGAGGAAGATAATAGTGAGAAATTGTTATTCACACGTCAAGGGAATAACAGAAATTATGAACGCAACTATGGAAATGATAGACGAGGAGGTAGTAATCAGACACGAGGAAGAGGCCAAGGAAGATTCACAAGAGATAGTAAGAATGGAGATAGTTATGATAGAAACAAGAGAAACCATGGAGATAAAAACTACCATAGGAGAGACTTTAGAGAAATAGAGTGCTATAATTGTCATGAGTTTGGACACTTTGCTGCAAATTGTCCAAAACCAAACCGTAGAGAAGAAAAAGCAAACCTTGTGTTCGAAGATGATGAACCAGCACTATTAATGGTTACTAGTAACGATGGAAAAGAGATAACATCCTTAAAGGATGAAATTCAAAAGGAAAAGTTAGAAGATATGCGGTCAGAGATAGAAATTGATTTGAAGAGTAAATTAGAGTTTTGGAAGTTTGAAATGCTTCAAGAGTTAGAGATTGAAAAACAAGAGTTTGAGACGAAAATAAGAAATAGAGAAATGGCATTTGAGAAACAAATGCATAGAGAGTTAGAGAACCTCAAGAAGTTGAGAGATTGCACAAGCAAAGAGATGAAAGAGTTAAAGACAGTAAGAGAATTGTTTGAGAAAGAGAACCATGAAGTTGTTTCAAATGAGAAACATCTAGAAGCAGAAAGAGTTGACAAAGGCGAATGCAAGAAGCATCAAGAGACGCCATCAAGACTTCAGAAGGAAAGCCAGATTGAGAAAGATATTAAATCATGCAACAAGAAAGTTGAACCAGAAGATCGTGATACAAGAACCAGATATTGGAGATGCAAGATTATGAAATGATACAAATGAAGGAAGATAGTGACAAAGGAGATAAAGATGATCGAGATGAGATTGAAGACAAGGAAGAAGAAGAAATCAAGGAGGAAGTTCAAGACATAGTTCGTGTTGAAGATCAAGACAAAGAAAATGGAAACAAGCCAAAGTTTAAAAGATGATGGAGCTTGAAGATATCGAAAGAAATGAAATGGATTAATAAATTAAGGAGGAGTATTGGATACTAATTTATCTAATCCATGAAGGTCAAACATGAAAGTCAAAGTCAAACACGAAAAGTCAAATATATGTATATGTATAAAGTATAGGGTCCTAGAATGATAAGAACAAAGTAAATAACCGTTTTTCGGTTATGGCAGTTATTAGTGAAACGTTATGTTGTTTGTTGTGTCGGTTCATGGTCTATAAATACCATGTAAACCAAGTTTGTAAACTAATGATTGATTATAATAAAAACTTAGTATATTTCATATATTCGATTGTTCATAGAAGAGATTAGACTAACATAAGGTACCAGCTATCTATAAATTTTGTTATGATTCTATTGTATTCCTTTCGTTCACAGCAATCTGATTAGTGAATACAGCCATCCGGTGAATACATACAAGGAAACAGATCATGTGATGCTATAAAGGCGCAAGTTCGAATCCGACTTGCAGCATGGTGGTGGGTATCGCGATCAGGTAATTCACAGGCATCAAACCTTTGTTGGGTAGGGTTGATGGGTACCAAAAGGTACACGGGCTTGAAATGGTCTCGCCAAAAACCATTTTACAAGGAAACAGATTCAGAACACCTTACAACATTCACATGCCAAGGTAAAGTACCTTTATAGCTTTTTTACATTGCTCTCCATTGTTCCATAAGGCTTTGGCATCTTTCTTATGTTGCTGATCATTTACAGATATTGATAAACAACTTGACTAAAGCATGTTGAAAGTAGAATTTTGTATATTAACAAATTTTTGAGTGGACTATTTGGTTTATTACACCATAAACAAATCATGTTTTTGGACAAACATATTGGTTTGAACCTTCAGCAAGTTCTGATGCTTTATGACAGTGTTCTACAAAAGCAAGAAAGGTAAAAAGACCGAGAAGGAGGTTCAAGAAGCTGTGAATGTGTAGGTCGAAAACTTGATAGTCATGAGCCCCTACCATATGGTTCAACTACAGTCTACAACACACTTAATTGACCAATCTCGAAAACTTGATAGTTGTGGATTTGATTGAGCATATGTCGGTGGTTAAACTAACGAAAAAAGTTATATGGTTGTATGTTATAACAGTCAACTATTATTAGGTATATGGTTCTTTTACAACTGTATCTTTCTGTGTTGTAAAATGCTTTGTAAGTTTTCTTATATGCATGTATAATGCTTAAACTTTATATTGTTCATCTTCCATTCCATATTATTATAATAAGTATATTTTTATATATTATAATAAGTAATGACCTTCTGGCTTCAGCTAGGGATCAAGTAAATACACTATACCCTTCATGTTTATATGTCCTCATTGGAGCTGCTTAATGAGTTAAGGACATATAACTCATATTTTTTTCTTTACATGTCGGGTATGTTTGGCAAAAATAGATTGTGTTGATGCTGATGTTGTTGCTGATGCTGGTGTTGTTGCTTAAAAAGATTATAAAAAGAGATTATTTTTATTAGCTACATGAAGTAACCTTTTATTTTCAGAGATTATGGAAGATTATTTTTTTTTATAATCTCTTATAAGCTATGTCTGCCAAATAAAGATTATTTTTTAAATAACTTATTCTTAAAAAAAATAAGTATTATTTCTCCATAATCTTGTGTGCCAAACATAGCAGTCATGTTTCCATTAAGATTACCGGTCATTCAAATATTCAGGTTACTTTGTGGTAAAACAAAAAATAAAATATAAACTCATGTTAAGTGATCCATTGATGTTGGAAAGTTAATATACATGGCGATGTAGTAGTATTTGTGAACTAAACTGTAGTATATTACAATTTGTTTAAAACCCCAACATTTATTGTGTATTTGCAGTTTTCTGAAAGGCCTTTGTATTGCAGTTACCAGAATGACTTCACATTATTGGATATCTATGAAGGATAGGAGTATATAGTGAGTACGAAAAGCGCCTACATGTATCTATCCAACCGCGTCTTAAAAAGTTGAATATATACTTGTGGATTATGTACAACATATAAAGAAAGAACTTATATGGATTATAAGATCGAAACAAGATGAACACAATAAAGCTACAAAGAAACTAATGACCTCATGAGCTCTCGATGCCAGGTACGAACATCTTCCTTTTTTGTAATTAAATTTTATTATACACTATATAAATTAATACTTCTTTAATATCTTTACACATTAGATTATATTTTAAAATACTTTATTATCGGAAAACCTTCATGTTTTTGTTTTTGTCATATTCATGTATAATCTACGAGAACGAATATAACAAAAATCTATCCCAAAACCCTGGGAAATTCTAATTTATATGACCTCATTGAATGAAATAGATGAACACAATAAAGTTGCGAAGAAACAAAAGACTTCATAAGCTCTCGATGTAACATCTTCTTTTTTTGTTACTTGAATTTTATTATGCAATATATAAATCTATACTTATATCTTTACAAGTTGGATTATATTTTAAAATACTTCATTATTGGAAAGATTTCATATTTTTCTTTAGACATGTTCATGTACAATATGCGAGAACGAATCTAACAAAAAACTATCCCAAAACCTCATGTGTGCACGAGTATCTAATTTATCTTTTATTTATATATATAATGAAAAATGAAACCCCAAGTGGGGACTTTTTTATTTCAAAAAAAAATAAACTTATCGATAAAAGCAGTACTCGATCTTCCTCTAACATTCATTGACCACAAACACACAAAAAAGAGACCTACAACTAAAAAAAATAGATCGAAAACAACATTCCATCAAAGAAATTGGTAAGATCTTGGGTTTCAATATGATAACCCATGTTTGATGCGGGTTTACTATTCTAAAAGTTATTTTGCCCTAACCGTACTCATGTATGTTATAAGTTGTTCACATAAGATTTGTGCTATCGTTTTCTTATAGTGTTTAATTTTACTTATTTAATATATTTATACCTTATAAGAACTTTTTTATTTCTTTCTAATAAATGGTGTAAAATATGAAATGTTTAATAACAGGTCTTAGGATGGAGCTGAGATTATTCAATGAAAGAACACATAAAGCTGCTAGCACATGTGATTAAATGGTGTATAATTCCATTTATATCATCAAGTCCATGTGATTAAATGAATGAAAATAGTTTATGGCGGTATGAAAAAGGGGACGGAGGAAAACAAATGATTTCTACGGCTCATTCACTCTTAGAATATTAAATGTGTGATATATTTTAGTTCATTATAAAATTTAGTCTAACATCAGACGATATAATAGTATTTTAAATGTGAATTAGAATTTTCAATAGAAAAACAGTTTTAAATGGTTTTAACATGCAGTAGTTAAACTTTTTACATCCATATCTATGAAAATACTATATATGAACTTTTAACGCGTACATCAAATATAAATATAAATCAAAATTAATAATCATAAATAAAAAAAATAAAAAACATAATTATAAGCTATTTGTTTTTTAATAAATACAAGTACATTATTGAAAATTTTAGAAAAAACCCCGCGCGTGCGCGGGCATTATAACTAGTTAAAAAGAAAAAGAAAAAAGTTACAGAAGTGATCAAAACCACGCATTTGAGATGCAACGACTTGCATTAGATGCATTTCTATTCATATAGATGCAACATCTTGAGTTTCGAAAGTTAATTTGATGTATAGCACTACAAAAAACAAGCTATTTGGTGACATGTTTAGGGACTCAAGAAGTTATGTCGCAAATTTGCGACCTAAGTAATGACATGTTTAGTGACTTACACGTCTTCTAAGTCAACTAAAAAGTCGCAAAAAATACGATGTCACCAATCAAGTCGTTGAACGTGTCGCTAGTTTGTGACATATAAAAAGTGCATCGCCACTAGTGTCGCAACAATTGTGACTTCTTGCAACATGTTGTTAACTATGTCTCTAATTTCGTGTCGTCTTTGAAGAAGTCGCTAAACGTGCCGCTAATTTGTGACATATAAAAAGTACATCGCCAATAGTGTCGCAACAATTGCGTCTTATTGCAACATGTTGTTAACTTGTGTCTAATCTTTTGACATCTTTAAAGAAGTCGCTAAACGTGCCGCTAGCTTATGACATTCTAAAAGCCAATCGCTACTAGTGACGCAAAATTATGACTTTTTGCAACATGTCAATAATCTTGTCTCTAATTTTGTGACTTCCTAAAGCAAGACGCTATCAACATCACTAATTACGACATGTTAAGTTGTTACCATAATCACTATCTTTTTAAAAAGATGTCTTTTAGCGAACTAGAGGTCTCGGACACCAGGACCAAATATGACTGGATACACCGATGTTTTAAAACATCAAAAACATTTCGATTAACAGGTGAATTTAAATGTCTTCAAAAAATTAACACGCATAAAAAAAATCCATAAAGGTCCCGGGCACCTTCGGAAACTCTTGCTCCATCCTTGGTTATAACAAAGTATAAATTACTAAGTATGTAAACATTTTAATAAAAAAGATATTATAAATTAAACTTTTTATATTTCTTATCTTTATTATCATTAAACTTTTATTATAAATTAAACTTTTTATATTATAAATTAAACTTTATTTAATGATAATAAAGATAAGAAATATAAAAAGTTTAATTTATAATAAATTACACAGATTCCCCCAATTTCCCCAAAACATGTAAACGGTTATACTCCATCATCTAAAATACACTGGTCATCACAGGTACTCGCCATCGTCTCAGTCATCACAGTTACTCCGCCATCATCTCCGTCATTATCTCAGGTATACGTTTTGTATTACACATAATAATTTTGTATTTTAGTGTTGTGATTTGATTATTAACTGTGTTTATACTGTGTACTATTTTAGTGTTGTGATTTGATTATTAACTGTGTTTATACTATGTTTATACTAAGATTTGATTATTAACTTATGCTTATCTGCTTAGTCATGCTGTTTTAGGGGTTGTTTGGGATTGCAATTCAAACACTATTTAAGTTACGTTTGGCGAAACTAGTAGTGTATAGATAGAACATAAGCTGATAAATTGTTGTTGTAAATGAGCATAAGTTATTTAAGTTACGTTTGGCGATAAATTGTAATGTTACCCGAACCTATATGGAAGGCAATGACTGAAGTGAGCCTTTTTTTCAGAGATTTATGTTCAACTACATTACAAGTGGAACACTTAGAGAAAATGGAGAAGAATATTGTGGTAACATTGTGCAAACTCGAGAAGATACTTCCCCCGGGATTCTTTGATCACATGGAACATTTACTAGTTCACTTGCCATACGAAGCAAGAGTTGGTGGTCCTGTGCAATACCGTTGGATGTATCCTTTTGAAAGGTACTGATTTTATACTTCTTAATATTCATTTTTTTCTATTTTGATTATCAAAGACTTTAATAACAATATGTTTGATCTAATCAGGTTCTTAAAGGCGCTAAGTTTAGAATTTTCATGTGGCCGGTTCCAAGTTTTAAGGGGTTTGTTGAGGATGGATTGTTTCGGATGGGTCTCGTTGATGAACGTTCAGGTGGAAATCAAGCGTGAGCGTGGTTGTTTAGTTTTTGTCACTTCGGCTACTGGTAGTTTAGTTTTTGTCCACAAACTTTCTTTAAGTGCATACTTTTAACTTCATTGCCTCAGTTTATACTAGTTACATAGGTGATTCAAAGATCATCAATCTAGTATCAATAAACAAACTTGATTCTATCAGATTCTGATTTTGTTATAATGGTCATTAAAAATGAATGGGCCAATACTATTGAGGTCCTTAGGAATTTATTTGCTCTAAGAGGTTGGTCAAATTATATTCAACAAGTCAAAAGGGTCACTTTTTACGAAGATCAAGTTGACCGAAGCACTTTAGCCATAAATAGTAAACTTTTTTATTACGATTGTGCATCAAATATTAATCTAAAGACCAGATTAAGTTAAAACGGGTCACTTTTTTACGAAGATCAAGTTGACCCGAAGCACTTTTAGCCATAAACTTTTTTACGAAGATCAACTTTTTATAAACAAATATTAAACTTTTTATTTCAAATAAACCATAAAGACCATAAATAGTAAACCTTTTATATTTTTTGAACAAAATACAAATTTGTTACCACTTAAACATAAATTGAAAAAAAAAAAAAAAAAAAAAAAAAAAAAAAAAAACCACTCCAATTTAGATCTCAGGCTTGTCGCAGTGGGAGGTCTTCAAATCGGTTGCAAAAGCAAAAGTGGGAGGTTCAACCGATGTGGAGATCGGTTGCCTCGAATGTGAGGTCGGTTGGGACATCGGGTTGGCCAAAAAAGGGAACATCGGTTCCTTTGCGCCTTCGATGTTAACTCTGCTTTTCTCCCGTTTGGTGTCTTAAACTAAAAAAAAAAAAAAAAAAAAAACATTCCAACCCTTATAAATACCCACTTCACCTCAAATGTTTGAATTAAAAAAAAAAAAAAAAAAAAAATCCTTGGGTCGTGGGGCATCCGGGTTGTCCCAGGTCGCTGGAGAGAGAAAGCTGACGTGGCGCAGGTTTTCCAGGTCGTCCCAGCTAGCTACTGGGACCAGCCTCATATAGTCTCGGGTATAAAAAACCCACTCCAATCCCTAATTCCCACCATTTCCCCCAATTTCCCAAATACAAACCATGTAATTTTCTGTGTGTATTTACTTCACCATTATCAGGTATACTTCACCATCATCTCCGCCATTATCATACTTCATTTTTTATACTGTGTGTATTTACTGTGTGTATTTACTGCTCAATTAATTTTTGATCGTTTAATTTATATTTGAGATGAAATTAAGCCTTCATCTCCGGTATACTGTGTGTATTGACTGAATCTCACAGTTATGATTGAGCCTTCATCTCCGGTATACTGTGTGTATTTACTGTGCGATTTTTTTTAATTTTTTGAATTTGATTTGATTAGGTATCGAGTGTCAAGCGAATCAAGCGAGTGCTACTAGTGAGGAGTGTACTGTTGCTTGGGGTACGTTAACGATAATTCGCTACTTTCATATTTTAATTATTCGCTACTAGTGAATTGTGTTGTATACATCGTTGATTGTGTATAGGTGTTAGTATCTAGTTGCCGTAGCCTTAGTGCTCAACACGGATTCTATAGTGCTCAGGATGTTTTCGCTATTTTAATTATATGTTTGTGAATTGTGTTGTATATATCGTTCATTGCCGTTTAGTATCTAGCGCCGTAGTGTTGTTACTTGCTTAGTTTGTTTATAGTGCGGATTCTATTAGCGGATAGGTTTTGCGCTAACAAGAGGTTGTTGATGAATTTGTGTTATGAATATTGTTCTAATGTCTTGATGTAAGGTAGGATTGTTGTTGCCTGTAGATAGGTAGGACTGTATTGTTGTGCTATCGATGTTAGGTAGGATTGTTGTTGCTTGTAGTTAAGTTAGTTGTAACTAGTTTGTGTGTGCTTGATTGCCTTGTCGTAAAGAGGTGTATAATTTGCTAGCCTGTAGATAAGTTAGTTTTCGGAGATTGAGATTATGGATGATTGAGATTAGGGTAGGATTTTTTTGTTTTGAAGGGTAGGATTGTTGTTTACCCGTAGATTGTTAGTTAGTTTAGTATAGAATGAATATGTAGTTGATTGTGTATAGGTGTTAGTATCTAGCCGTGGTAGCTTGATTGTTAGTGTCGTACACATGATGGATTCTATTAGCAGATAGGTTTTGAGTTAACAAGGAGGTGAGAGTTTATAAGTGAGTTGTTGATACAAGTGTGAGCAGCACCTACTCTGTTTTGTAGGCATTATTGTTTTACAGCTTGCTGTCGTTGTGTGTAGTTAAGCTTGATAACAGTGAGTTCTATGGATTGTTAGTCGAGTTTATGATCTTGTATAGTCGCGTTTTAGATTACCTGAATTGTGCTAAGGGATAATAGTTATTGCTGTATTTTGAGTTTGTTTATGATGTAACTTAAGGATTCTTGTGGATGATTTGCTAATTTGTCTTGCAATTTGTCATGGTTGTTGGCTTGTTACTAGTAAATAAGCTAGTTTGTGGAAACCGAGTTTATGTATGAACGTTAGTTGTGTTTAGTTTTCATTGGTTAGTTGTGGTAGGTTGATAGCGCGTGAGATAGTTTAGATAGTTATCAGTTTTGGGCAGGGAGTAATCCAAACTGATGTATTCAAAAGCATTACTTATATCTGTTATCTAGATAGTATTATGTTGGAGCGTTTGCAATCTATCTCTGTTTATGGTGTTGCTAGATTTGTTTCTCATTTTCAATGTTAGTCACGCATAACTGGATTTAGGATTATGTAGGATATAATATAACTACTGTTCCAGAGTTTATGCATATCAGTCATTGGCAAACACTTTGTAAAAAGTGGAAATTGCCCGAATTTATTGCAAAATCTAAGAGAGGGGCTGTTGCTCGCCAAGCTAATAAAAGATTGCACACTGGTGGTTCGGTCTCGAACGTTGAGCATACAATGCGACTGGTATAAAAATCAATTCCTTTATCTGCTACTTAGTTATATTGGTGATGGACTTATATATAAAAATTGTTCAATCTTGTATAGAAAAAGGAACTGAAACGTGACCCGAGTGCTGCTCAAACTCTTGAGAGAACCCATAAGAGGAAGAACAAAACTTTTGTTAATAATGAAGCTAGGGAAACATGGGTAAGTTTTTATCACCAACTGGTTACTTTTTCTCGCCCGATACTTATTCTTTGCACTAAGTTGTAGAAGAAGTGTGTATGTGAGCGCACGCGCATCTGCACATTTTTTTGTTTTTTATTTTCAGTTAAATGAATCTCCACATTTTCTGTAACTTATTGGGTAGCTATTCATGGTTTTGTGCAGTTGCATTTAGACTAACTTGGGTTTGGTTATGTGTTTTATGTAGGAGCGATATAATTAGAAATATGGTGTAGATGATGCGCTTGATGCTCAGGTAACATGTCCAACACATATCGAAGATGGGCAGATCATGTTGGCTCGAAGAATGGGAGTTATTACGGTTTTGGATCTGGGGTTGATGGATTCATGCTCCAAGGTGAGGATGCTGAAGAGGACTTCAATACTGGATATAATGAGGACTTTGTTCGTGTTCAAGAAATGGTAGAGCAGCACGATATTGATCAAGGTACCATGAAAGATCAGTTGGAAAGCTTAAAACGTGCACAAGAAGCACAATCAAGAAAAATAGAAGAGCTTCTGGAATCTCAGACATCAAACGAGCAAAACCTGAAAAAATTTATTGCTCAGGAAGTGTCAAAGGCAGTTGCTCAAGATGTGGGAAAATTTGTTGCTCAAGAAATTGCAAAGTCTAATCGCCAACTTCTAGCAGCCCTTCGAAAATGTCCGTGATAAATGTTTGGTAGACATTTAAAACTCTCTTCTACTTAATATGATAACTAGTTTATATGCTTGATGTTTAAGCGAATTGGTATACTTCACACAACAGTTGATGTTTTATGTGATATGGTAAATCATATTCTGTACAAATGCTCTTATTATATTTGTTTGGTTTTGAGAACAACTAAATAACAAATGTGATGTGATGTTGTTATATATATAATATGGTGAGCATAAAACTTGTAGCAGTGAGATGTTGCTTAATTATTCTTTAAACTAGTATTTACGATAAAAGCAATATGATGTTGCTAATTATTGCAAAGCTAGCGACCCGAATAGCGATGTGATGTTGCTAATTATAGCAACGGGTAGCGATATTGACAGTGACGAGCGGTAACGAATCAGCGGGGCCGGGTAGCGACCCAGTTGCGAATGTGACACAAATAGCGACCTAACTAAGGACATTCAATAGGCGTCGCTTAGTAAATCTAGCGTCACGTGAAGAGAAGTAAATACAAGTGTCCCTAAAAATAGCGACACAATTAAGGACACATAAAGAGATGTAAGCTAGTTATTATAGTGACAAGTGAAAAAAAGTGGCTACATGTGTCTCATTATAGCGACATATCTTTGATGTCACAAAATTTTGCGACTCATTTACAGCGACTCCTTTTACTATGTCATAGGTAACGTGTCGCTGTGGTCAAATGCGACGCTAACGGCATCACTAAACATGTCACTAAAAGGCTGTTTTCTTGTAGTGTAGATGGTGCAAATTGATTTTCATGATTTCGGCACGTGTAGAGGAACAAAAAACAAGAGAAATCATGAAATGCATATAATATAAGTATATGCATCTCATTAAAAGCTAGAAAACACACAATGGTGCATTATAATGCATCTAAGATTATAGGGATGCATCTAATTTAGGTTGGTGCATCTCGGATTTGCGGTTATAGTTCTTCTTATTACTTCTTATTTTAAGTAATCTTCTTATTTGATCCTAACTCACACAGGAGAGCTACACTTGTTGATTTTTATATTTTGTTAAATATAATTTTAAACTATAAAAGCAAACGCAATTGGTCCTGTAGCTCAGTTGGTTAGAGCGTTGGTCTTATGAGCCGAAGGTCGCGGGTTCGAGCCCCACCAACCGAAGGTCGCCGGTTCGAGCCCCGTCACGACCAATAATTGTTTATTTTACTCAACCTCAACATATGTTCTAGAGCTAGTTGACTAGTTTTTAGTTTTTAGTTTTTGAAGATATGAACACTTGTGGCATATTTCCAAAGAAGGACAAATTCTTCTGAACTTCCTTCAAGTTTTCCGAATCTTGGATCATGAGTAACATCTATTTTTAGCTTATATTTTGACACTCGATGAGTGTTGATGTACTGATTCTAGTAATTTTGTTCAAGGTGCTTGTTGATAAGGATGTATATGACGGGAGAGTTATTCAGGTGATCGAATATGAATTATATGCAAAGTCGTTTAGTGAAGTCTTCTAAGATCATCAACTGATGGAGTTTATTTTTACTCTATGTTTTAACTTTTGATTGTCATGTGCTGTCTAATAAAATGTATTAAGTTTTTGCCAACGGTGCGTAGCTCAGTTGCGAGGCATCTTTGCACTTAACAATCACAAGGTTGTGGGTTCAATCCTTTGCACTCCATAGCCACAACCGCTAAGTGTGTCATGTATGCCCCCCGCATTCTGGAAAGTCAGCCGATTGTGAGCCTGTTCGGGTTATCGATTATTAACCTTTTGCACCTAACATGTATTAATTTCCATGACAATGTTTTCTGAATAACTGTTATGGCAATGTACCCTGAGTACTGATCAAAGTCTGTTCCGATTGGTTGACATGGCCACACTGATATCTTGACTTCTTGAAGTCCCTTATAGACTGGTTGAAGTTTACAATTGACAGCTTATTCGTCGTAGGTTCCAAATACAAGTCATAGAGTTTCCTAACATAAGGCTAATAAAAGGCATTTAGCTGCTCTCATATCATATCTTGATTGTAAATGACAAAAGGTTCATTCTTTTTCATACTTTTAAATTACATGTCTTGATCGTCACTTATCTTACCGAGTTACATGTCCGCATATATGTGTAACTGAACATACATAATTGATCGCTCACAGTATGGTTCGAAACACCTGTTCTTGGATGTAAAATGGGATTTCAGCAATACTGATTTAAAAGAAAGACCATTGTTATTCAGTTACACTAATTTTACAAAATATATTTTAAAAATGGAAAAAGCAAACGCAAATGGTCCTGTAGCTCAGTTGGTTAGAGCGTTGGTCTTATGAGCCGAAGGTCGCGGGTTCGAGCCCCGCCAGGACCATTTGTTTTGATGATTTCAATTACTGTTTTATTATAACCTCAACATACAGACCAGTGGTACACGATTCCTTTTCCAGTTTCTTAGGGGCTGTTTGAAAGGTTCTTAATGAAGCGATCCCTTGGTATTCTCTCATCTTCTTCCCGCTGTAGGAGCAGGAGCTGCGCCAAGACCAATAATTTCTAAGATTTTTCTTTTTGTTGTTTATTTTAACCTCAACGAAAAGTTAATAAGAAACACTGTACATGAGTACAAGAAATGTATATCGAGTCTCGTGAGTATTAGTACTCAGCTGTGAGATCTTCGCCATCGACATGAACCAGGGCTGAACTTCTAAAATGTTAGACATTTAAAGCACTTTTGATGAGAGTATCACATTCTCTACCACTATCGCAGTACACCGAAACCAGCAGACAAATGATTGAAAAAAGAAATTCATTCTTCAAAGTTACATTATTTTTTAGAGGTTTATATAATTGACATCCGTGAAAAGTAGTGCGGGAATTTTGTGACCATCACTTTACTTATCATGCTAAGAATGGGATTACAACACATGGTAAAATCCAATGGATGGGATAAGTATGTCATCGTCATGTTGATCAAGGATATATTAGATGATAGAAATAGATTGGTTAGCACAAACCCGGTCTGAAGGCTTATGTCAATTAGGATTTTCGATATTGCATTTTTTTTGGACGGCGAAGAAATATATTTATATATAAACAAAACTAAGAATGTTTACCCAGCAAGAGGCGAGGAGCAATTACACATCAAATGAGCATCACCTAACAAAACGTGTGCAAGCTATCCGGGAGTTAAACAGCCAATCTAACCATACAAGGCTAAGTTTCTTACTCCTACTAACAACTCAATTAGAAACCACAGCTTGGAGCTTTTGAAAGAGAACGAATGGAGAAGCATGAGAAATATCTAAACTGTCGAAAACCTTGTCGTTTCTATATGACCACATTAGCCATATGACGCTACGAAACACAACATCAAAAACAATGGACGCCGGTCCTTGTAGTCTTGCAACGGAAACAGAGCACCATATGGAGAAGCATGAGCAATTACACATCAATATTGCATGTTACTTTATTTAAAGTGATGAATAATAAAGTGTAACCTATACGGTTTTCAGTGTTCAACATGGTATGTACGAAGAGCGGGTTCAGATCCTCTGACCTAGCTGTCGCTATGCCACTCTCTTTGCATTCCCCGACCGCAAATCTTATCCATCTTTATATGTAAAATCACTTTCCTCCACCGTCAGATTTCTTGTTTAAAAAAAAGCTCTTCACGTTCATTCTGTTTTATGCCATGTTTTGTTTTCATAAATGCTACTTCTTTTTATTATTATTTATGTTAATGGGTTGAGCGCATACAATCACACATAATAATAACAAATGGTTTTTTACCTGTAAATCCAAACACTGATTCCGCCGTCCGTCCAGTTTCTGCCTATGTTTTGACTGTATTCAAGTACAAGAAATGAATTAAGCTTGAGCAAGATGATTTAACTAGTATGTAAATTTGAAGGGTTAGATATTAGTATTACTTACTTGCAAGATTCCCAGATAACCGGTTTAGCATGAATGACTGTTGTACTTCAGGAGTGTTTAAGTATAGGAGGATATAATTCTCGGTACAAGGATCAAATCCTGATATCTGTTTCAATCATGTGAGTTTCCTGAGAATATTTTCCTCCATAAATGGTGCGTAGCCAGTTGCGGGGCATCTTTGCACTTAACAAGCACAATTTCGAGGGTTCAATCCTTTTCACACCCCATTGCCACAACTGCTGAGAGTGTCATGTATGCCCCCCACATTCTGGAAAGGCAGCCGATTGTGAGCATGTTCGGGTTACCAATTATTAACCTTTTGCACCTAACATGTATTAATTGTTGGGATTTTAGAACTAAGTTAACCATTAACCTCTACGAGTACGCAGCGGATATAGATCTAGTAATTTCAATTAGGTTAACACGTATAATAAACAATTAATGAATAAAAGGGATAAATAGAAACACATATGCGTGGCTTATTGAACTCAAGTATAGAACAAGAAAACAAAGCGAAACCCCAAGTATCTAAATTAGATACCTCTATGAGTATCACACACAACACGTAAAACAAGCACGTTCGATAATGAGCTAGTCGAGAACGTATTACCCAATCAACCATTTGATAATTACTTGAATAACTCGAACAAGAAAAACCCCAAGAACATGTCTTTTCTTTTTCTGCCCAAGATAAGAAGCTGTCCGAGAACGATCCTTAATTACCCGATATCGGACAAGCTTTGTCCGATATCATCCCTTTGTTGTCCGAGATCATTCACGAAACAGAAACCATAAACCTTGCCTGCCAATCTACTTCAACCAGGAACTTTGCAGCATGATAACACCAATTGAACTAAAACTAAACTACTTGGATTAAAGATTTAATGCAAGTTAAGTTTTTGAACAGAGCAATAAAATCCCAATCGTTTTATAGAATAATGATTGGGTACAAAAGGTGTGCATGGTCAATCGAATCTGATGTTTAGGGAAATATATTATATGTATCATATTCAATATATCACCTGAATTGGGGTGGGGTACATTTGTTTATATAGTAAAACAAAACAACACTGTCTTGGGTTTAAAGCTTGGTCGACAAGCTAAACCCCAAACAACCCACTGCCCTATTTGTTTAAGGAATACAAGGCCCAAGGCACTTCCCAAACCGAACCACTTTAACAAGCCAAACAGCCCATGGGTCGTGAAACAATCGGGTCAAGTACATGCATGTATATCGGGTTATATATTCAAGTATTTATACGTTCGACACCTACTCTCGTGTTTATCGTGTGTGCCTCCATAGTCTCACACACTTTTAGCGTTTACGTGTGTTTTAAACTCCCACAAACCAACACCTCCCACTTGGGAGTTGGAGTGTCGAATGACACACAAAACTAACGATGGAAACGCCTAGCAACGCTCTCACTCGCTTTTTATGTAAAAGTGTTTGAGAGAATAGTTTCAAAAATTTCTCAGTAGCATGGTTATTAATGTCTTGCTTTTAATCATCCTTTGTTATAGATACCGTTAAACCATGGATAATGGATCTCAAATCATTCCATATAGTTTAACCATTTAGAATCTCGTTATAAATTTAATTGAATATACCAAATGTAATCAAGAATCATCTTGCCTTACCCTTTGGAGTGCGGCGAACGATTATCGATTAAATGCGGAGAGGCGCCATGGTATCTTTCGCCCATATCAAGTGGGTAACAAATCCGTTATTGACTACAAGTGTTGTGGATCTTTGCCATCACTCGAAATATAGCCTTTATAACTACCTTATTAGGATAGCGTTTTGCGTATACTTACAAAGAATGATATCCACAAATAACAGAACTTGCTTGCATCTCAAGTCTAAGGGCGAAGATAACAAACCATTTTCAATATTTTACTTATGACAAGGATCCAAAAGTAAATGTTTGAAAGTTGGGGAATCCAATATGCATCTCTAGTGAATACATATGAGTTTGGCGGGAACAATCCACATTCTCGTTAGAATATAACCAACAATCATATTTGTCTTACATAACAATATTCTCATATTGTTAACCGACAATAGACATATTTAGAATAATAAAATTATTCAAGGATTAAACATGCAAATACATGATAATGATCATTATATGAATGAATAACAAATACCAAGTATCTTTATTCATCATAAAGTAAAAATTGTCTATCAATCCCAATTATCCAAATACTAAAACATATATGCATGAAACTCATTTAGTAAGTTGAAGCCTAATGTTTCCAACATTCTCAACATTTCTTTACAAGAAAAACTAAATAGTCATCTGAGTAAACTTTCCGAATACTTATTTCAAAATATCACTTATAGTGAGGGATTTGAAATATAAGATGAGTATCTTATCTCATACGCTCATACTATTGCAAGAGTTATAATATGGAGATGTCGTCTTACCTTGCATGAGGTATTAGAAATCAACGACATACTGACAGTCATCTTTACAGTTTATAAAAGTGTAAAGTATTCTTATTCATTAATGTGTAATGCAACAATGCTCTATGTTGAGCATAACTAGTTAACAGATTTATCATAAAAGAAGAAATCCTACTACAACTAGTATTAATAATCCTCTAGCATCATTTGTACTTATACAACACTATGCTTTATAATTCGTAAACATTTATAAAACAATAATCTAAACACACTCAATTAGATATTGTTGTTGTCAGCTCATTTTGTTCTTCTACAAAAACAACAACTAGTCTTATACACAATATAATATATACATGATGAATCCTTAGTTAAAACAACATAAGGATTCCATCCATGTAATAAATTATTCCAAGTGAAATATATCATTTAAGACTTGCTTGAATAATATATTGCATATGTGTAAGACTTTACTTTCCGCATCTGTTTATTCCATATAAACATATATTTCAAGGTTGTTTGTTATATTCCCAAAATTCCAAGTGAAGTTTCATTCCAAGCTTAAGGATCAATATCTAGCTCAAATAGAATGATATCTTAAACATGTAAATTTTAAAGAAAAACACAATGCTCCCACTCAATGTCAGATGTACTCAAGAGTTGTCTTAATTTAATCAGAATCATATTGTAATTAAATTCAAGATCTCAGCTCTTAGCTGCACGATACAATCCAAATCATGGATTGCTCAAATTTTGTATATTATATAAAGATAATATAAATTCATAACCCTTTTGATTACACACCGTCCTCGCAAAAGGTAATCAAAAAGAAAGAGTTATAAAATCTAATTGCCATACTCCTTATACAAGGAAACATGTATGACATTTAATTATCTTTATATCATTAATGCGTGTATATATAAGAAAATTTAATCACAGTCAATTGCTTAAGTATGATTAAAAACTTCCTATTAAATGTCATGCATTAATATGTATACAAGTTCGTCCTTGTGAGTCTTTCTTCAAAAGAAACTCATTCCAACCCCATAGGTTCTTGTTAGTCGAAATAACAATAAAGCTCAAAACTCGATTTGCCTTTGAAGGCGCATCTTGTCATTCATAGTTCTAAAATATTTATCAGATTTAAGATGTGATAATATATTTTAGTAGTTAAACGATTTACAATAATCTCTAACTTATATCCCTCAGGCATTGATATAAAATATCACTCAAGTGATGAGGCATCCTTTCGGTTATGAATGAGTAATCATTATACTTCGGTCGACATTTACATGTTTAACTTTAGTATGACATTAATAAGTAGATTTTAGAAGGTTAAGTATTTTGTTTACAAAACTTTGAGATATGTATATACTCCCACTGTAAAACCCTAAAAATTGTAAACACGTCAATCTTGATGGATACGTTTAGCATTTATCTCGTGCATAATTTACGCAAGACCACGATGAATAAATTATACTTATGTCTACTATTTTTATTCATATCACACGGTATTAAGTTAATTGGATTATATGTTAATATGTACTAGATACCAAGAATTTATTTAATCTAAGTGTAACAAATAAATAAGGTAACTAATCAATATAATATAGCCTCCTTAATTCACGCCCCCCCCCCCTCCCCTATTTTCAGTACAAATCATGCCATAAACCAGGACATATCCCCATTTAATTGTTACATATCTTTTACCAATTCAAAATCACACACAAAACCCTAATACATCTAATGTGACGACATGAAAACCTTCTCTCCCATTCGAATGAAACAAGGTGCTCAAGGGGGGGGGGGGGTGCTGGTGTTGCTGTCGTGAAATGCTAAGCCAAGAAGGAAGCTAGGCGTGGGTTTTCTTGGTCGTGGGGCTGTGGTAATCCCTTATTCTGGTCGTGGGTTTGCTAGGGCAAAAGTAGGACTTCGTTTGCCTTGCTTGATCTTGTTATCTTCCTCTTATTTGCACGTTTCAAAGGTAATTCTTATGACCATATCCTCGCCTCCTAAGGTCCTTTTTGTTTCGTGATTCTGGTCTTGTACCATCTCTCCCATGTGTGTGAATATGTAACCATTTACAACGTCATATACAATAATAAAACTAGGTCACATGAAATCATGTATAAAACATTATACTTGTTGATTAAAAAGGATACATAAAGACTTGTTTTGAAGCTGATTTTAACCCCTCTCGATATGCTTGGTTCTTTGGTTTACGTCAAGATTAAATGAGACTAAAACACGTGTATATGACTAGTATTAGTAGTGGCGAATGGAACTTGGTCTAGGATTTAGTTTTTGTTATTTTAAAGGGGCGCATAAAATCTGATATGGGGGAAGGAGGGTCTCGAAACATAAAGGAACCACACAAGAGATTACATAAACTTGTACTAATCGAGTCTACTTGATTATTAACGTGAATGGAAATCGTAAAGGGAAAATGACAAAAAAATGCATCGAACTTGACACTTTTTGTGATTGTGTGTAGCCAACTATTTTTTTCATTGTAACACAAACCTTTGAATTTTGTTATTGTATGTAACGATTTCCAACGTGTCACAACACGTGGTGCCAAACTCATCCGGGTGTTATATGTGGTAACAACTCATTTACTCACTATTACTTTTTAGGGATAATAACAAAAAAAAATGTATTGAACTTGACCACTTTTGTCATTGTAACACAAACCTTTTGAATTTGTGTTAATGTATGTATCAGATCAATCTAAACATGGCATCGTTAGTCCTTTATACTAACGGCGTTATACAACACTTAAAAAAAATAATCTTCGTTTCATCCCTTTTTATATGTTTTCGTTCGTTTTCTTATGTTTTCATCCATTTTTATACATTTTCGTTCATTTTCTTATGTTTTTATACGTTTTCGTCCGTTTTTATACGTTTTCATCCGTTTTTATATGCTTTCATCCGTTTTTGTACATTTTCATCCGTTTCTATAGCTACACACGTCCGTTTAGTTTATTAATGCAACGTTAGTCCTTTATAACGTTTTAAATCGGTTTACATGTTTCGTCAGATTTTACGTTTTGTCGATTTTACGTTTCGTCCGCTTTTACATTTTCATTTGATTTTACATGTTTTGTCTATTTTTACGTCTTTGTTTGATTTTACGGATGAAAGCATATAAAAACGGATGAAAGCGTAAAAAGAAAAAAAGTATAAAAACAGAGCAACGTATCTTTGATAAAAAATGGGCGAAATGTATAAAAGCGGATGAAATTAAAGAAAACAAATGAAACGTATAAAAGGGATGAAAATGAAAGAAAACGAAAGTTTAAGTTATGTGCTAACGGCCGTTAGTATAAAGGACTAACAATGCCAAGCTTAGAATTGGATACATACATTAACACAAATTCAAAAGTTTGTGTTACAATGAAAAAAGTGGTCAAGTTCTGATTTTATTTTTTGTTATTATCCTTAAAAGTAATAGTGAGTAAATGAGTTGGTCATTCTTCGGATGGTTGGCAATTTACGTGTTTGACACGTTGGAAATAATACATACAATAACAAAATTCAAAGGTTTGTGTTACAATGAGAAAAAAAAGTTGGCTACACACAATCACAAAGGGTGTCAAGTTCGATGCATTTTTTTGTCATTTTCCCAATCGTAAATATTGACCTAGGGTTCGTTTGATTAATTAACAAGTCGTATGGTTATTTAGAGTTTGCATGTCTCGACATAAGATTGGAAATCACCTAAGAGTCGTCTAAACTTGTATAATTGAATCATAATGGCTTATAACGTAGGTAGAATGCATGATTTAAAAGCTAGGGCTTGTTATACATATATATGTACGACTTATGTAAATTAAGGGTTTGGTTTTGTAATTATTGAAACTTAAAGGTTAATATGTTAACTTGTTAACTAAAAGGGCTAAATGAGTAAAATGAGTAAATATGATATATTTACACTTTAGACCCTAAACTTGTGTAATTTGGCATAAATGATTCTTTAAGTATAATATCACTCATTTTGCATTATGTTAGTGCAAATATTACAATATTTAATCTATACAGTCTCGTTTGTTTTGATTGATGACAAACATGTAACTTGTAATACATAACGTAAAATTTACAAGTTACTTGTAATCACTTTTCTCAACATACATTCAACACCTCTCTGAATGACTCAAGTCCTCATATGTTTACAACAGGTTAGTTACATGTTTGTTATGTAGCATTATGATCAAACCCATTAACAAATCATTTAGAATGTTTAAAATACGTTTAGAGTCACTTATTTTAGGAGGTTAACCATTCTATTTCGAACCTCATTTTACATTTTGCATTTACAAGTATTTCATACAAATACTAAAGTTTACTTACACTTGACAAAATATATTTTATTTTGACAAACTCTTTAAAAGGTAACTAGACATTTTATTAACTAGTTACATAATACATTTTACAAGTTTACCTTGATAAACTTTTTAATCTAAAATGGAAATACATGTTACATCATGTCATGCATCATCTTTGAAATCCTTGGAAGATCACTTGAATATTTTGGTGATTGACACTCAATATATCAAATGTGATCTTAGTAAGATTTGGTAATATCTTGGAAAGATTTGAAGAAAAGATTTTTATATTTTAATAGAACCGGCACCAAATTATTGGGGGAACCCTTTTAGGGCTCCTTGGTCCATTGGCCTCAATCATTTTCACTAGAACCCATTGTTTTCTCATTTCTTCCCACTTCAAATCACATCTTCTCCACCTGCACATTTTAGATCAATCATTAACAATGTAGTAACATACCACCTAATGATCATGATCATAATGCTTCTAACATTCATCTTTGTTGTAAGCATACTGTAGAAAACTAGAAGGGGGGTTGAATAGTTTACTAATTAAAAACTTTGTTTTAAAACTTATTGTAAAGATCAATTGATATTGATCTTAAATATGTTAATGAAATATGCAAGCAATATGTAAGTAAATAAGGAAAGAAATGATCAAACCACAACAAGTTGTTTATAGTGGTGCGGTCTACAAGGACTCTTTTTTCTTGCCCTACTCCACTCCTCGAGTCTCACACACTCGAGAGTTTAACTTCACTAGTCAACAAGCTCCTTTCACCGGTGGAGAAAACCTTTACACTTCGCTTACACTATTTCGACACTAAGCTAGATGTCGAGTTCTTTCCAAGGGTACCTCCCACACAATGTATTTTATGGACTAAAATACTAACCACTCACACTCACAAGATTATGATGGTTTGATACAACAATGAAGTATGAATCAACACTAGATCATACAACACTAAATAAACAAGACTTCCAACTTCTCGTTGAAGCTTGAATATGACTTGATCTTCTTTGCTACAAAAGAGATCACTAATATGATATGAAACTGAGTTAGAAAGGTTAGAGAGAAGATATGTATGAGAGTATGTTAGAAAGGGATGAGAAACTACTTGGCTTGGCATTGCTATTTATAGCCAAAGTGGACGAGGCGTCCACGGACATGGAACCCTTAAAGGGTTCCTGATCTCTTTGGTACCGCCGGGTTGACGACCAAGATATCAAATCTTGCTTAAAGTCAACTCTATCTAAGTGAGATTATGCAAGATATGAAGAGTACAAATCTACATAAAATATCTAATGGAATCTTCCAATGATTTCCATGATACAATACATGATGTCATATGTTGTATTTCTATTTTTAGAAATATGCAAATGCTTAAGTAGTGTTTGGTTTTAAGAACCTAACACATTCTAAAACTACTATCATACATAATGATTAGAGTCATATCAAGATGTTACTAATCATAAATGTAAATGCTTGAATGATGAATATATTGTTTAAAAAGCTTGTTTTAATATCTATTAAACTTGACAAGCTTTAAGCTTTTATACAAATTAAATTTACTTTTGCCGTTAACAAAACTTAGGTAAAGATCAAAAATATAAATAACGTTTAATGACGATATTTGTATTAACAATCTCCCCTTTTTGTTGAGGACAAAATATAAATTTTATTTTTATAAAAGATACAAATTTGTAAAGAGTTATAAAAATACTAGTTTTAGAACTTGAAAAGAGAATGGTAATGCAAGTGTATGATGTTTGACTATTTATAAAAGTCAAAGTATTCACTAGTTGATGCATGATGTTGACTTTTACAGAAAGTCAAAGTATGCAGTTTGACTTTTTTAGGAAAAGTCAAGTATTATCAATGAGGGTTCTGTTTGACTTTTAGGAAGTCAAATGTATGCGGTTGACTTTTGAAAAGTCAAATATAAATAATTTCAAAGTTCTATATTTTCTCCCTCTTTTTGTCTCAACAAAAAGAAGAGTTATCGGAATGTAATGAGCGATCTATTATCTCCCCTTTGTTCAAAGCTCCCCCTTAATTGGGTGCTTTAATGGGAAGATTCATGGATTGTGAAAATAAAGCTACAAAAAATGTTAGTAATAATGATCATTCACAAGCATTTCCAAACACTATGTAATGACACCAACAATATAATAAACAACATTTATTAGTTAAAATTTTTCATGAGTAAAGATCATGAAAAGAGAACACAATGATGTGTTTTAGTACAAGAAAAAAAATTATCCTAAGAAAGAAAAAATAAACTAAAAAGACTAGTCTAAAACCATCCTATTGTGATGGTGGATGGGAAAGAGCGTTAAGACGCTCAAGGATGTGGTTGAGGATGAACCTCAATTTTTATTGGAAGTCATGGACCATAATCCGGGTCCTTTCCACGGTTTGGCTCGTTTGCTCACAAGTTGAGCAACCATGCCTTGGAGGGTAGTATGTTTGGGGAGGTTGTGGTGGTGGAATGGTGGATGTGTTGGTGTTGGTGGAAATGTTTGGGGTGGTCATGATGGAAGCAAGCAAAGCACTTTGCATTTGCATTGTCTCACTCAGGTGAGAGTCCACCATGCCTTTGAATTGGTGGAGGTTGTGGAGTTCGTTTTGAATCTCCTCTCTAGTGGGATTGGTATCCCACATACACTCCTCAATGTCCTCAAGATGAGGTGACATTGATGTAGGGAGTGAATGATCCCCATACAAAGGACCATGAATGTCTTTGTGGATGGGGTGGAAGAGAAGAGGTTTAGGCCCTAATGGGGCGTTTGGGTCAAGGGATGACCGAGGTGACTCATGAGCCATCCGCTCAATGGAGTCAAATGATGGCAATGGTGGTGGATGACTTGGCCTAGAAGGCAAGTCTTCCAAGTCCTCTAGGAAAGGATTTGGTGATGTTGGTGGAGTTGAGAATAACTCCATAGGAATGAGAGTTGGAGACCTTGGTGAAGGTGGTGAGGGTGTTTTGGATGTTTGGATGGGTGCGGGTGGAGGTGAAGTAGGTGTTTTTGTTGGTGGTGGAGTGGTGATCACAATGTGTGATGTATTGGGTGTAGCTAAGGTAAGGCTTGTATCATCTCTAATGGGAGATGAGATTGTGAGTGGAGAAGACTCGGATGATGAGCTAAGATGAACAAAGCAACAAGGCCTTACGCTAATTCTAGCGGTCTTCTTGCAAGGTTTTGGAGATGATTTAGTCATTTTTAACTTGGGTTTTGCTTTGCTAGATAGTAGTAAGAATGAAGAAGGTGTGAGGATGATCATGGTAAAACCTCTCAATTTATAGAAGTGAAAAATTATGGAGAAATGTGTTTGATTTGATGTTAAACCATTGAAGAGATGAGGTTCCTAATGATTTGGAAGTGGGTTGAATGCTAGTCATATCACCCAAGTCAAGCCATTCAAGAGATATGGAGTGAAGAAGAAAAGATTTGCAATAAATGTGTTCTAATGAGTGGAATTTCCTAATATTCGATCACCCACGATTTGAAGGTACCAAAAAATTGGTTCCTTCCTTTATGCCAAAGGGCTCCTTGGGTGGATTTTTCAAATTTTTGAATTTTGGTGGGAAATGGATTTCTTATATACTTAAGTGAATTATACTAGTTCTAATAAGGGTATAAACAAGTTAGGATTGATTTATAAGCATGGAAGGTAATTTGGAATCACGAAATAGTCGAAATTCGAGAAGTTACACCGAGGATCCACGGCACCAAAATCATACACGGAGGAACCCTAAAAGGGTGTGCCGTCGGTCCGCTGTACGCAGTGCGGCGGTACCAAAATACATAAAGGACGGTACCAAAATTATGGTGCCGTCCTCGATCCGTGGAGTGCGAAAAATGGACAAGTTCGTTTTTAGGTGTGGGGACTTTTCGAAACCTCGAAATTCTTCTCAAAACATGTTATACTAAACATTTCTAGTTAGGAAAAGCGGATAACATATATATAAACATAGTGGAGCATGTATTTTGAGCAAGGCTTATTGATTTTCACATTATAGTGAAAATGGGTAAAATTTGATAGCATACTTGTGCTATCCCCTGCATGAAATAGTTAGCATTCACCATTGTTTCAGGTTATATTATCATCCTACATAATAAAACAACCAAATTGTATCAAACATTAATGATAATGTATTGTTCCAAACACTCCTTAAAAGTACCCTTATTTGTCCAACTTCTTGTAAATCTTGTTCATCATCCTACCAAGGCACTTGAACATTCCCTTAGTTTGCTTGAATTCTCGATTCATTCTCTATTTCAGGAAGAGATGCATAATACTCATGAGGCGGAAGACGAGAGCTTGGAAGACCATCCTAGGAGCTATTTGATGATGATGATGATGGAGTTGGAGGTTTTGCTCTCTTGCTTTTTGTCTTAGCAACTCGTGCATCACTCAAAGGTACAAAGATGTGAGGGATGAGCTCATAGTGTAGATGCATCCCTTTTGGTGTTGGTGGAATTGGTGCAAAGTTTCTATATAGACGGGTGAGGAGCATCCCGTATGGAAGAGCAACCGATCCTTGAGTTGGAATATCAATCATTCTCCTAGCTATGTAGTAGGCTAAATTGAATGGTTGACGGGTGGACAAGTTGTAGAGCATATGACAAAGACAAGCGTTAATGTGATCCCTATTTCCTATGGTACTAATGACGTTGGCTCTAAGTAGCTCCTCC
Source organism: Chrysanthemum makinoi (assembly GCA_910596185.1). Lineage (NCBI taxonomy): Eukaryota > Viridiplantae > Streptophyta > Magnoliopsida > Asterales > Asteraceae > Chrysanthemum > Chrysanthemum makinoi. The sequence continues at coordinate 59,834,725 of OU343222.1, read as the reverse complement.
CATTTCTTAAATTCGGGCTTAAGTTCATTTAGCTCCATTCCATATGGATCTCGGTTTACTTCTTTTCCCTTTCGGGTAACTCCGGGTTGTGTCACTTTTGGGTTAAAAAGGTGTTCACGGATGACATCCTTGTCGGCCAAGCGGGTTTGGTAGGGTAGAGAGCGGTCATTGATAGCATCAAGAGCGGTGAGTGACCATTTATCCGAGTAGAGACAAGTTCCTCGGTTGGGAATTCCTAGCACTTGAGCAAAGTTGGCTAATGTGATGGTGTAGTCGTTTTGATTAATTCTAAACCTAAGACAAAATTCATCATCGTCTTCATCACTAAAGCCGGTCACACTAGCATAGAATTCTAAAACAAACCTAGGACAAATTGGTTCATCGATGTCAAGAAGACAATCGAATTGAATGGCGGCTAGTTCTTCACGAAGATTGGTGTTTTCAAGGAAGGATGAGTGAATGGTTCTACCCTCATGGAAATACCTTGATTCTAGACCCTAAATATTTCTACTTGTTCTTTGGTAAGTCCTTTGGTTTTGTGGTGTTTGGGAATGTAGTTAAGGGTGTCTTTGTGATCATAGAATCTTGCGGCTACCATGGTTATTCCTAAGGACAAGAGTTAATATGTTAAAAATGAGAATAATTTTTAACGTTTTTGGTTCTAGTGTGTGCCTATATGAAAACAATTTGGAGTTGCGGTTATCTCGACTCATTTTATGCACAAAGATGGTTTTAGTGGGGTGTTTGGCAAATACCATGAGATAACCCAAATGCTCCTAATTCAATGTGGCTTCATTTGAATATACCCGGGAATGCATATTAGTTATGCAATACCTTTAGTATTCAAGAGCATGCAAGTGATGAAAATTTAACGTTTCTATTTGTATTAGCAATGAAAAAATTGTTTTCCTACAAGTGAGAAGCTTTTCAAAACTTTTGACATGGGGTGTTTGGTTGTTTGAATAAGGCCTTATATTCATTATCTATCAATTAGTGGAAGCATGATTTGTTTATGCAATATGATAATGTAGTACCTAATTTTAATGACTAGTTATGCAATTTGCCAATTGAATTCATATTTGGTATAAAAGCATACATAAAACCCCATGTAATGATTTGTGATAGTTTTGTGCATAAATAAGAATCCTAGACTCAAAATTAAGAGATGAAATGTAGTTAGGATACTTACAATGATGTTATCTTCAGTGATTAGTGAGTGGGAAGATGACAATAATGAGCTTGGTTTAAGTTTTACACGTTTTGGTAAAGTGGGTTTTGAGGAAGAGGATGATTTGTATATAGCGTTTGCTTCAGAGACACCACGGACCGCACGGCACCAAAAATTTGGTTCCGTCTTTGTTGTCGTTGGTGCGTAGGCTCTGATGGCGGTACAAGACAAAATAGTTTTGTTTTGACTATTCTAATGTTTTGGGCTATGTTTATCCTACATGTTTGGTTCCATTAACCCTAAACCAAGTCTAAGAAGATTAAAAGGTTCTCGTTTAAGAGGCTTAGTTAAGATGTCGGCAATGTTGTCTTGGGAGGATACTTTCTCGATTGAAATGTTTCCTTTTGAACATTGTCGCGAAGAAAGTGATGGCGGATTTCAATATGTTTTGTACGAGCATGTTGAGCGGGATTCTTGCTGAGATCGATGGCTCCTTTGTTGTCGCAAAGTATCACAATGTCGTTGAGATGAATTCCGTAATCTCCGAGAGCTTGCTTCATCCAAAGAGCTTGTTGACATGCTTTTCGGTGAGGCGTACTCGGCCAGATGGTTGAGATGGCCAGGGCCGTTTGCTTCTTTGCAAACCATGAGGTGAGACAATGTCCAACAAAAGTGCAAATACCACTTGTACTTTTTCTATCGACATAGTCACCGGCATGATCCAAGTCGGCATACACTATGGTTTCTACACCCGTTCCTTTGGGATACCATAATCCTAAACACGTTGTTCCCTTAATGTATCTAAAATCCTTTTTAAGGCTTCTAAGTGTGATGCCTTTGGGTTTTCTTGAAAGCGAGCACATAGACAAACACTAAACATAATGTCGGGTCTACTAGCCGTAAGATAGAGTAGGCTACCAATCATTCCTCTATATTTAGTGTTATCTACGGATTCACCTTCCTCATCCTTGGTTAGTTTAGTGTCCGAGGACATGGGTGTTTTAGTTGGTTTGGAATCTTCAAGACCAAATTTCCTAAGCATGTCTTTTATATATTTAGATTGGTTAAAAAATATGCCATCTTCTAGTTGTTTTATTTGAAGTCCTAGAAAGAAATTTAACTCACCCATCATACTCATTTCAAACTCGTCGTGCATGATTTTAGAGAAATCATCACATAGTTCTTGACAAGTTGATCCAAATATAATGTCATCAACGTATATTTGAACAATGATAATTTGTGATTCCTTTTTCTTGGTAAAGAGAGTATTATCTACTAATCCCATAGTATATTTGTTATCAATAAGAAAAGTCTTAAGTCGGTCGTACCAAGCTTTTGGTGCTTGCTTAAGACCATACAATGCTTTCTTGAGTTTGAAGACATGATGTGGTTTCTCAAAGTCGGTGAAACCGGGAGGTTGAGCAACATACACTTCTTCGTTAATAAACCCATTAAGGAAAGCACTTTTAACATCCATTTGAAATAATTTAAAATCATAGGCACATGCATAAGCAAGCAATATTCTAATAGACTCAAGCCTAGCTACCGGTGCATAAGTTTCATCATAATCAATCCCTCTTGTTGATTATAACCTTGCGCTACAAGCCTAGCTTTGTTTCTAGATACTATCCCATTTTCATCCATCTTATTTCGAAAAACCCATTTTGTTCCAATTATAGTTTGATCTTTAGGTTTTGGAACTAATTTCCAAACATCATTTCTAACTAATTGGTTTAATTCTTCTTGCATGGCAATAACCCATGATTCATCTTTTATTGCTTCATTTATGGTTTTTGGTTCAATGGTGGATACAAAGCAAAAATAATTACTTTGATTTTGGGCTTGTGACCTTAAGGTTCTTTGATTGAGTTGTCCTATGACTTTTTCTAAAGGATGACTTTTAGATTCTTTGATGTTGACAATTTCTTTATTTAATGGTTCATCTTCCTTGTTATTATTAATTATTTCTTGACCTTCTATCATTTGACTTTCAACTAAGTCATCATCTACCAAAGGTGATGTCTTAGAGGGAGGTGGACTTTCGTCGAATGTTATGTTCAACGATTCCTCGACTATCATTGTTTCTTTGTTTAGGACAATGTAAGCTTTACTAGTTTGAGAGTAACCAAGAAATACACCTTCATAAGACTTTGGGTCAAACTTGGTGAGATAATCCTTAGTATTAAGAATAAAGCATTTACAACCAAAGACTCTAAAATATCCTAACGTTGGCTTTTACCTTTATAGAGTTCATATGGTGTTTTGTTTAAGAAAGGACGTATTAAGACTCTATTCAAAATATATGTAGAAGTGTCAACGCCGTTACACCAAAACTTTTGAGGAATGTTTTGTTCATTAAGCATTGTTCTACTCATTTCTTGAATTGTTCTATTTTTACGTTCTACTACTCCATTAGATTGAGGTGTTCGTGGAGCGAAAAAGTTATGTGTTATACCATTTGTATCACAAAAGTTTCCAAATTGAGTTTCGTTGTCAAATTCCGGACCATGATCCGTACGGATCGACACAATTTTGATACCTAGAAGATTTTGAATTTTCTTGCTAAGTATTTCAAATTTATCAAAAGCTTCATTTTTGGTTTTCAAAAACAACGTCCAAGTAAACCTTGAATAATCATCTACTATGACCAAAGTGTATAAGTTGCCTCCATAGCTTCTTATAGCGGATGGTCCAAACAAGTCCATATGTAATAATTCTAGACACTTAGATGTGGACACCATATTTTTAGATTTTTGACTACTATGTGTTTGTTTACCAATTTTGCAAGCGTCGCAAAAGTGTTGGTCATATTTAAGTTTTGGTAAATTCCTAACCAATTCTTTTGAAGATAGGTTTTGTATAAGTCTCATATTAGCGTGACCTAAACGTCTATGCCAAAGAGATGAGCTATCATCTAATGTTGTTAGGCAAAGTTTGTCATTATATGTTTTATCTATTTTCATGACATATATGTTATTTTTCCTAACTCCTTTAGCTATGGTGATACCATCTTTTAGTATTTTACTACCATTTTCATCAAATAGCACTTTATACTTTTTATCACATAGTTGGCTAATACTAAGTAGATTAAATCCTAACCTATCCACATGAGCAACATTTTCAATAGTTAGGGAGTTATGAGCGATCGTACCTTTGCCAATAATTTTGCTTTTGAGATTGCTACCAAAGGTGACATTACCTCCGTCATACTCTTGGTATGATGAGAAGAGACTTTGTTGCCCGTCATGTGTCGTGAGCAACCACTATCTTTTATCCATTCATCATGTTCCAATCCAACTTTCAAGCATACCTAAGAAGCAAATAACTCAAGCATTTGGTCCCCAATATCTCATGGGTCCATTTGGGTTACACATACCATTTATTTGATTCATGTATGGAAACGATGGGTAAGAGTTCCATGGCATGTAATCTGGAGTTTGATATGGTCTAAGAAAGTTTTGATTCCAACCATTGTGTTGGTAGTTGGGTTGTATGTTGTGGTTGCTCTTAGGAAAGGGGCGTTTGGCAAAAGGAGTTTTATATTGTTGTTGAGTAGTTTTTGATCTAAATTCATTTTTGACAAGTCCTACTCCTGAAGTAACGACAGGTTTTAGTTTAATACTATTATTGGTTTTCTTTGTTATTTTAACAAATTCAAGACGGTCCGTATAAGCGAACATTCTGCTCTCGAAGTACCCACGGTACCATTTTGCACAACGGACGGAACCCTTATTTTGGTTCCGTCTGGTCCGTCTTTGCATCTTGCAGCAATTTTGACAGAATGTTCGTCCTTTTCAGCCGTTTTATTTTGACTCTTTGGAATTAATACTTCATTAAAACCTAGCCCATTCATGTCTCCCGGTGTTTTATGAATTTTAACTATTTCATCGGCAAGAGCGATGTTCTTGTTAAACCTTTTAAATTTAGAATTGTTTTCTATTAAAACATCTTGTGTGAGCTTTAGTTTTTCTATTTCAAGTTTAAGCTCTTGACATGATTTACAATCATCGTCATTTGCTTTTCCTTTTCTAGTCGTTTTGCTTTTTCTTTTAACTCATAAACTTCATTTTCCAAAAATTCCTTTTTGGTTTTAAAAATTTATTTTTAGTTATGATTTTTAGACTTAGCTCACACAATTGATTATATTGTTTTTGCAAAGTGTCATCATCAATAGAAGAATAAGAAGAGTCGGAAAGTACCTCATTTGACTCATGTGCCATTAGAGCGATCTCTTCCTTGCTTGATTCTTCATCGTCTTCACTATCACTCCAAGCACCACTTACAAAAGCTCGTTGAGTTTTGCTTTTAGGTGGCTTGGGACATTCTCTTATGAGGTGACTTGCATCACCACATCTAAAACATTTTCTTTCACCTTTTCCTTTCTTGTCATCCCGATCCTTTCGAATGGCTTCTTCTTCTCGAGGTTGTATTACGAACTTTCCTCTTCTTCTAAAGAACTTCTTAAAATCTCTAACGGCCATGGCATATTCCTCATCTTCGCTATCGGAGCAAGATTCGTCATCATCACTTGATTCCGCTTTTGCTTTTAGAGCAACGGATTTGATCTTCTCCCTTTTTCCTTTGATGATCTCCGAATCTTTCTCCATCACCATTTCGTGTACTTTGAGGTTACCGATCAACTCGTCTAGTGACATTATTGAGAGATCTTTTGATTCCTCAATGGCGGTCACTTTAGCTCTCCATTTGGGATGGAGTGCTCTAAGAAATTTCCTGAAAAAGTTCTTACTACGAAAAGATTCATCAAGTGCTTTAAGTGATGTAATAATAGTGTTAAAGCGAGCAAAGCCACAATCAATGGTTTCATCTTCAGAATAACAAATTGTTCATATTGTTGAACAAGAAGATCAATTTTGTTATCCTTGACTTGTGAATTACCTTGATGTGTAACAATTAAAGATTCCCAAATATCTTTGGCGGTTTCACACATAAAAATTCTTTCATATTCTTTTCTAGGTAAAGCATTATAAAGCATCATTTTAGCTTCATTATTTTTAGCAACTAGTTTCTTTTGTTCATCAACGAAAATATCCTTTGTTGTAGAACTAAAATCCCTTTAACAATAATAAACCAAAGATCTATATCTTTTGATTTTACATATGTTTCAAAACGGTTTTTCCAATAGATAAATCCATTGGTTTCAAAGAGTGGTGGTCTTTGCATAGATTGCCCTTCTTTAAAGTTTTCGAATCCATGGATCGTTTCAAGTTTATAAAATACAATATATTTTAGAAATTCTTGAGCAACGAGGCTCGTACCAATTGTAGAAAACTATAAGGGGGTTGAATAGTTTACCAATTAAAAACTTTGTTTTGAAACTTATTGTAAAGATCAATTGATATTGATCTTAGATATGTTAATGAAATATGCAAGCAATATGTAAGAAGTAAATAAGGAAAGAAATGATCAAACCACAACAAGTTGTTTATAGTGGTTCGATCTACAAGGACTCTTTTTCCTTGCCCTACTCCACTCCTCGAGTCTCACACTCGAGAGTTTAACTTCACTAGTCAACAAGCTCCTTTCACCGGCGGAGAAAACCTTTACACTTACACTATTTCCGACACTAAGCTAGATGTCGAGTTCTTTCCAAGGGTACAACCACTCCCACACACAATGTATTTTGAGGACTAAAATACTAACCACTCACACTCACAAGATTATGATGGTTTGATACAACAATGAAGTATGAATCAACACTAGATCATACAACACTAAACAAACAAGACTTCCAACTTCTCGTTGAAGCTTGAATATGACTTGATCTTCTTTGCTACAAAAGAGATCACTAATATGATATGAAACCGAGTTAGAAAGGTTAGAGAGAAGATATGTATGAGAGTATGTTAGAAAGGGATGAGAAACTACTTGGCTTGGCATTGCTATTTATAGCCAAAGTGGATGAGCGCCCGGACCGCTGGAACCCTTAAAGGGTTCCGCCGGTACCATTTTGGTACCGCCGGTCTGACAACCAAGATATCAAATCTTGCCAAAGTCAACTCTATCTAAGTGAGATTGTGCAAGATATGAAGAGTACAAATCTACACAAAATATCTAATGGAATCTTCCAATGATTTCCATGATGCAATACATGATGTCATATGTTGTATTTCTATTTTTAGAAATATGCAAATGCTTAAGTAGTGTTTGGTTTTAAGAACCTAACACATTCTAAAAACTACTATCATACATAATGATTAGAGTCATATCAAGATGTTACTAATCATAAATGTAAATGCTTGAATGATGAATATATTGTTTGAAAAAGCTTGTTTTAATATCTATTAAACTTGACAGGCTTTAGGCTTTTATACAAATTAAATTTACTTTTGTCGTTAACAAAACTTAGGTAAAGATCAAAAATATAAATAACGTTTAATGACGATATTTGTATTAACACATACTCTTTGATCAACCTAGGAAAGCTTGGAGATCTAGCCATCCCCACTCACCACAAGCTAAAGATCTATCACAACAAGTTTAGGGAACTTGTGATCTTCATCAAGAAGGCTTCCTATCAATGGAAGATCATTTAGAAGTATTTATTCATATCCATTAGACATTTGTGTCATGGATCATTAGTGTAGACCTCATTGCATCATCACAACACTTTCACCAAACTAGATTAGATGGTTTATGTGTTTGTGCCATAAAACACAAGGTTTGTTATGTTGGGCCATAAAACATAATGGGAGTGGTTGTACCCTTGTAAAAGAACTCGACATCTAGCTTAGTGTCGGAAACATTGTATAGGCGATGTTAGGTTGGTTCTACCTCGAACTAGAACCCGGTATTTAGCTTTGTACCGGAAAAAGTGTAAGCGACGATTGCAAGGTTTTCTCCGCCGAGAAGGGAGCTTGTTGATTTAGTGAAGTAACTCTCTAGTTGGGTACTCGGGGAGTCGAGTAGGGCGGAAAGGAGATCCGTGACCGAACCACTATAAATCCTCGTGTTCGGTTGGCACTTTCCTTTCTTTATCTCTTTACTTTTATACTTGCACTATACTATTGTTTGTGATGTGGTTTGGTGTTCATGATTGTGTGACAACTTGGTTTACTATGTTTTATATTAGTCACAAACAATAATTGGTACTTTCATATTATAACAAGCTTCATAAGCGATTTGATACTAATGATCTAAAGTTTTTAAACGGTAACGTATTCACCCCCCTCTACGTTTCCACAATTGGTATCAGAGCCACGTTCCTCTTATTTTCAAAACAAATGGTTTTTAAAATAGAGTACGATCCGTGTATCAAATTACCATTGAAGCGAAAAATAATATGAAAAATGCTTTGCTTGTTATACTTAGAAATTTTGTTGTTAAATGTAACTTTATATACAAGCTTGAAGGTTTTCTTGAAAAATAAAATAAAAGTTTGTTGAAAGAACTAGTAAGTATTGTATTGTGTGCTCATAGAAAATTTACGAAGAAATATGATTTTAAAGGAGTGTTTGGGATAACTATAAATCTAGTTGAAAAATCACCCAGTAAATGTTTAAGATATGTTACATAAGTAGATATGTTGTTAAATATGTGTATTATATGTTTACTATGAAATCTAGTAAGTCACACATGTTTTCTCTATGTAAAATAATAGTTTTGGTGAATCTGTCTCAGAGGACCACGGCACCAAATCTTATAAAGGGCGGATCCCTTTATTTGGTTCCGTGAAATCCGTCTGCATTATCTGATTTTTTTGGGCAACTTCAAAAAATCACAACTAATTAACCGTAAGTCCGTACGAGTCGAGCCACCTATCATTTTAAAGGGAATTGAGTCTACTTTCACTTAAAAATACTTTCATGGCCTGAGTCTAATTTTAAATAAGTAAAATAGACCAAATACTACAGTATGTCTAAAATATTAAGTTTCACTTTAACATAAAAACTCAAATTTTTGAATCAAACAATTTAAGTTGGTATTCTTAGAACTTTGATACAACTTATTTTGAAACTAATTCATTTGGTAATATGTTTAAAGGAAACTAATCAAGCTTGGTATACATCGTCATATTTAAACACTAAATGACGAAAAGTGTTTTTCTTGTCATACTATGCTAAATGACCACTTGTTTATGCTGTTTGCATATATGTTGCTTGCTTATTTTCAAATTGTTGTTTTCACTTGTTTGTTTGCATAATATAAGTGTCAATCTTGCCATGTTGTTTATTCGCTTGCTTGACGATTTCTTGTTTATTCATAATAGGACATTGTTTTACCATCGCTTGCTAGATTTTGTGCACTAAGTTAGAAAATTGTTTTACCATCACTTATAGACTTAGATCACTTCTTTTGCATAGGTTATGTAACACCCCAACCGGACAAGGGTAGAAGTGTCACATTCTGGTGTCATATCAGAACATACAAATAAAATTTTACAAGCGAAAGCATTATAAAATAAATTACCAATTCATATAACGGATGACTTACAAAGAAAATGCAAAATCCAATATGTCCAAAACGAAAAGAAATCTAAAAACAATAACTCTTCAAATTAAATCCAAAATGATAAGGTAACTAAGGTCGGTCTACTCGAATAATCCAACTCTCAGCCCATCAAGCCCATCTTCAAACCTAAAACCTGCCGCAGAAAAAGAAATGCGGCTGAGCTTAAAAGCCCAGTGAACAGATATAACAAAACGAAAGCTAAATGAAATCGTGAGATACAAATGAAATAAGGAAACCGATAGCAAGGTCGCAACTAAAATGAGAACAAAGAGTCAATGAGGATCCTGTAAACACAATTATACGATATCCAGAAAGAACAGATAACAAGGAGAACGAAGCAAAGCAAGGCATCAATGACATATAAATAAGCACATACAACAGGCATACAAGAGATCAGGAAATCAGACAACATATAAGCCAAACAAAAATCTAAAAGCTAGCGGAAGCAAGTAATTAGAAAGAGAGCTTGGCAATCACACAAGTCAAGTAACCCATAGTTAATTACATACAATATCATCACAGAAATATAAACATGGCAGATCAACAATAAGCAGATAAGGATACTAATGGATAATCATAGACCACGAGGTTAACAAAACAAAGTTTACATGATAAGCCGTCAAAACAATCATTTATACACTAACAGGGACCAGACGAATCAAAGAGTCACATAACAGTATGGTAAACCGTTTGTCAGTTATTAGCATGTCAATAGATGAATCAGACTATCACATATTAATCATATAGTAGCAGGGCAAACGATTGTCACCTAAAACATGTAAAAGCATAATCAAATTCAATAACCATAATAATAATAACCCATTACGTGAATAGAATGGTAGAAGAATAAGTCACATAAGGGTACAGGGTAACGGGCAGTCAATACAGAATATGGTGCATTGGGGTAAACAGATGGTACAATATAAGTATATCAACAGTCTAAGGGTTGTCAGAAATCTATCCCGAGCCAACAGTACAGTACAGTAATATCGGTAAGGCAATAGCAGCCAAAGAATCAATAGTAACCATCGATTCGAGGGGTGACCTCGAATACCGACAATAGGAGGAGACCTCAAGAACTGTGGAGTAGCTAGCTCCCGGATGTGAGGGGTGTATTGCACACACGCACCACATCACTAGAACAGTTATATATATCAAGAATATAAACAGCATGATCTAGGATGCATCCATACGCTGCAAAGACAAGTGGCCATAACAATAACAAAGTGAAGCGCGCATAATCGATAGTATAGGGGATCTGTGTAACATCACTCGTACACACTGGATTCATGCCATTGGTGCATCAATGACACGGTCATGGTACCTCCATGACTAGTTAACGATATTTGGCTCCGTATAAATCTGAAGGGTCAAACAAAGGTCCACAGTCAAAGAATATATGTAGTCATCATAATCAGAGTTTCAATATCAGTAGGTCACAATTCAGAGGTTCATAACAATAGTCCAATATTAAAGTCTAATATCAAAGGTTCAGTAACAGAGGTTCAATATCATAGGTTCAGTAACAGTAGTTCAATAACAGAGGGGTCAATAGCAATGGTTCAATATCAGAGGGTCAATAGCAAAGGAAATCATAGCAATGAAATATCGTAAGCGAACAAAGTCAAAGGATCAAAAAGTCATGAGAAACCCCTACTGAAAAGGGATAGAATATCTGTACCTCAATCGAAGCAATCAAAATAGAAGCGTAAGTCACACGATGAATCAATCCCGCCGTCCGGAACCTATGAATTAGATAACGCTTATTAAGATCAGATTACTCATTTTAGACGGCTTCCCATTTTTGCAGGTTTCCACTTTTAGCGTGTTTCCATATTTATTAACTTTCCATTTTAAGTAACTTTCAATAATTAGAAGGTTTCCAAATATAGCATGTTTCTATAATTAGCAGATTTAGTCATTTATGAAGTATTTATTGTCAAATGAGGTTAACATGATGAAAATGACGATTATTACCGTTTAAGGATCATTTGTGACAATTTATCATAATTTAGGGTTTAAAGTGTCATTTATCAAAATTTAGGGTTTGAAATGTAAAATAATTCTATTTATGACCACTTAAGTTTTAGCATACTTTAGAAACCATTAAAACTCATTTCAGACTAAAACGTTTTCGGAGGTCAGAGACGTACATGCATGCACACTCGAATACACATATATGCGACTCATTTTTTATTACTAAAGACGGAACGAAATGACTATGATTTGAACCATGTCTCACATGCACACGAGACACAAAAGTTAGCTACCCATTTACTACTCCAAACCATGAAATTCAAGATACCTCAGTTCACATGTATTTACACCTCCATGCACATGTTTTATTTTTAAAATAGTTTATTGATGCATGATACCCAAACGTACCCACATGCGCATATAACTAGTACCACATATTTGACTCATATGATTTATTTGCATTTGATTCACTGAAAAGCCTCTAATTAGTCCATTTTTTTTTCGACACTCATATGAGCCAAGGTATACACGCGTATTTTATTACCCTACTTTAACATGATACATTATAGATGAAACGATTAGGTCGAGTGAATGCATGCCGAACCAATTCCAAAACAGCCAGTATATAGTTGATTTTAAGCCTCCTTCATTTGATTATTTCATGTGCTCCAAGCCATGGTTTCAAGAGAGCATTTATCGTATCATTTTATGTAACCAGATTTACATATCATTTATGTGAAAGTTTTACGTTTTCATGCATTCGATATAGACTAGAACCACACGACTAACAAAATAAACGAGAAAGAATGAAAATGAAAACGAGGGTGGTACAAACCCTAGGAGCGTGTCGAAGCAAGGAGGACAAGAATCACGAGGAGAAACCCACGACCAAGCCAAACCCAACAATCACCTCCGTTTCGTCCCTGAAACCTACGACCAACAGCAGCCTATTCGAACTTTATCAATCTCCTTTGTCTTCCTTGGATCGAATGCAATCAGGAACAAGAATGTTTTGCCAAATGGAAAGGAGCAAATAATTATGTGTCGTCACTTTTGATTAGGGTTTAGCAGGCGTTATTTTTAATGTGATAAAGTAAGTTACAAATGAGATTAAATGGGAGTGATGGCCGAATATATAGGAGTAAATGGGATTGAATGGTGTGTTTATTTTTGCCGTGTAAAGGGGAATTCACAATAGAAACAATACTTTCCAATTTTCAATTAGAATGGGCCTCCATTTAGGTGTAGTGTGATGCTAGTATTAGCCCATGCAACACATAAAAACGTGAGGTGAAATTGACATAGGCGTAGGTCGATTTTCGTACATGTTATTTATTCGGTTATTGTAGCTTTTAGTCTCGTTAAGCCTCGAATCATATGCTAAGTTTAATCTCAATACATTGAGGATAATGTGGATTAAAGTTTGATGATTATACATAAGTTAGGTTAAACATTTAATGAGCTTGACATAGTTTACGTATTTTATAGATATTAAATTTGAGGGTATAATGGTCTTTTCACAGGTTTTAGATTTTTAGGGTTTTACAACTCTTCCCCTCTAAAAGAAAATTTTCGTCCTCAAAAATTGAAGTCGCAGAAGAACCTGGAGACGTACCGACTTAAGGCAGACGTAGCAATCCATAGTTTCACACAAATCATAACGATTTTGGTTCCAAAGCGTACCAACACTTATACGTAACAGATGCCGGTGAGAATCTCGCAAAGAGGTACAGAATTCCAAACAAACATGAGGAGTGACAAATAAAGGATACAAGTCATATTCCATTCACGTACCAACCCCAGTCATTTCCCAAGATGTCGTATGATTTCAATAAGTTCAAATCATATGATCTCGGTATTATCACGTTGATCAGGCGTCATAATACTTGCATCACATGACAAGTCCTTATTGTCATCATATTCAACCTCGGGTCATGACAAACCACATAATCAAAATTACATCCAACAAATAATATACAGATAGCAAGTATCAAACTAAAGCAGACCATATCCACATACATACAACACATAATACATCAAAACAGCTTACCATACCACAAAAGAGAGAAGGTCCTCGAAACGGTTCCCCATGACTCGTTACTGACTATCCGAAATAAAGCTGAGATATCACCAAAATGCTAAATGATAAAAATTCACGATTCAAACCGAGTTCCGAACAAATCAAAAGAAAGCAATACCGATCAAAATCACTTAAAATATCAAACCGCCTTAAAACGCATGACAAACGAATCGAAGTAACACAAGCCGCGCCCTTCTCAGCCACCGGTTGAATCTTGTCTCTGCCTTTTGCGTCTTTGGTTGATCCGTCCAGCTTTCTCCAGCAGCATCCTGATATCCCCAAAGAAGGCGGTCGGGTGCGGCTTCGCCTCAACCTCTCTAGCTCAGGGACTGTTGCAGCAACGCAGGGTCGACACCATCATCCTCGACTCCACGAGTAGTCTCCACCTAACTATTGACAGACGGATGTACGAAAACAAAATAACAAAGTTCGGTGTGAAAAGAAGAAGACCAAATCAGCGAAGACAAACGAATATCAAATTCAAATCTGAACGACAATCAAACGTATCGGAGAAAATCAGAACAGACGGAAGCCTAGTATCTACCCAGTCCTCACAGGTCAATCCTAAGGTCAACAAGACGAAACCTTTGCTCTGATACCATAATTGTAACACCCCAACCGGACAAGGGTAGAAGTGTCACATTCTGGTGTCATATCAGAACATACAAATAAAATTTTACAAGCGAAAGCATTATAAAATAAATTACCAATTCATATAACGGATGACTTACAAAGAAAATGCAAAATCCAATATGTCCAAAACGAAAAGAAATCTAAAAACAATAACTCTTCAAATTAAATCCAAAATGATAAGGTAACTAAGGTCGGTCTACTCGAATAATCCAACTCTCAGCCCATCAAGCCCATCTTCAAACCTAAAACCTGCCGCAGGAAAAGAAATGCGGCTGAGCTTAAAAAGCCCAGTGAACAGATATAACAAAACGAAAGCTAAATGAAATCAGAGATACAAATGAAATAAGGAAACTGATAGCAAGGTCGCAACGAAATGAGAACAAAGAGTCAATGAGGATCCTGCAGAAACACAATTATACTGAGATATCCGAAAGAACAGGATAACAAGGAGAACGAAGCAAAGCAAGGCATCAATGACATATAAATAAGCACATACAACAGGCATACAAGAGATTAGGAAATCAGACAACATATAAGCCAAACAAAAATCTAAAAGCTAGCGGAAGCAAGTAATTAGAAAGAGAGCTTGGCAATCACACAAGTCAAGTAACCCATAGTTAATTACATACAATATCATAACAGAAATATAAACATGGTAGATCAACAATAAGCAGATAAGGATACTAATGGATAATCATAGACCACGAGGTTAACAAAACAAAGTTTACATGATAAGCCGTCAAAACAATCATTTATACACTAACAGGACCGACGAATCAAAGAGTCACATAACAGTATGGTAAACCGTTTGTCGGGCTTATTAGCATGTCAATAGATGAATCAGACTATCACATATTAATCATATAGTAGCAGGGCAAACGATTGTCACCTAAAACATGTAAAAGCATAATCAAATTCAATAACCATAATAATAATAACCCATTACGTGAATAGAATGGTAGAAGAATAAGTCACATAAGGGTACAGGGTAACGGGCAGTCAATACAGAATATGGTGCATTGGGGTAAACAGATGGTACAATATAAGTATATCAACAGTCTAAGGGTTGTCAGAAATCTATCCCAGCCAACAAGATGCAGATGTAATATCAGTAGTGGAAATAGCAGCCCAGTAATCAATAGTAACCATCGTATTCGGAGGGGTGACCTCAGAATACCAGACAATAGGAGGGGAGACCTCAGTAACCAGTGGAGTAGCTAGCTCCCAGACTGTGAGGGGGTGTATTGCACACACGCACCACATCACTAGAACAGTATATATATCACAATGCTTGATGCAGACAAAGATCTAGGATGCATCCATACGCCCCTGCAGAAACAGTAGTGGCCATAACAATAACAATGAAGCGGGCATAATCAGTATAGTATAGGGACGGTGTGTAACATCACTCGTACACACTGGATTCATGCCATTGGTGCATCAATGACACGGTCATGGTACCTCCATGACTAGTTAACAGTATTTGGCTCGGGTATAAATCTGAAGGGTCAAACAAAGGTCCACAGTGCAACAATATATGTAGTCATCATAATCAGAGGTTCAATATCAGTAGGTCACTATTCAGAGGTTCATAACAATAGTCCAATATTAAAGTCTAATATCAAAGGTTCAGTAACAGAGGTTCAATATCATAGGTTCAGTAACAGTAGTTCAATAACAGAGGGGTCAATAGCAATGGTTCAATATCAGAGGGTCAATAGCAAAGGAAATCATAGCAATGAAATATCGTAAGCGAACAAAGTCAAAGGATCAAAAAGTCATGAGAAACCCCTACTGAAAAGAGATAGAATATCTGTACATCAATCGAAGCAATCAAAATAGAAGCGTAAGTCACACGATGAATCAATCCCGCCGTCCGGAACCTATGAATTAGATAACGCTTATTAAGATCAGATTACTCATTTTAGACGGCTTCCCATTTTTGCAGGTTTCCACTTTTAGCAGGTTTCCATATTTATTAACTTTCCATTTCAAGTAACTTTCAATAATTAGAAGGTTTCCAAATATAGCAGGTTTCTATAATTAGCAGATTTAGTCATTTATGAAGTATTTATTGTCAAATGAGGTTAACATGATGAAAATGACGATTATTACCGTTTAAGGATCATTTGTGACAAGTTATCATAATTTAGGGTTTAAAGTGTCATTTATCAAAATTTAGGGTTTGAAATGTAAAATAATTCCATTTATGACCACTTAAGTTTTAGCATACTTTAGAAACCATTAAAACTCATTTCAGACTAAAACGTTTTCGGAGGTCAGACCAAATCCCAAACTCGACATAACAAACATACACACTCTCGACGTACATGCATGCACACTCGAATACACATATATGCGACTCATTTTTTATTACTAAAGACGGAACGAAATGACTATGATTTGAACCATGTCTCACATGCACACGAGACACAAAAGTTAGCTACCCATTTACTACTCCAAACCATGCAATTCAAGATACCTCAGTTCACATGTATTTACACCTACGAAACACCTCCATGCACATGTTTTATTTTTAAAATAGTTTATTGATGCATGATACCCAAACGTACCCACATGCGCATATAACTAGTACCACATATTTGACTCATATGATTTATTTGCATTTGATTCACTGAAAAGCCTCTAATTAGTCCATTTTTTTTACACTCATATGAGCCAAGGTATACACGTGTATTTTATTACCCTACTTTAACATGATACATTATAGATGAAACGATTAGGTCGAGTGAATGCATGCCGAACCAATTCCAAAACAGCAAGTATATAGTTGATTTTAAGCCTCCTTCATTTGATTATTTCATGTGCTCCAAGCCATGGTTTCAAGAGAGCATTTAACGTATCATTTTATGTAACCAGATTTACATATCATTTATGTGAAAGTTTTACGTTTTCATGCATTCGATATAGACTAGAACCACACGACTAACAAAATAAACGTGAAAGAATGAAAATGAAAACGAGGGTGGTACAAACCCTAGGAGCGTGTCGAAGCAAGGAAGACAAGAATCACGAGGAGAAACCCACGACCAAGCCAAACCCAACAATCAC
Source organism: Chrysanthemum makinoi (assembly GCA_910596185.1). NCBI lineage: Eukaryota > Viridiplantae > Streptophyta > Magnoliopsida > Asterales > Asteraceae > Chrysanthemum > Chrysanthemum makinoi. Next base: position 59,817,326 of record OU343222.1, on the reverse strand, counting down.
CTCCATTTCGTCCCCGAAACCTACGACCAACAGCAGCCTATTCGAACTTTATCAATCTCCTTTGTCTTCCTTGGATCGAATGCAATCAGGAACAAGAATGTTTTGCCAAATGGAAAAGAGCAAATAATTATGTGCCGTCACTTTTGATTAGGGTTTAGCAGGCGTTATTTTTAATGTGATAAAGTAAGTTACAAATGAGATTAAATGGGAGTGATGGCCGAATATATGGGAGTAAATGGGATTGAATGGTGTGTTTATTTTTGCCGTGTAAAGGGGAATTCACAATAGAAACAATACTTTCCAAATTTCAATTAGAATGGGCCTCCATTTAGGTGTAGTGTGATGCTAGTTTTAGCCCATGCAACACATAAAAACGTGAGATGAAATTGACATAGGCGTAGGTCGATTTTCGTACATGTTATTTATTCGGTTATTGTATCTTTTAGCCTCGTTAAGCCTCGAATCATATGCTAAGTTTAATCTCAATACATTGAGGATAATGTGGATTAAAGTTTGATGATTATACATAAGTTAGGTTAAACATTTAATGAGCTTGACATAGTTTACGTATTTTATAGATATTAAATTTGAGGGTATAATGGTCTTTTCACAGGTTTTAGATTTTTAGGGTTTTACAGGTTATACTAACATCTCGCATAACTTATTAAATGTCATAACTCACTTAGTAATGAGTACTAAGTAAATTAGTCAAGTACTTTGAAAAATGGAAGTTTTAAGAAAGTGTTTGGTACAAGGACAAAAACAATGTTGTATGACGTGATTTATTTGTTTTTTCTTTGTAGGATGATAATATGACTTAAAACAATGTTGTATGCTAACCGGTTTATGCAGGGGGATAGCACAAGTGTGTTATCAAATTTTACCCATTTTCACTTTCATGTGAAAATCGTTAGCCCTTGGTCAAAGTCTATGCTCCACTACGTTTGTATATGTGTTATCAACTTTTCCTAACTAGAAATAATTAATGTCACATGTTTTAAGCAAAATTTCAGGTTTCAGAAAAGTTATCGACACCTAAAAAAAACTGTTTTGTGGTTATTTCTAGTGTCCAATTGATCAGACGGCACCAAAGATTTGGTACCGTCTGTTGTAGAAATTGGTACCGCCATACCTGTACAGGCGGACCAGGCGGCACCAATTTAAGGGTTCCGCATGTGTAAAGAAATGGTGTCGTGGATTCTACAGGTAAGTTGTTTAATTTCACTAAATCCCGCAATCTAATTTGCAAAATTTCGTTTCCAGGATAGTTGTTAATGCATATCTTTCATATCTCATTCAACACATCCTCAATGGATTAACTTAGGATGTTTGACATGATCTTAGACACTTCCATCTCATTAGAAACTACAATATTTGTATGGATTAACCTCAAATAAGCAACTTAAGAAAACCACTAGGATTAGCATTCGATCTTGTTGCTTCATTAACTTGAACTCCTCATCCTCAGACTCATTACCTCTCAACATCTCATCACCCATTCAAGATGTGAACTTTCTAAACTTGAGTACTCCAACTCCACCACCAAAATCACCCACCATCATCCAAAACACCTTCACTACCAAAGTCTCCAAAACTTGTACTTTGTGCAAACACCACCAACATCTCCTCACCCGTTTGCGGATGACTTAGATAACTTACCGAGACTAACAAATCTGGACTAATTATTTGCAAAGATATCATACACAAGTCTATCATATGACTATAGATATTGTTTTGTATCTACATGTATTGCCTCACTTGGTTAACATGAAAATAATGTGTCATCCTTCAAGACGATAAGTATTTACATAGAGTCATAACTCACACGTATGTTAAAGACATACTATCAAGTCTTGTTATCCTTGAGTTCAATCTAAGCTTTATAATCTCAACAAATTAGGATTGACAACTTAAGTATTTCATCCGAAATATTCAAGTATATGCGACTTACGATTGTAGTCATTAAAAGTCATATCCGAAAAATCAACACCCAAGTATTTTAACAACACATGTTGAAACACTTATCCAAAACAAACAACCCACTGTGCCACTTATCCCTCTTTGACACCTACTATCCCTCATCCATCTTTTGGCACCATTAAGCGTATTGCTCATGAACTTCCAAGAGCATCCTTTAAATCAAACGTGCCCTTTCAAGGTGAACCTATACCTCAACCCCTAAGCTTCATAGACATAACCAAAACTTCAAGCACTTCACCCACTAGTTGTAGCAACCAATGAACCATAAGAATTAGTATCCGTACTTTTTGTGTTCAACATCTATAGACAAATAATCAACCTAAGTACTCCCATAGCACAACAAACCCCTACATCACCACATCCTTATTTAGACACACTAGAAGACCTACCACCTAGATCAACCAATCCACCATCCTTACCATCATTTGAATTCATTAAGTGTATTGCTCAAAAAGCCCTTGTGTCCAATACTTGTACTGAATCAAATGCACGTTTGAACAAACTCAAACATCCTTTCCCACATATAAGGACTTAGATAATTCATTATGGCTAGAACCTCAACTATCAAATAAGCATGGTGCTCTTGGTAATTGTTGTCAATTTCCACTAGGTATAAGTAGTACTACCTTCACAAATTATCAAAGTATTAGTAATACTTTGTCGTTAAACTTCTGCATAATTTTTGTTAAACCTCAAATCAACATTTTAACAACATATGTTAAAATGCAATCTCAAAGCCAACATCATACACCCCAAGCAACAATGACTTTTGAGGAGTATACATAAAAAACTCGAGTGAATTCCTCTTGTCATCATCTAGTGAATATAATCTTGAGACCAAGTTTATTTAGATGGGACTATCCGATTCAAACACTTTGGCTTCATATCTTCATTTAGGAAAACATGATGTTTTGAAGAACATTATGACTAAGATTCATGCGTTAAGCTTTCATTTTCTTAAAAGGATATTGTATATCCTATGCATCACTCTTGCGACATAAATAGTTGTGTTACAAGAGATTTCATTACACCTCATTGGCTAAATGATCTTGAAACAAACATCTACAAGTTCTATGAACTAGCATATCCAATTCATCTTGTCATACTTGTTTTCATAAGCATGATAACTTTATCCCATGGGATAATCTCATTTGTTGAAAGATACTATTTGTATCTATTTCCTTTCAAGCGTACATCATAACCTAACCTTGCTCAAACCGAGTGCACATCCAAGGTTAAAACTACACATCTTTAGAGCATACACAAGATCTATTGAAGTTGGTAACCTCACTTAGATTTTTGTTAAATAATATTCCAAAGAGCTCTCTTGAGAACGTTCTTAGTTTAACATATTCCATTCTCTAGTCTTAGATGATCAATTCACATTTAAAGTAAACACTTCAACTCAACATAAAAGATGTCATCCATTAGATCATACAATTAGCTGTGTAATTTGAACAACTTTAGATTCTAAACACAAGATTCAAACACATTGTTTATCAAACACACCATTGTTAAAATTCATGTGTATAACATGACGTCTTCATCACCTTAGTTATATTGCATATTAGTTAAGTCACATTAAGCCAAGTATTGGTAAACTATCATCTTTTATGCACTTTAATATGCAAAAGTAGGAGTTCCCATCTTTCTAACATGAGAATGACTACTGGAGAACCTATTGCACTAGAAACTCAATTTGACCTAACGGTTGAATTGCTTCTGGGAGAGAAGTTGGGTATGTGGAATCACCCGTAAAAATGGTCGTGTTTAGCCTTAATTGAGCACCGCTAGTAATAGTCTCATATTCATTCTCCAACTTGAAAATTCTGTATTCATATACTTGCCTAAAGTAAGTGTTAAAACATTGATAGTTTGCCTCGCCTTAGGAATACTAATCAAACAAGTAGTATATATGACTTTTCTTTTAAAACCACTTGCATTGCACTTACATGTGTTGATTACCTGTTCTTGTTTGATACGATAAGTTGATTTGACATTATCTTAGTGTTTGATAACTAGTCAAATGTGTAAAACTTAGTACGGTTTTATCTTTATACTACTTGTATTCTTGTTTCATGCTACTAAACGTTTAAACCTAAAACTTTATTTGCATGATACTTACTTTTGAATTAATTTTAGCATGATAAACATGTTAATTATGAAATCATAATATGTCATTTTGATACGTGATAATTTTGATATGATATGTTTGTGTTTGAAAGCTATTAGTTGGCATTCATTATATCTATGTGTAGTACGATCCAAATGATACATGCTCCAAATTGTTATGTCTTAAACATGGCTTGCATGAATCTTTCATCTTGTTTCTTTTGCTTCTTGTCACACTATTTGTTTGCTACGTGTGCACATATAATATGTCAAAGTGCTTTTGGTATGACAAACTTTTAGAAGCCTTTTTATCTTACAAATTAATCACATAGATTGATGTGTTAATTTATAAGCCAAGTATGCTTAAGCGTCTAAGTCTAACAACAAAACAATCTCAAAATGAAATGTCTTGAATAAAGTTGTATTCTTGCATAATATGATGGTCTTGATGCTATCTTGTATGGTGATTTCTTGTCTACTTAAGTGCAATGTGTTGTTTTTGCTTATATAATATGTTATCATTTGATTTCTATCATGTTAACATCTTTTGTCACTAACAAATTTGTTTTGTAGGTTGATAACAAATTATTTGTTATCTCAATTGGTTCTAACTTTTATATGCTCATTTTGCATAATCCCCTTTATTGCTACATAGATTAGTACTATGCTTTATGGGACCCCTACACTTGCATATAGTTTAAAAGAATATAGAATTAAGTTCTATAGGGTTGGCTTTGCATTTTTTGTCTTTCAACCGACCTCTTTCTAAATCTCATTTTTACTTCCGCTTTCCAAAAATAATCTCCATCATTATTTAGTTATAACAATACTCTAATCCTCTTCACTTCCTATTAGGAAACCACATGCCTCATCATACGATCATCTCGTATTAATCAAGAAGAGGTACGTGACTTTAAGGATGAAGTTCATTGTATGCTAACCATCATCTAGAAAAACATCACTAAGCTCATATGTTTTGTTAACCCGAATAACCTCCTAAACACTTTGTTGTTATTCCTTATTTGATACATTACACATTATGTTGGATGTCCACCAATTAAGGGGGAGAGAAATCCATTCACATAATTGTCTTTTGTCAAAATTTATGTCTCTTAGACTCTAAAATACAAACACATAGGTAAACACCACTTAGCTAAAAACCGGTTCACGAAACCACAACTAGTTCAACCTTTTTAACTCTTTATCACAAGTTTGCACCAATACCTCATCAAGTGAAAAACGTATCATGTGTTTTTACAAAACGTCTTCATCTCCACATATAGGATTTTCCTTAAACTAGCACCTTACAACTTCACTATCTAGAACACCATGATAGGATCTTATCCTTTTCTCACTTATCATGCATGTCCTTGTCAGTGCAAATGATATATTAATCAAAACAGCCACTCCCACTAATCATCACCACCATGGATTAGCGAAAACTTACTTTTGTAAATCTCGAGTCATCTACCATCACCACATGAATCCTACTAGTAAACCGACACCAACACTAGCATCACTAGTGGCACACCCGGTAGAAGACTTCATATCTTCTTTCTAGGAACTATTTTGCAGGCTTTTATCATATTATATTCTCACTTTTCTTATGATTGTAATTCGGAGACTACACTTCATGAGATCTTTGATTATATTATTTATCACATATATACATCTTACTTTTCTTTGTGAAAAAGATGAAATATATTGCACTAATGTTTTTTTTCATTGTAGGTTCATCATCATATACACTCGATTGTATATAACTTACTCATCTAAGGATGAAGTTTGCATCAATTATTTTTCTTATTTTAGGTGCTTCTTGACACCCTAGAACAAGGAGGAATATCCTTTAAGCACTCATATTGCATCGTCTATACACTTGGTTGTATATGACATATTTGTCTAAAGACAAAGCTTCTATTATACTAATATTTATTTTGAAGGTTCATCTTGACTCCCTAGAGCAAGGGGAGCTTCCGTAAAGAATTTACAGAATGCATCTTATATACACTTTGTTGTATATCACTTACTCGTCTAATGACGAATATAGTTTTGCACTAATATTTGTTTTGTAGGTTTTTAATCATACCCTGACGCCTCAAACAATGGGGGAGCAACCATCAAGGGGTAGCATGCACGCATTTAGCATCATTCTCACTTTTCAACAAGCATTTGTGCTTCGATAAAAAGTGGAGAAAATAGGCTAACATTGCTATGCATTTTTCTTTTTCATATATTTCTCATAATTTTTGTTGCATAAAACTAACCTTGATGAATCTTAAGCCTCTTTATTTGATCCATGGATCCGCTACCAAACAATGGACGGATTGAAGTGGACGATTTAACTTCACTAGGGATGATGCAAGCTCGCCTTTTTGGGGAGAAATAAAGTTAAACTCCAAGGACACGCCCTTTTTGTTTCGACAAAAGGGAGAGAAGAGTGTAAACGGAGAAGGTAATGTAAAGGTAGTAAGGATAAAAGTAACCTTTTACATTTTACTTTATATAACGTTTACATATATTTGTCATCATCAAAAAAGGGGAGATTGTTAGTGCAAATATTACAATATTTAATCTATACAGTCTCGTTTGTTTTGATTGATGACAAACATGTAACTTGTAATACATAACGTAAAATGTACAAGTTACTTGTAATCACACTTTGTCTCAACATACATTCAACACCTCTCGATGACTCAAGTCCTCATATGTTACAACACAGGTTCGTACATGTTTGTTATGTGGCATTATGATCAAACCCATTAACAAATCATTTAGAATGTTTAAAATACGTTTAGAGTCACTAAGTATTTTAGGAGGTTAACCATTCTATTTCGAACCTCATTTTACATTTTGCATTTACAAGTATTTCATACAAATACTAAAGTTTACTTACACTTGACAAAATATATTTTATTTTGACAAGCACTCTTTTACAAAAGGTAACTAGACATTTTATTAACTAGTTACATAATACATTTTACAAGTTTACCTTGATAAACTTTTTAATCTAAAAATGGAAATACATGTTACATCATGTCATGCATCATCTTTGAAATCCTTGGAAGATCACTTGAATATTTTGGTCAGATTGACACTCAATATATCAAATGTGATCTTAGTAAGATTTGGTAATATCTTGGAAAGATTTGAAGAAAGATTTTTTATATTTTCTGTCAGGAACCCACGGCACCAAATTGTATTAAGGACGGAACCCTTTTAAGGGCTCCTTGGTCCGTGGACGCTCCTGATCATTTTTGCCTACAAATAGAAGCCCATTTTTTTCTCATTTCTTCACCACTTCAAATCACATCTTCTCCACCTTCTTGCATACATTTAGATCAATCATTAACAATGTAGTAACATACATTAAACACCCTAATGATCATGATCATAATGCTTCTAACATTCATCTTTGTTGTAAGCATACTCTTTGATCAACCTAGGAAAGCTTGGAGATCTAGCCATCCCCACTCACCACAAGCTGAAGATCTATCACAACAAGTTTAGGGAACTTGTGATCTTCATCAAGAAGGCTTCCTATCAATGGAAGATCATTTAGAAGTATTTATTCATATCCATTAGACATTTGTGTCATGGATCATTAGTGTAGACCTCATTGCATCATCACAATACTTTCACCAAACTAGATTAGATGGTTTATGTGTTTGTGCCATAAAACACAAGGTTTGTTATGTTGGGCCATAAAACATAATGGGAGTGGTTGTACCCTTGTAAAAGAACTCGACATCTAGCTTAGTGTCGGAAACATTGTATAGGCGACGTTAGGTTGGTTCTACCTCGAACTAGAATCCGGTATTTAGCTTTGTACCGGAAAAAGTGTAAGCGACGATTGCAAGGTTTTCTCCGCCGAGAAGGGAGCTTGTTGATTTAGTGAAGTAACTCTCGAGTTGGGTACTCGGGGAGTCGAGTAGGGCGGAAAGGAGATCCGTGACCGAACCACTATAAATCTTCGTGTTCGGTTGGCACTTTCCTTTCTTTATCTCTTTAGTTTTATACTTACACTATACTATTGTTTGTGATGTGGTTTGGTGTTCATGATTGTGTGACAACTTGGTTTACTATGTTTTATATTAGTCACAAACAATAATTGGTACTTTCATATTATAACAAGCTTCATAAGCGATTTGATACTAAAGATCTAAAGTTTTTAAACGGTAACGTATTCACCCCCCTCTACGTTTCCACACATTATTTAACCTAATATGACATTAAATGCAACATAAATGGCTACACTTACTAAATATAGAAACCTGCTATTTATAAAAAGTTACCAATTATGGAAACCTGCCTAAAATAGAAACCTGTCTAAAATAGAAACCTGCCTTAAATAGAAAGTTAGCTAAAATAGAAAGTTACTAAAAGTGGAAACCTGCTAAAAATGGAAAGCCGTCTAAAATGAGTAATCTGATCTTAATAAGCGTTATCTAATTCATAGGTTCTGAACGGCGGGATTGATTCATCGGGTGACATTACTTTCCTATTTTGCTTGCTTCGATTGAGGTACATATATTCTATCCCTTTCCAGTAAGGGTTTCTCATGACTTTCTGGTCCTTCGACTTTGTTTCGCTTATGATATTTCATTGCTATGATTCCTTGCTATTGACCCTCTGATATTGAACCTTTGCTTTACTGTTGACCCCTTTGATATTGAACCATTGCTATTGACCCCTCTGTTACTGAACCTCTGTTACTGAACCCTTGATATTGAACCTTTGATATTGGACTATTGCTATGAACCTTTGAATTGTGGACTACTGATATTGAACCTCTGATTATTATGACTGATATATTGCTACACTGTGGACCTTTGTCTGACCCTTCAGATTGATACCCGAGCCAAATATTGTTTCCCTAGCCATGAAGGTAACATTGTCATGTCATTGGTGTCATTGATGCACCAATGCCATGACTCTAGTGTGGTTGAGTGATGTTCCACACCGTCCCTTTCTGTTATCTGATTACGAGCTCAAGATATATTGTATGGCCACTATTGTTCTGCAAGGGCGTATGGATGCGTCTTAGATTTGTACTGTACTGTTATTGATATTGATTGATCTGTTCTGGTGATGTGGTGCGTGTGTGCAATACACCCCCTCACAGTCTGGGAGCTAGCTACTCCATTGGTTACTGAGGTCTCCCCTCCTATTGGTTTGGTATTCCGAGGTTACCCCTCCGAATACAATGGCTACTATTGGATACTGGGTTGTTATTGCCACTATTGATATTACTGTATTGTACTGTTGGCTCGGGATAGATGTCTGACAACCCTTACACTTTTGATATACCTATATTGTACCTTCTGTATTCCCCAACGCACCATATTCTGTATTAATTGTCCATTACTCAGTACCCTTATGTGACTCTCTCTACTACCATGATATATATTCCATTGCATTGATCTGTCATACTCTTATTCCGTTACTTCAGACTATCATTCCATTCACGTACCGGGTTATTATATGATTATTGAATTTGATTATGCTACTACATGTTTTATGTGACTGCGTTTACCCTGCTACGATATGATTCATATACAATTATATGATTCACCTGTTTTCATCTGACTATATGTTATCTTACTTTTATGTGACCCTTTGATTGGTCTGGCGACCATGCTAGTGTGTAATCGGTTGATTTATCTGTTTATCATGGATACCTTCGTTTAATTATGTTCATGGGCTATGATTATCCGTTGGTGTTCTTATTGCTAATTGTTGACTTGTCATGCTTATATATCTGTTATGATATTGTTATGTTATTAACTGTGGGTTATTTGACTTGTGTGATTACCATGCTCACTTCCTAATTAATTGCTTCCGCTTGCTTTTAGATTTCCGTTTGGTTTATATGTATTCTGATTTCTTGATTAATTGTATGCCTGGTTATTTAGATATGCTTATGTATATGTCATCGATGCGTTACTTGCTTTGTTCTCCTCTGTTATTTGTTCTTTCTGGATATCTGTTACTATTGTATTCTGCAGTTTCCTCATTGACTCATTGTCTCCTTTCCGTTGCGACCTTGTTATTGTTTCCTTTGTTTCATTTCGTATTTATGATTTTGTTTAGCTTTCGTTTTGTTATATCTGTTCACTGGGCTTTTTAAGCTCAGCCGCATTTCTTTTCCTGCGGCAGGTTTTAGGTTGGAAGATGGGCTTTGATGGGCTGAGAGTTTGATTATCTGAGTGAACCGACCCTAGTTACCTTATTATTTTTGGGACTTATTTTGAAAAGCCATTGTTTTGATTTTCATTTCATTTTGATATATTGGATTTTGTAATCTTCTTTGTAAGTCATTCGTTTATATGACTTGGTATTTTATTTTATAAGACTTCCGCTCCCAAATATTTTATTTGTATGTTCTGATATGACACCAGAATGTGACACTTCTACCCTTGCCGGGTTGGGGTGTTACACCTACTTACTTTTGTAAGTAGAGACAATTCTCTAAATACTAAGTATTTAAGCAACAATAAATTGTTCTTTATGGAGAACCACAAAATACATTTTAAGTTCTCATCTCAAGATTTGTTAATAAAATGCTTCATAAGATTTTAACAAATTCATAACTTAAATCAAGACATAATGGAATTACTTCCAAAAACTCAAATTAGGGTTTATAGAAAAACTCTAATTTAGTATCACTCTTTAACCAAAAGTTCTAGCAACAGTTTTGTGTTTCGTCAAGCTAGGAAGAACACCAAAACTATAATATTCAAGCTAGGAAGTGTAGAAAAATCAAAAATCCAAAAGGGTTTATGATTCAATTGGTTTGAGTGGTAAAACCTCAAATCCCTAATGAATTAGGGTTTTCTGTTATGGGTTGTCTTGAATACCTTCTAGGTTTGAACTATATTGAGTGTATCCATGACACACACAATTTCTAACCTTGATATGTTTTGGAGGTAGAGCAATTAAATATATCATGAACTAAACAATATGAATAAGGTTTGATCCAACACATTAGACATACCATAATGAAGTGGTATCCTATGAGTTATTAGAATTGTAAAACTATATCATAATTCGATAGATAACTTAATTCTCTTTGGACCAAATACTTGTCAATTGGGTCGAGCCAAATTGCATATAAAGTATTTACGAACCAAGTGCATGCAATAATGTATATTCATTGAACAATACAAGAACCTTATGTTCACTTGTTCACAAAAAGACAGAACTGTTCAAGGATTATATGTTCATGTGTTAACAAGAAAACAGAACATTTCAATAATACATTATAAATCTTTGAATAATTCAAAGGCCTTATGTTTATGTGTTAACTAGAAGACATAACACTTTTACTATATATACTTTATGTTATAAGTCATTGATTAATTCAAAGACTTTATAATCATAGTTCTATAGTAATTTCAAGTTAATTTTATACTATAGAATTATGATTATTATCATATAACCATAATTATGTTGACTAAATCATGTAGTCAAATGTTGAAGTATCTTTACATTATATCATGACATTTGAATGTAGTAGGGCAACAAACATCTTGCGTGTTCAAGTCCTAGTAGAATCATTATTAGAATGTAGTAGGGCAATAAACATCTCACGTGTTTAAGTCCTAGTAGAATTCTTATTTACATGTAGTAGAGCATTAAACATCTAATGTGTTTTAAGTCCTAGTAGAATTATTAGTTTTCTTTACCTTGCGGTCAAGAGATACCAATAATATTGTTGTTCCTTGCACACACTTTGAGATTTCTCCCACTTGTGTAAGGTACAACATCATATTATGAAAACAAACAACACGTGATTGATTGTTCAAACGATATGATAATGTCATAGATATCATAAGTAGTTTTAGAACCATAACTTTTAATAAGGAATTGTGGATTATTATTCTATAGATAACACTTCAGGAAGCGACAGCAGGAAGGCAACGTATTATCTTATAAAATAAAATGCAAGTTTCCTTTAAGCAATGGTTGTTCATATTCGGAAAGTAATGAATTATTTCAAAGCTAATTTGAAATGATATGGGTGACTAACAGGAAATAAATCTCATAGCTCTAACTGAAATTGACAACATTACATGAATGTTATTTCAGTCATAAAATGCAATTGCTCCCCTTTGGATTTGTCAACATTGTAAGTGTTACATTTCTAGTAGAAAAACATATAACAATTTTATATACGTTCCTATTCTCTTCAAATGCCTACGAGTAGCATGTACTTAGGTATTGAACAGAGTATATAAAGTTCTACTTATGTAGACAATGGACTAGCCATTCTTTCATTCAATTAACTTGAATCTTCAGCATGCAGTTCCTCCTTTATCGTCTACATAGCCCCAAGGGTAATTAGCACTTTAGGAATAATAAGAGTCCAAGAATATTACCTAGCAAATATGCTAGTAATTTCTTTACTCTTTGCGGTTTAAACTCATACATCGTGACAAGTGCAGGATGTTATTTATTTTGGTAGCTCTAAACACAATGTTTCTAGTTACACAAAATATTCTATCTTTCAATTAACTCTAGACCACAAAAGGGTAATGAAAGATCATAAATGAGTTTATCTTTGTAATCATATCTTAGTTTGTCAACTAAGGAGAAAAGATAGGTATAAGTCTCACTCTTCTTACTAGAAAAAGAGACTAAGTTTGTCTTTCGAAGAAAAACAACTTTGTTTACGAATTATGTAGCAATAACACAATTAATCAGAACATAAAAAGTTCAATTCTAGTATTTTCGATAATTACATTCTTAAAAGAATTAACTACCCAATTAATTACTAATAAGACTAAGACCCATCTTGCAACCCCACTTAATTACCATAGGTCTGACCAGTGCGTAAAAAAATAGGACAAGAGGTAGCGGCAATTAATTGCATAATGCATCTCTTAGATTTATGAGACTGATCAAGACATTAGTAGACAAGTAATAATGTCATGAGCATGTTTAATTCTCATCTTATGCCTCGGGTTCAAGGTCTGACCAAGCCAACTCGAAATAAGTCGACCAAGTATGAACGTGTAAAAATAACCAGAGGTCTGACCAAAGCGAAATAATTACCATGGGTTGGAAAGGCCCTTTGGTCTGACCAGATAAATCAATCCAAATGCACGTGTTCATAGTTGGATGGCATAGACTTAAACTTAACAAATAGGTATGCACATATAAATGTGGTAAAAGTCATGTACAAAGAAGCATGCAAAACAACTTTGTAACACTAATTTTAAAAAACTTTTTGGTAATGACACTGTAGTGATCATCATGGTTCACGGTAGCTCAATCGAACGCACAAGGGGCAGAGGACCAGGTAAGCGCTGAAGCAATAACCTAGACATCCTTTCGGTGCGACTGTGCGCACCTCTTTGAACCCCCTTTTGAGTTTGTTCTAATGGGTGAGCCGTACATCCCAAGTTTCCATAGCGTCTAGTTTTTAAATTCTTGAAAACGTGTTTCATTAACTTATGTCACTTTATTTTACAAAAACAATTTTCCACGAATCAAATAGCATGTCACAATTGAGCATGTTATTTAGGCGTGTAAATAATGACCAACATTAATGTTATGGTTACAATATGTATTATTCCATATTGCATACAATTAGGTGTCATAGCAAGTAATAATGCATATATAGGAATCACAAACATATAATCATAAACATCAATGCAAAACACATATTGTTCCGAGTTCTCTTGCGAGTCTTCCCCAAACAGAGAACCATAAGACCGTCACTATGATACAATACCTAGAACGCCCCATACATCGCAAAAGCAATTGAGTGGGTCTCGTGGCCGGAAAACACATAAAAACGCATGGCAGTCTCAATTAACAAGTAATTATGCAATTTTATGTATTTGGTAAACAATATGTAATTCTAATTATCATTATAATTCTAATTAACAATTAATTAATTATAATTAACATTTAATTCTAATTAGCAAGTATGTAATTCTAATTAACAAGTTAATTCTAATTAACAAATTAATTCTAATTATCAATATAATTATAATTTGTGTGTGACTAGTTATTATTTATTAAAATTGACAAATATTGTATATAGTTGTCAAAGCAAAATAAAACGAATAACAAATTAGATTTCATGCAGCCTTTTAAACATGTTTATTAATAAGAAACGTGTAACCCATAATTGCAAAAACGAGTTGACTCGTGATGCCACTGTTGGGATTTTAGAACTAAGTTAACCATTAACCTCTACGAGTACGCATCGGATATAGATCTAGTAATTTCAATTAGGTTAACACGTATAATAAACAATTAATGAATAAAAGGGATAAATAGAAACCTAAGCTTGCGTGGCTTATTGAACTCAAGTATACGAACAAGAAAACCAAACGAAACCCCAAGTATCTAAATTAGATACCTCTATGAGTATCACACACAACACATAAAACAAGCACGTTCGATAAGAAGCTAGTCGAGAACATATTACCCAATCAACCCTTTGATAATCACTTGAATAACTCGAACAAGAAAAACCCCAAGAACATGTCTTTTCTTTTTCTGCCCGAGATAAGTAGTTGTCCGAGAACAACCCTTAATTATCCGATATCGGACAAGCTTTGTCCTATATCATCCCTTTGTTGTCCGAGATCATTCACGAAACAGAAACCATAAACCTTGATGCCAATCTACTTCAACCAGGAACTTTGCAGCATGATAACACCCATTGAACTAAAACTAAACTACTTGGATTAAAGATTTAATGCAAGTTAAGTTTTTGAACAGAGCAATAAAATCCCAATCGTTTTATAGAATAATGATTGGGTACAAAAGGTGTGCATGGTCAATCGAATCTGATGTTTAGGGAAATATATTATATGTATCATATGCAATATATCACCTGAATTGGGGTGGGGTACATTTGTTTATATAGTAAAACAAAACAACACTGTCTTGGGTTTAAAGCTTGGTCGACAAGCTAAACCCCAAACAGCCCACTGCCCTATTTGTTTAAGGAATACAAGGCCCAAGGCACTTCCCAAACCGACCCACTTTAACAAGCCAAACAGCCCATGGGTCGTGAAACAATCGGGTCAAGTACATGCATGTATATCGGGTTATATATTCAAGTATTTATACGTTCGACACGCAGGGGCGGAGCCACTTCTTAAGGAGAGGGGGGAAAGGCCCCCAATAGTGTTTCGCCGGAACACCTAAGTTGTGTGGAAAAAATTGCGAAAATTTGATGAAAAATATCAGTGCCCTCACCCACAAAATCAAAGTGCCCTCGTCGTTCTAAGCTTGCTAACAATTCAAGTGCTCTATAATGCAAATGCAAAAAGCCCTTTGTGGTGGTGTTGACGTCTTGTTCGACTGAGAAATGAAATGAAGGGGATGATCAGGATGTGGGTGTGAGGGAGTGTAGTAGTCGCCCAGTAGAGTAATATTTTTAATATTATTACATTTGATCAATTGTTAACTTGACCAATTGAAGTCTTCGTAGCTGTATGCATGTATCATTTTTTTTATACCACATAGTAATATGATCACTTCTAACAAAATTTTGTTAAAAACATAGGTATTTTTATTGCAATTAGTTAGCGCTATAGTTCTTTTCAAATAATATTTGCAATTTACAATTTTGAAAAAATAATTATGATTTTAGTTAAAATATAGTTTTACAATTTTCGGTTTTGATACACTTTTACAATTTACAGTTTTAGTTAAATCATTTATCAAACCACGAGCACTTAATACAACTTTAACGACACTCGACATATATCATAGACACCTAAACTTATAATTTGTGTTAATTGCATCACAATATAACACTTTTGTTGCTTTTATATGAAACCCAACCCGAATTATTTCAGATAACGTTAAAAAGTAACATTTTCGACGTTGTTTAACCCCATTTTTTGCCTCGCTGCCCCCCGTGATCATATATCCTGGCTCCGCCACTGTCGACACGTACTCTCGTGTTTATCGTGTGTGCCCCCATAGGCTCACACACTTTTAGCGTTTACGTGTGTTTTAAACTCCCACAAACCAACATTAATTTCAATGGCAATGTTTATTTGATAACTGTTATGGCAACGTACCATGAGTACTGATCATAGTCTGTCCCGATTTGTTGACATGGCGACACCGATATCTTGACTTCTTGAGGTCCCTTATAGACTGGTTGAAGTTGACACTTGACAGTTCATTCGTTGTAGGTTCCAAATACAAGTCATAGAGTTTCCTAACATAAGGCTAATAAAAGGTTCATGTATTGATCGTAAACAGCAAAAGGTTCATTCTTCTTCAAACTTTCAAAATTCATGTCTTGATCGTAAATTATGTTACTACCGACTTACATGTCCACATATATGTGTAACTGAACATGCAAAAATTGATCGCTCACAGTACGTATTGTTCGAATCATCTGTTCATGGATGTAATCATGTAAAATGGGATTCAACAATACTGCTTTAACCGAAAGTCCATGTTATTTTAGTTACAATAGAAGAATTACTTTGGTTAATTTTTTTAAGTACATAATATATTTAAAAAAATGAAAAGTCAAACGCAATTGGTCTTGTAGCTCAATTGGTTAGAGCGTTGGTCTTATTAACCAAATGTCGTGGGTTCGAGCCCCACCAGGACCAATAATTTTTATGATTTATTTTAAACCTCAACATAGAGGCTAGTGGTACACGGTTTCTTAGGGGCTGTTTGATAGGCTCTTAATGAAGTGATCCAAACGATTACAAGTTCTTTTTGACCATGGAGGTTGGGAAGCCAAGACCAATAATTTATGAGATTTTTCCTTTTTAACCTCAACTTAGAAAAGTTAATAAGAAACATTGTACATGAGTACAAGAAATGTATATGTAGACCGGTGAGTATTAGTACTCTGCTGTGAGATCTTCACTATTGACATGAACCAACGCTCACTTCTAAAATGTTAGACATTTAAAGCTCTCTTGATGAGAGTTTCATATTCTCTACCACTATCGCAGTGCACCGAAACCATTAGACAAATGATTGACAAAAGAAATCTATTCTTCATGCTAAGAATGGGATTACAACACATGGTAAATCCATTGAATGGGATAAGTATGTCATCGTCATGTTTATCTGGGATATATTAGATGAAAGAAATAGATTGGTTGGCCCAAACCCGATCTGTAGGCTTAGGTCAATTAGAATTTTATATATTGCACTGTATTTTATTTATAGTGGTGAATAATAAAGTGTATCCTATAGGGTTTTCAATGTTCAACATGGTACGAAGAGTGGGTTCCGATCCTCTGACCTAGCCGCCGCTATGCCACTCTCTTCGCATTCCCCGTCCGCAAATCTTATCTATCTCTATCACTAAAATCACTTTTCTACACCGTCAGTTTTCTTAATTTTTCTTTAAAAAAAAATAAACTAAAAAAAAATAAAAAAATAAATTCTTTACGTTCATTTTGTTTTATGCCATGTTTTGTTTTCATACCTGCTAAATTTTTTTATTATTATGGATGTAGCATTTTCGAATATGAGGGATGATATTACAAAAACTTTACAAAAGTTTTTTTTTTTTTTTTTTTTTTTTCACAAAATGATATGTCACACATTGATAGGAATATGTGAATTTAAAATGTGAAGAATAATAAAGTGTAACTTACGAGGTTTTCAATGTTCAACACGATATTGCATAAGGTAGGCGTGAAAAGTTGGTCTTTTTTACTTCATTTGAAATCAGCCAATTTGTTTAGTTATTACTAGTTGAAAATCTAGAATATCATCGTTTGTGAGTTCAGGTTTATTGCTATTTTTTACAGTCTAAACAATTTTGCACTCAGGCTTCATCGTTGCACCCAATATTTAGGTACGTATGCTACATATTATGGTAATATCTGTCGATTTATTCAATACAAAAAGTTGCATAGCAGATAAATTATACATAAAGAAAGAAGTCTACATTCCATCGTTAGTTAAGATCAATTCTCCAAAAGTCGCAGCCTTTTAAATCAACCAGTCTTAACTATGATTCTTCAAGTTGATCTAATGTGGTGGAAGATCCAAGGTTAAAGCCTTCAAGGAAGCTTTGTTTTCTTCATTCTTGGAGGGATTTTATAAATCTAATATGGTGGTGTGATTTTCAAACCTAGTAGGCTATGTTGAGACGCTTCCCCTAAGCCTATTAAAAAAATTCGACTTTCGACTAAAACCCTAGTTGCTTAATGTTTTGACCATGACTCACAAACCGTTTGGAGTTACCTGACACCGTTAAGCGTCGTTCTTTTCTTTTTCAATTCACCCCCAATATCACGTCAAATCGGATGTCCGGCGACACCGGAATCCGGCTGCCGCAAATTAAAAAAAAAAAAATCTTCTTTTTGTCTCCACTTTGCTTTTGCCCCTGTTTTTGCTTTTGATGATGATGTTTGAAGATTTGGTACTGCTTGCTATCGGAGATCTTCAACAAAAAATTAATATTGTATTAATGTTGTGCTTACTTATGCTTTTGGTTTTGCTTATGCTTGAAGATCTGTATTCGCTTGCTATCGGTTGTATTCATCAACAAATTAGTTATTGCTTTAATGTTTTTAGTTTTCAAATCAAATCCTAGCTTTCGTGATTTCAGCGCTCGGATTCCGGGGGTATTAGATAACAAGATTAGTGTGGCTCAAGCCCGGTTGTGGGTGTGGGATCCATTAGGGTTTATGTAGTTTGCTCTATAAATGGTTCATGAATAAACATTATGTCTCACGGGATTTTATCAATCTAACAATTTAATCGAATAAATATTAGTTGATTATTGAAATGAAAGGATTGAGTAGTGGGCTATCTACCTCGCCTTCATACATCCATGGGTACCATGGAGTCTTAACTGAGGTTTGCAGTTTGTCTATTGAATACCTACTTGTGGTCACTGGTACTCTCCCATCTGTATCTCCACTGCATTTTAGTAAGTCATAGTCTTTAGTTATGTTAATGGGTTGAGCGAACACAATCAGACATACAAATAACAAATGGTTTTCTACCTGTAAATCCAAACACTAATTCCGCTCGTCATTAGCTCCTGAATCACGGGTAAGACTGTAAACGGCATGTCCGTCCAGTTTTTGGGCATGTTATGACTGTATTCAAGTACAAGAAACATATTAAGGTTGAGCCAGATGATTTAGTTAGTACGTATCTCAAAAAATTGAAGTTATGGGTTTTATTTTTTTTAAATTGAAGGGTTAGATATTAGTATTATTACTTGCAAGATTCCCAAATCAACGGTTTAGCATGAAGTGACTGTTGTACTTCAGCAGTGTTCAAGTATAAGAGGATATAATTCTCGGTACATGGATCAAATCCTGATATCTGTTTCAATCATGTGAGTTTCCTGAGAATATTATCCTCCAGAAATTATTTAGTGAATAGTAATAATGTAGATAAAAACTTACAGACGGAGTGCTATTGCTAAATGATGAGCATAAGGGAGCATAGATATCATAGATGTAAATATTGCCCACAGCAGCTCTTGCCAGCAGTTGATAGTCAAGACATGCTTCTGTGATGGTTCCAGCTTCAGAAAAATTGCAGTTGGAGATGATTCCGTTATGGATTTCATCGGAAATGATCGCGTGCGTCCAGAAATAGTCATACATTCCCGTGTTTTCTGTTTCCTCATCGACATATGCATTTCCTAGCTGAACAATATCAACATCAACATGTCCATTCTTTTAGTCTACATTTTTTTATAGAACGCAAATACAGATGGATAAATTCCATAAATTAGCAACGTACTTAGAAAATTAGCCAAAATTTGTGTCCTGCCTCAGTAATTACGTTATGACAATGCGGAAATTTTGGAATTAAATTCTGGTAATCACCAAAGGAGCCTTAAAGAGACTCTAATTATTAGATTGGGCATATTCGACCATCTCAAAAAGTACGTTGCTATTTTATAAACAAATTTTTTATCAAATGAATTGATAGTAACATCTTACGTACAGCAATTCGTTTGAGATTAATCACAGTTTGGTTAGTGAACTTATTGTTTTGAAGTATTAATTGAGCAAGTTGAGGCACGTAATGCCCTGCATAGCTTTCTCCGGTGATATAAAACTCTCTTGTTTTGTATTCTGGAAACCTTTCTAACCAATTTACTAGGAATGTATACGAATCTTTTGCAGTTTGTTCGTCTCCAGTTGCATAATCTGAAGACGTAGTTGAGTAAGAAAATCCAACTCCAGCCGGTGATTCCAGAAAAAGTACATTTGCAACTGCATAAGGTAATGGCCGATATTAACTAATACACTCCCTTTCATTCATGTATATAATGATGATAATGATTATATGTATAGTCTATTATTCTTAGTTTCTTACCATTGTTCCATGCATATTTATTATGTGAGAGTGTTGTATAATCATGATTAACTCGAAATGGTCCAAGTTCCATCAGGGCCCCATTTCCAAACGAAGAGCAGCCCGGTCCTATAGCGACTCACAGCTCAGTTTTTTAACAAAAACGACAAAAACATAGAAAGATATAATAGGTAATTAATGGTTTTTGGAAAAATGGTTTACCTCCATTGAGCCATAATACAAGAGGGTTAGTGGAAGAATTGGTTGGTGACTCTGCAAAATAGTAAAACAATGCTCTGCCATGGTTCGGGTCAACAGTCACATACCCTGAGTACTGGTCGAAGTCAGTTCCGGATGGTTGGCCCGGCAATGCTGATATCTTGTCAGCATCCTTCAACCCATGTTGTTGGCCCTCGTAGACTGGTGAGTATGTGTACTCAGATTTAGTTGCATGACCAGTTGCTTATCTTTTAGCACGTTGGGTGTTTAGAGCAGTCTCTAGAGGATCATATCCGTTTCCACCATAACAATGGATGGAAACCAGAAAACTGAGATGAATTGATAAGAGAAATGCAATCTTCATTGTTGAAAGATGCAGTTTCTTCGGCTTGGATAATATGTAAATGTTTGTATGCATATGTATGAGTCCTTGTTGGAACTAACGATGTGTGTTCTTGTTGCATATATGATTTGAATGACAATACCCATGTTTTCATTGTAATGTTTTACAATGTTATGGTTTGTTCTTAGTATGCACATAAAATTTATCTTTATTTTAATGGAACCTCATAAACCACACTAAAAGTTGAAATCTTGAATATTTTGTTACTAGTTTTTTTTTACTAAAAGCAAACTAGCAATCTCACAATATTTACAAATATCTCACAAAATTGTCAAGAAAGGGACTTGAACCCACAACCTTTTGATGATTCTTAATTATACATGTTTTTGACAAAACATATCATCGTTATATATCATGAGTTAGATTTGTATAACTGTCATCGACTCGTCTAGTTTATAGAGACTAAGTAAGAGGATGTGTTGGTGCGATTTAACATATTCGCATCTATACAATGACTTAAATATGTTCCTAATGTTTAATGACTGAAAACATAGACCATGCATGGTTAGACAATATTTTGTTTTTTGGGTCAGTTTTGACTGCTTGAACTTCCCTTGAATCTGATCCCAAAGATTCTTTGCATTACCCAGGGTGGACGCCACTTGATCTTGTAGGGAGTCACATAGGGTACCAATGATCCACATCTTGATGAGATCATCAAGTTTGCACCATTCCGCATCGGGAGCATTAGAGGATGTAGCTGTTGGAATGTTAAATCATATTAACGTTTAATATTAAACAAATAATCACACGAGTATGCAACGGAAGATTGAAGATCAAGTATAGTATAAGTAATCAACAAAGTTCAAGAACATGTACCTTTTAGCAATTAAGAGTAAATGAACAAAGTTCTTCAATATTCGCGTGTGAATAAATCTAACACACGAACCACTAAAGATCAAAGTATGATCTTCTCCACGTAAACACACACAAGAGGTTCTTAGCAAACAATTAAGTATGCTAGTACTAGTACTGAAAAGCTTAAACCAACTTCTTGATTCTTGAACAAACGAAACCTTAAAACCTTTTGTTATTTATTGTTGTTCGATCCACCAAGAAACAAACCAAAACAAAAGCCTTGATGGTGATCGATCGTATCAAGACAAGTAAAACCAAAACCCTTGAGGTTTCTTGATGATACAATCAACTAAACTAAGCAAGAACTGAATCCCTTTGATGTTTGGGTATTCGGTCGACTAGCACAAGGAGGAGAGAGAAAACGTTTAGGTTTTAGTGATTAATAATGAAGTGTATCAAAATAATGATCAATGCCTTCATTATATAGGTTTAGAGTTACTTGGCATGCAAGCCAAGCAATCCCAAACTCACACAAACACCTCCACCGGTCGGTTATACCAAAGAGGAGGCGATCCCGAACTGTCTTTATCTCATTTACACTTTGGTCCTTCAACAATTGTCTAATGATCGTTTAGTTTAAGTAACTATTAATTAAACATTCATTTATTAGCTTTTCACTAGTATAATTGTTTTATGTATTAACGCGTGTGTCCTCATGGGCTCACGTGTTTTCTAGACATACGTTATTTGTACGTGTACATATCCCAACAGCTCCCACTTGGACATGTCTCAAATAATGTAATAACATTGGTGAGCGTCTAGCAACACGCCAATGCTCCTAGAAACACATGAGTGTGGTTTCGTAAAGTTACGGTTAAATGATTCAACATTTAATATCCCTTTGATTCAAATACCATGTTAAATATGGATATGGATCAAGGTCATTCCATAATTTAACTATTATATTTATCATTTCATCGACTGATGATGATCACCAAATTCAGATACCATGTTAAATATGGATATGGATCAAGGTCATTCCATAATTTAACTATTATGTTTCTCGTTTCATCACAGATTCATCGGGACATATCCAGATCTCCTTTAGGTATACCCGTACAAACATCTGATCAGCCCCACGAAGGGCCCAATAGTATCATACTTCAAATATATTTGAAGGAACAAATTTTTTCTTGACAACAAGCGTCATCCGCATATTTCACAACACTTCCTAAAATTGCCCTTATAACTACTAGTTACGGATAGCGTTAGACTAGATTCAAGAACTGGGATCCACACACGCCATTCCAGCATGCGTCTCAAGTCTATGGATAAATAAATAGATCACTTACAAGATTCACTTAATGACAAAGATCCATAAAGTGAAAATCTTGTTAATTGAGGAAGTCCAATATGCAAACTATTGAATACCATGTGAGTTTGGTGGGACACCTCCTTAATATTCATAGAATATTACCAATCTCTCATATTTGTCTTAATTCAACCATATTCCCATATAGTTGATTGACAATGGACAATTTAGAATGATACAAATCACTTACTGATTTAAACATACAAATATATGATACAACTTATTATAAATGAAACTAAACATCATCAAATACTTTAATTCAATGAAAAATAATAATTGTTTAACATCCCTAATCCAAATGCTAAACACGGATTTACATGAAACTATTAGCTAAACAAAGTCCTTTGCTCTCAGTATGTTGATTAAGCTTTCCCTTAGGTAAAGCCTTCGTAAAAGGATCAGTTAAATTGTTATCTGTGTGAACTTTGAGTAGATTGATTTCACCAATTTCTATTTGTTCTCGAACATAATGATATCGATAATTACATTCTTAAAAGTTCAATTCTAGTATTTTCGATAATTACATTCTTAAAAGAATTAACTACCCAATTAATTACTAATAAGACTAAGATCCATCTTGCAACCCCACTTAATTACCATAGGTCTGACCAGTGCGTAAAAAAATAGGACAAGAGGTAAGCGACGAGCGTTAATTGCATAATGCAACTCTTAGATTTATGAGACTGATCAAGACATTAGTAGACAAGTAATAATGTCATGAGCATGTTTAATTCTCATCTTATGCCTCGGGTTCAAGGTCTGACCAAGCCAACTCGAAATAAGTCGACCAAGTATGAACGTGTAAAAATAACCAGAGGTCTGACCAAAGCGAAATAATTACCATGGGTTGGAAAGGCCCTTAGGTCTGACCAGATAAATCAATCCAAATGCACGTGTTCATAGTTGGATGGCATAGACTTAAACTTAACAAATAGGTATGCACATATAAATGTGGTAAAAGTCATGTACAAAGAAGCATGCAAAACAACTTTGTAACACTAATTTTAAAACTTTGGTAATGACAACATGTAGTGATCATCATGGTTCAGTAGCTCCAATGAACGCACAAGGGAGGCAAGGACCAGTGTAAGCAATAACCTAGACATCCTTTAGGTCATGCTGTGCGCACCTCTTTGAACCCCTTTTGAGTTTGTTCTAATGGGTGAGCCGTACATCCCAAGTTTCCATAGCGTCTAGTTTTTAAATTCTTGAAAACGTGTTTCATTAACTTATGTCACTTTATTTTACAAAAACAATTTTCCACGAATCAAATAGCATGTCACAATTGAGCATGTTATTTAGGCGTGTAAATAAAGACCAACATTAATGTTATGGTTACGATATGTATTATTCCATATTGCATACAATTAGGTGTCATAGCAAGTAATAATGCATATATAGGAATCACAAACATATAATCATAAACATCAATGCAAAACACATATTGTTCCGAGTTCTCTTGCGAGTCTTCCCCAAACGGAGAACCATAAGACCGTCACTAGGATACAATACCTAGAACGCCCCATACATCGCATAAAAGCAATTGGTGGGTCTCGTGGCTGGAAAACACATAAAAACGCATGGCAGTCTCAATTAACAAGTAATTACGCAATTTTATATATTTGTTAAACAATATGTAATTCTAATTATCATTATAATTCTAATTAACAATTAATTAATTATAATTAACATTTAATTCTAATTAGCAAGTATGTAATTCTAATTAACAAGTTAATTCTAATTAACAAATTAATTCTAATTATCAATATAATTATAATTTGTGTGTGACTAGTTATTATTTATTAAAATTGACAAATATTGCATGTAGTTGTCAAAGCAAAATAAAACGAATAACAAATTAGATTTCATGCAGCCTTTTAAACATGTTTATTAATAAAGCGTGTAACCTATAATCGCAAAAACGAGTTGACTCGTGATGCCACTGTTGGGATTTTAGAACTAAGTTAACCATTAACCTCTCGATGCGCGTCGGATATAGATCTAGTAATTTCAATTAGGTTAACCGATTATAATAAACAATTAATGAATAAAATGGATAAATAGAAACCTAAGCTTGCGTGGCTTATTGAACTCAAGTATACGAACAAGAAAACCAAACGAAACCCCAAGTATCTAAATTAGATACCTCTATGAGTATCACACACAACACATAAAACAAGCACGTTAGATAAGAAGCTAGTGAGAACATATTACCCAATCAACCCTTGAAAACCACTTGAATAATTCGAACAAGAAAACACCCAAGAACATGTCTTTTCTTTTTCTGCCCGAGATAAGTAGTTGTCCGAGAACAACCCTTAATTATCCGATATCGGACAAGCTTTGTCCTATATCATCCCTTTGTTGTCCGAGATCATTCACGAAACAGAAACCATAAACCTTGATGCCAATCTACTTCAACCAGGAACTTTGCAGCATGATAACACCCATTGAACTAAAACTAAACTACTTGGATTAAAGATTTAATGCAAGTTAAGTTTTTGAACAGAGCAATAAAATCCCAATCGTTTTATAGAATAATGATTGGGTACAAAAGGTGTGCATGGTCAATCGAATCTTATGTTTAGGGAAATATATTATATGTATCATATTCAATAGATCACCTGAATTGGGGTGGGGTACATTTGTTTATATAGTAAAACAAAACAACACTGTCTTGGGTTTAAAGCTTGGTCGACAAGCTAAACCCCAAACAATACTGCCCTATTTGTTTAAGGAATACAAGGCCCAAGGCACTTCCCAAACCGACCCACTTTAACAAGCCAAACAGCCCATGGGTCGTGAAACAATCGGGTCAAGTACATGCATGTATATGCGGTTATATATTCAAGTATTTATCGTTCGACACGCAGGGTGAGCCACTTTAAGGAGAGGGAAAGGCCCCCAATAGTGTTCGCGAACACCTAAGTTGTGTGGAAAAATTGCGAAAATTTGATGAAAATATCGCCTCACCCACAAAATCAAAGTGCCCTCGTCGTTCTAAGCTTGCTAACAATTCAAGTGCTCTATAATGCAAATGCAAAAAAAACTGCTTTGTGGTGGTGTTGGCGTCTTGTTCGTGAGAAATGAAATGAAGGGATGATCAGGATGTGGGTGTGAGGGAGTGTAGTAGTCGCCCAGTGGAGTAATATTTTTAATATTATTACATTTGATCAATTGTTAACTTGACCAATTGAAGTCTTCGTAGCTGTATGCATGTATCATTTTTTTTATACCACATAGTAATATGATCACTTCTAACAAAATTTTGTTAAAAACATAGGTATTTTTATTGCAATTAGTTAAGCTATAGTTCTTTTCAAATAATATTTGCAATTTACAATTTTGAAAAAATAATTACGATTTTAGTTAAAATATAGTTTTACAATTTTCGGTTTTGATACACTTTTACAATTTGATTTTAGTTAAATCATTTATCAAACCACGAGCACTTAATACAACTTTAACGACACTCGACATATATCATAGACACCTAAACTTATAATTTGTGT
Organism: Chrysanthemum makinoi; assembly: GCA_910596185.1. Taxonomy (NCBI): domain Eukaryota; kingdom Viridiplantae; phylum Streptophyta; class Magnoliopsida; order Asterales; family Asteraceae; genus Chrysanthemum; species Chrysanthemum makinoi. The sequence goes on along the minus strand of OU343222.1, from coordinate 59,790,640 downwards.
TAATTGCATCACAATATAACACTTTTGTTGCTTTTATATGAAACCCGACCCGAATTATTAGCATAACGTTAAAAGTAACATTTTCGACGTTGTTTAACCCCATTTTTTGCCCGCTGCCCCGTGATCATATATCGGCATCGCCCATTGTCCGACCGCATCTGCGTGTTTATCGTTATTCAATGTGTTTCGCCCATGGCTCACACACTTTTAGCGTTTACGTGTGTTTTAAACTCCCACAAACCAACATTAATTTCAATGGCAATGTTTATTTGATAACTGTTATGGCAACGTACCATGAGTACTGATCATAGTCTGTCCCCGATTTGTTGACATGGCGACACCGATATCTTGACTTCTTGAGGTTCCTTATAGACTGGTTGAAGTTGACACTTGACAGTTCATTCGTCGTAGGTTCCAAATACAAGTCATAGAGTTTCCTAACATAAGGCTAATAAAAGGTTCATGTATTGATCATAAACAGCAAAAGGTTCATTCTTCTTCAAACTTTCAAGATTCATGTCTTGATCGTAAATTATGTTACTACCGACTTACATGTCCACATATATGTGTAACTGAACATGCAAAAATTGATCGCTCACAGTATTATTCGAATCATCTGTTCATGGATGTAATCATGTAAAATGGGATTCAACAATACTGCTTTAACCGAAAGTCCATGTTATTTTAGTTACAATAGAAGAATTACTTTGGTTAATTTTTATAAGTACATAATATATTTAAAAAAATGAAAAGTCAAACGCAATTGGTCTTGTAGCTCAATTGGTTAGAGCGTTTGTCTTATTAACCAAATGTCGTGGGTTCGAACCCCACCAGGACCAATAATTTTTATGATTTATTATAAACCTCAACATAGAGGCTAGTGGTACACGGTTTCTTTTCCGGTTTCTTAGGGGCTGTTGGATAGGCTCTTAATGAAGCGATCCAAACGATTACTAGTTCTTTTTTACCATGGAGATTGGGAAGCCAAGACCAATAATTTCTGAGATTTTTCCTTTTGTTGTTTTATTTTAACCTCAGCTTAGAAAAGTTAATAATAAACATTGTACATGAGTACAAGAAATGTATATGTAGACCGGTGAGTATTAGTACTATGATGTGAGATCTTTGCTATTGACATGAACCAACGCTCACTTCTACTGTAAAATGTTAGACAGTTCAAGCACTCTTGATGAGAGTTTCATATTCTCTACCACTATCGCAGTGTCTCGAAACCGGTAGACAAATGATTTGACAAAAGAAATCTATTATTCAAAGTTAGAAGGTACATTATTTTTTAGAGATTTATATAATTGACATCCGTAAAAAGTAGTGCTGGAATTTTGTGACCATATTATCATGCTAAGAATGGGATTACAACACATGGTAAATCCATTGAATGGGATAAGTATGTCATCGTCACGTTGATCTGGGATATATTAGATGATAGAAATAGATTGGTTGGCCCAAACCCGATCTGTAGGCTTAGGTCAATTAGAATTTTCGATATTGCATTGTACTTGGTGAATAATAAAGTGTATCCTATAGGGTTTTCAATGTTCAACATGGTACGAAGAGCGTATTCAAATCCTCTGGCCTAGCCGCCGCTATATCACTCTCTTCGCATTCCCCGTCCGCATATCTTATCTATCTCTATCACTAAAATCACTTTTCTACACCGTCAGTTTTCTTGTTTTTTTTTAAAAAAAGAAAAAAAAAATACTTCTTTACTTTCTTTTTGTTTTATGCCATGTTTTGTTTTCATACTTGCTAAATCTTTTTTATTATTATGGATGTGGCATTTTCCAATATGAGGATGATACTACAAAACTTTACAAAAGTTTTTTTCACAAAATTATGTGTCACACATTGATAGGAATATGTAAATTTAAAATAAGAATAATAAAGTGAAACTTACAAGGTTTTCAATGTTCGACACAATATTGCATAAGGTAGGCGTGAAAATTTGGTCTTTCATACTTCATTTGAAATCAGCCAATTTGTTTAGTTATTGCTAGTTGAAAATCTAGAATATCATCGCTTGTGAGTTTAGGTTTATTGCTCATTTTTTACAGTCTAAACAATTTTGCACTCAGGCTTCATCGTTGCACCCAATATTTAGGTACGTATGCTACATATTATGGTAATATCTGTCGATTTATTCAATACAAAAAGTTGCATAGCAGATAAATTATACATAAAGAAAGAAGTCTACATTCCATCGTTAGTTAAGATCAATTCTCCAAAAGTCGACCTTTTAAATCAACCAGTCTTAACTATGATTCTTCAAGTTGATCTAATGTGGTGGAAGATCCAATGTTAAAGCCTTCAAGGAAGCTTTCCCTCCAAGAATGAAGAAAACAATGCAAGTCGGCAGGTTTGGTAACTTGGGACAAAGTGTCCAGCTCTTCTTATGGTCACAAATGTTAGGTTCTCATATCCACCAACCTAAATACATAACACAATGAATTACATTTATATTAAATGATAAGATTAGTATAGCCCGCCCGATTGGTGTAGGGTCCATTAGTGTTTTTATGTAGTTTGTCTTATAAAAGGTTCATGAATGAACATTATGCCTCACGGGATTTTATAAATCTAATATGGTGGTCTGATTTTCAAACCTAGTAGGCTATGTTGAGACGCTTCCCCTAAGCCTATTAAAAAAATTCGACTTTCGACTAAAACCCTAGTTGCTTAATGTTTTGACCATGACTCACAAACCGTTTGGAGTTACCCCGTTAGCGTCGTTCTTTTGTTTTTCAAATCACCCTTATCCCCCGTCCGTCGGATGCCCACGCGATCGCCGGAATCCGGTACCGCAAAATTAAAAAAAATATATATATATATATTCTTTTTGTCTCCGCTTTGCTTTTGCCCACAAAAGCAAAAAAAATGTCACAGTTCCTTCTCCGGTTTCTTAGGGGCTGTTGGATAGGCTCTTAATGAAGCGATCCAAACGATTACTAGTTCTTTTTTACCATGGAGGTTGGGAAGCCAAGACCAATAATTTCTCGAGATTTTTCCTTTGTTGTTTTATTTTAACCTCAACTTAGAAAAGTTAATAAGAAACAGTACAAGAAATGTATATGAAGACCGGAGAGTATTAGTACTCTCACTGTTGTGAGATCTTCGCTATTGACATGAACCAACGCTCACTTGTAAAATGTTAGACATTTAAAGCCCTCTTGATGAGAGTTTCATATTCTCTACCACAATCGCAAAGATGCAAAATCGGACAAATGATTGACAAAAGAAATCTATTCTTCAAAGTTAAAATGTACATTATTTTTTGGAGATTTATATAATTGACATCCGTAAAAAGTAGTGTTGGAATTTTTCGACCATATTATCATGCTAAGAATGGGATTACAACACATGGTAAATCCATTGAATGGGATAAGTATGTCATCGTCATGTTGATCTCGGATATATTATATGATAGAAATAGATTTGTTGGCCCAAACCCGATCTGTAGGCTTAGTCAATTAGAATTTTCGATATTGCATCAGACTTTATTTATAGTGGTGAATAATAAAGTGTATTCTATAGGTTTTCAATGTTCAACATGGTCTTAAGAGCGCAGTTCAGATCCTCGACCTAGCCGCCGCTATATCACTCTCTTACGCATTCCCCCGTCCAAGTAAATCTTATCTATCTCTATCACTAAAATCACTTTTCTACACCGTCAGTTTTCTTGTTTTTTTCCAAAAAAAGAAAACAAAAATATTTTTACTTTCTTTTTGTTTTATGCCATGTTTTGTTTTCATACTTGCTAAATCTTTTTTATTATTATGGATGTGGCATTTTCCAATATGAGGGATGATACTACAAAAACTTTACAAAAGTTTTTTTTCACAAAATTATGTGTCACACATTGATAGGAATATGTAAATTTAAAATAAGAATAATAAAGTGTAACTTACGAGGTTTTCAATGTTCGACACAATATTGCATAAGGTAGGCGTGAAAATTTGGTCTTTCATACTTCATTTGAAATCGACCAATTTGTTTAGTTATTACTAGTTGAAAATCTAGAATATCATCGCTTGTGAGTTTAGGTTTATTGCTCATTTTTACAGCCTAAACAATTTTGCACTGGGCTTCATCGTTGCACCCAATATTTAGGCGTATGCTACATATTATGGTAATATCTGTCGATTTATTCAATACAAAAAGTTGCATAGCAGATAAATTATACATAAAGAAAGAAGTCTACATTCCATCGTTAGTTAAGATCAATTCTCCAAAAGTCGCAGCCTTTTAAATCAACCAGCCGCTTAACCATAGCCGCCAAGATGTGAAGTTTACACGTGAAGATCGTTTCACGATCTTACGTGCCCACCGCCAAAATCGTAGGATCGTGGTAGGATCGCATCTCGAGGTAGGATCGTAAGTAAGATCGTAGGATCATACGTAGGATCGTAAGATCTATTAATGACGATCCGGAGTTCACTTTTTTTTTTTAATCTTTTAAGTCCATCTCACTTGTTTAGGCAAAAAAAAATACATGTGTTTTACTAATGTCTAATAAGTAAACCATTATTGTCTCATTTTCTAAATAGATTATAGTTTATATATAGTTTTTTACTTTTCTAAATAGATTATAGTCTAAAAGTGTTCAATAGTTTAATTTATTTACTTCACCGTGATTAAACTAATCAAATGATATGTTTTGAAATTCCACTTATGAAACGTTTGTTTTCTTGAAATCATGTAGATGACTAGTATGTTTTGAGAAATTTAGGACTTATGTAATGTAATATTATTTCCACTAAAGCGTTAATGTAACGATGGAAACTTTACTTTTTCGTGTTTTACTATTACTTTGGTGTTTGAAATTTGAACTTTGTCATTTTCAAGAGGATATTATATAAATTTACCTTTGATGTTGAGTAGAAATGTAAAACAGTCTGACTTGGATATCATTTGTTTACAAAATATGACTAATTGGTAGGATCGTAGGATCGCGATCCGATCCTACGATCTCGATATTGCAAAGACAAAAACGATCCTGCGCGGGATCGCGATCTTGACAGCCTTGGTCTTAACTATGATTCTTCAAGTTGATCTAATGTGGTGGAAGATCCAATGTTAAAGCCTTCAAGGAAGCTTTCCCTCCAAGAATGAAGAAAACAATGCAAGTCCACGAGCAGGTTGGTAACTTGGGACAAAGTGTCCAGCTCTTCTTATGGTCACAAATGTTAGGTTCTCATATCCACCAACCTAAATACATAACACAATGAATCACATTTATATTAAATGATAAGATTAGTACGGCCCGCCCGATTGGGGTAGGGTCCATTAGTGTTTTTATGTAGTTTGTCTTATAAAAGGTTCATGAATGAACATTATGTCTCACGGGATTTTATAAATCTAATATGGTGGTCTGATTTTCAAACCTAGTAGTCTATGTTGAGACGCCTCCCCTAAGCCTATTAAAAAAAAATCAACTTTCGACTAAAACTCTAGTTGCTTAATGTTTTGACCATGACTCACAAACCGTTTGGAGTTACCCCGACGCCGTTAGCGTCGTTTTTGTTTTTCAAATCACCCCCATATCATCACCCGTCGGATGCCCAACGCGATGCCGGAATCCGGCTGCCGCAAATTAAAAATCTTCTTTTGTCTCCGCTTTGCTTTTGCCCACAAAAGCAAAAAAAATGTCACATAGAACCCTAAAAATGGAATTTGAAAGAAAAGTACCCACAAAAGCAAAAAAAAAATGTGTTCGCTACCCACAAAAGCAAATGGTGGCAAGTATGCTACCTTTTAAAAACATTAGCCTTAAAAATAACTAATGGTTTTTTACCTATAAATCCAAACACTGATTCCGCTCGCCATTAGCTCCTGAATCACAGGTAAGACTGAAAACGGCATGTCCGTCCAGTTTCTGCCTATGTTTTGACTGTATTCAAGTACAAGATATGTATTAAGACTGAGCAAGATAATTTAATTAGTACATGAATTTTAAGGGTTAGATATTAGTATTACTTACTTGCAGGATTCCCAGATGACCGGTTTAGCATGAAGCGACTGTTGTACTTCAGGAGTGTTCAAGTATAGGAGGATATAATTCTCGGTACAAGGATCTTTTTTGTATAGCTTTCTCCGGTGGTATAAAAGTCTCTCTTTTGTATTCTGGAAACTTAACCAATTTATTATGGCCATACATGTATTAAGTTTTTGCCAATGGCGCGTAGCCAGTTGCGTGGCATCTTTGCACTTAACAAGCACAATGTCGAGGGTTCAATCCTTTGCACACCCCATTGCCACAACTGCTGAGAGTGTCATGTATGCCCCCCACATTCTGGAAAGGCAGCCGATTGTGAGCATGTTCGGGTTACCAATTATTAATTAACCTTTTGCACCTAACATGTATTAATTTCCATGGCAATGTTTTTTGGATAACTGTTATGGCAACGTACGATGAGTACTGATCAAAGTTTTTTCTAATTGGCTGATATGGCGACACCGATATCTTGACTTCTTGAGGTCCCTTATAGACTGGTTGAAGTTGACACTTGATAGTTCATTCGTCGTAGGTTCCAAATACAAGTCATAGAGTTTCCTAAGATAAGGCTAATAAAAGGTATTTAGTTGCTCTCATATAATGTCTTGGTTGTAAACAACAAAAGGTTCATTCTCCTTCAAACTTTCAAAATTCATGTCTTGATCGTAAATTATGTTACTGAATACCGACTTACATGTCCACATATATGTGTAACTGAACATGCAAAAATTGATCTCTCACAGTATTGTTCGAATCATCTGTTCATGGATGTAAAACGGGATTCAACAATACTGCTTTAACTGAAAGTCCATGTTATTTTAGTTACAAATAGAAGAATTACTTTGGTTAATTTTTATAAGTACATAGTATATTTAAAAAAATGAAAAGTCAAACGCAATTGGTCTTGTAGCTCAATTGGTTAGAGCGTTGGTCTTATTAACCAAATGTCGTGGGTTCGAACCCCACCAGGACCAATAATTTTTATGATTTATTATAAACCTCAACATAGAGGCTAGTGGTACACGGTTCCTTCTCCGGTTTCTTAGGGGCTGTTGGATAGGCTCTTAATGAAGCGATCCAAACGATTACTAGTTCTTTTTTACCATGGAGGTTGGGAAGCCAAGACCAATAATTTCTGAGATTTTTCCTTTTGTTGTTTTATTTTAACCTCAACTTAGGAAAGTTAATAAGAAACAGTACAAGAAATGTATATGAAGACCGGAGAGTATTAGTACTCTGCTGTGAGATCTTCGCTATTGACATGAACCAACGCTCACTTGTAAAATGTTAGACATTTAAAGCCCTCTTGATGAGAGTTTCATATTCTCTACCACAATCGCAGTGCACCGAAATCAGTAGACAAATGATTGACAAAAGAAATCTATTCTTCAAAGTTAAAATGTACATTATTTTTTAGAGATTTATATAATTGACATCCGTAAAAAGTAGTGTTGGAATTTTCTGACCATATTATCATGCTAAGAATGGGATTACAACACATGGTAAATCCATTGAATGGGATAAGTATGTCATCGTCATGTTGATCTCGGATATATTATATGATAGAAATAGATTAGTTGGCCCAAACCCGATCTGTAGGCTTAGTCAATTAGAATTTTCGATATTGCACTGTACTTTATTTATAGTGGTGAATAATAAAGTGTATTCTATAGGGTTTTCAATGTTCAACATGGTACGAAGAGCGGGTTCAGATCCTCTGACCTAGCCGCTGCTATATCACTCTCTTCGCATTCCCCGTCCGCAAATCTTATCTATCTCTATCACTAAAATCACTTTTCTACACCGTCAGTTTTCTTGTTTTTTTCCAAAAAAAGAAAACAAAAAATACTTCTTTACTTTCTTTTTGTTTTATGCCATGTTTTGTTTTCATACTTGCTAAATCTTTTTTATTATTATGGATGTGGCATTTTCCAATATGAGGGATGATACTACAAAAACTTTACAAAAGTTTTTTTTCACAAAATTATGTGTCACACATTGATAGGAATATGTAAATTTAAAATAAGAATAATAAAGTGTAACTTACGAGGTTTTCAATGTTCGACACAATATTGCATAAGGTAGGCGTGAAAATTTGGTCTTTCATACTTCATTTGAAATCAGCCAATTTGTTTAGTTATTGCTAGTTGAAAATCTAGAATATCATCGCTTGTGAGTTTAGGTTTATTGCTCATTTTTTACAGTCTAAACAATTTTGCACTCAGGCTTCATCGTTGCACCCAATATTTAGGTACGTATGCTACATATTATGGTAATATCTGTCGATTTATTCAATACAAAAAGTTGCATAGCAGATAAATTATACATAAAGAAAGAAGTCTACATTCCATCGTTAGTTAAGATCAATTCTCCAAAAGTCGCAGCCTTTTAAATCAACCAGTCTTAACTATGATTCTTCAAGTTGATCTAATGTGGTGGAAGATCCAATGTTAAAGCCTTCAAGGAAGCTTTCCCTCCAAGAATGAAGAAAACAATGCAAGTCCACGAGCAGGTTGGTAACTTGGGACAAAGTGTCCAGCTCTTCTTATGGTCACAAATGTTAGGTTCTCATATCCACCAACCTAAATACATAACACAATGAATCACATTTATATTAAATGATAAGATTAGTACGGCCCGCCCGATTGGGGTAGGGTCCATTAGTGTTTTTATGTAGTTTGTCTTATAAAAGGTTCATGAATGAACATTATGTCTCACGGGATTTTATAAATCTAATATGGTGGTCTGATTTTCAAACCTAGTAGTCTATGTTGAGACGCCTCCCCTAAGCCTATTAAAAAAAAATCAACTTTCGACTAAAACTCTAGTTGCTTAATGTTTTGACCATGACTCACAAACCGTTTGGAGTTACCTGACGCCGTTAGCGTCGTTCTTTTTGTTTTTCAAATCTGCACCCCCCCCCCCCCAATATCACGTCCGTCGGATGCCCAACGCGATGCCGGAATCCGGCTGCCGCAAATTAAAAAAAAAAAAAAAAAAAATCTTCTTTTTGTCTCCGCTTTGCTTTTGCCCACAAAAGCAAAAAAAATGTCACATAGAACCCTAAAAATGGAATTTGAAAGAAAAGTACCCACAAAAGCAAAAAAAATGTGTTCGCTACCCACAAAAGCAAATGGTGGCAAGTATGCTACCTTTTAAAAACATTAGCCTTAAAAATAACTAATGGTTTTTTACCTATAAATCCAAACACTGATTCCGCTCGCCATTAGCTCCTGAATCACAGGTAAGACTGAAAACGGCATGTCCGTCCAGTTTCTGCCTATGTTTTGACTGTATTCAAGTACAAGATATGTATTAAGACTGAGCAAGATAATTTAATTAGTACATGAATTTTAAGGGTTAGATATTAGTATTACTTACTTGCAGGATTCCCAGATGACCGGTTTAGCATGAAGCGACTGTTGTACTTCAGGAGTGTTCAAGTATAGGAGGATATAATTCTCGGTACAAGGATCTTTTTTGTATAGCTTTCTCCGGTGGTATAAAAGTCTCTCTTTTGTATTCTGGAAACTTAACCAATTTATTATGGCCATACATGTATTAAGTTTTTGCCAATGGCGCGTAGCCGGTTGCGGGGCATCTTTGCACTTAACAAGCACAATGTCGAGGGTTCAATCCATTGCACACCCCATTGCCACAACTGCTGAGAGTGTCATGTATGCCCCCACATTCTGGAAAGGCAGCCGATTATGAGCATATATGTTCGGGTTACCAATTATTAATTAACCTTTTGCACCTAACATGTATTAATTTCCATGGCAATGTTTTTTGGATAACTGTTATGGCAACGTACGATGAGTACTGATCAAAGTTTTTTCTAATTGGCTGATATGGCGACACCGATATCTTGACTTCTTGAGGTCCCTTATAGACTGGTTGAAGTTGACACTTGATAGTTCATTCGTCGTAGGTTCCAAATACAAGTCATAGAGTTTCCTAAGATAAGGCTAATAAAAGGTATTTAGTTGCTCTCATATAATGTCTTGGTTGTAAACAACAAAAGGTTCATTCTCCTTCAAACTTTCAAAATTCATGTCTTGATCGTAAATTATGTTACTGACTACCGAGTTACATGTCCACATATATGTGTAACTGAACATGCAAAAATTGATCTCTCACAGTATTGTTCGAATCATCTGTTCATGGATGTAAAACGGGATTCAACAATACTGCTTTAACCGAAAGTCCATGTTATTTTAGTTACAAATAGAAGAATTACTTTGGTTAATTTTTATAAGTACATAGTATATTTAAAAAAATGAAAAGTCAAACGCAATTGGTCTTGTAGCTCAATTGGTTAGAGCGTTGGTCTTATTAACCAAATGTCGTTGGTTCGAACCCCACCAGGACCAATAATTTTTATGATTTATTATAAACCTCAACATAGAGGCTAGTGTTACACGGTTCCTTCTCCGGTTTCTTAGGGGCTGTTGGATAGGCTCTTAATGAAGCGATCCAAACGATTACTAGTTCTTTTTTACCATGGAGGTTGGGAAGCCAAGACCAATAATTTCTGAGATTTTTCCTTTTGTTGTTTTATTTTAACCTCAACTTAGAAAAGTTAATAAGAAACAGTACAAGAAATGTATATGAAGACCGGAAAGTATTAGTACTCTGCTGTGAGATCTTCGCTATTGACATGAACCAACGCTCACTTGTAAAATGTTAGACATTTAAAGCCCTCTTGATGAGAGTTTCATATTCTCTACCACAATCGCAGTGCACCGAAATCAATAGACAAATGATTGACAAAAGAAATCTATTCTTCAAAGTTAAAATGTACATTATTTTTTAGAGATTTATATAATTGACATCCGTAAAAAGTAGTGTTGGAATTTTCTGACCATATTATCATGCTAAGAATGGGATTACAACACATGGTAAATCCATTGAATGGGATAAGTATGTCATCGTCATGTTGATCTCGGATATATTATATGATAGAAATAGATTTGTTGGCCCAAACCCGATCTGTAGGCTTAGTCAATTAGAATTTTCGATATTGCACTGTACTTTATTTATAGTGGTGAATAATAAAGTGTATTCTATAGGGTTTTCAATGTTCAACATGGTACGAAGAGCGGGTTCAGATCCTCTGACCTAGCCGCTGCTATATCACTCTCTTCGCATTCCCCGTCCGCAAATCTTATCTATCTCTATCACTAAAATCACTTTTCTACACCGTCAGTTTTCTTGTTTTTTCCAAAAAAGAAAAAAAATATACTTCTTTACTTTCTTTTTGTTTTATGCCATGTTTTGTTTTCATACTTGCTAAATCTTTTTTATTATTATGGATGTGGCATTTTCCAATATGAGGGATGATACTACAAAAACTTTACAAAAGTTTTTTTTCACAAAATTATGTGTCACACATTGATAGGAATATGTAAATTTAAAATAAGAATAATAAAGTGTAACTTACGAGGTTTTCAATGTTCGACACAATATTGCATAAGGTAGGCGTGAAAATTTGGTCTTTCATACTTCATTTGAAATCAGCCAATTTGTTTAGTTATTGCTAGTTGAAAATCTAGAATATCATCGCTTGTGAGTTTAGGTTTATTGCTCATTTTTTACAGTCTAAACAATTTTGCACTCAGGCTTCATCGTTGCACCCAATATTTAGGTACGTATGCTACATATTATGGTAATATCTGTCGATTTATTCAATACAAAAAGTTGCATAGCAGATAAATTATACATAAAGAAAGAAGTCTACATTCCATCGTTAGTTAAGATCAATTCTCCAAAAGTCGCAGCCTTTTTAAATCAACGGTCTTAAATCAACCAGTCTTAACTATGATTCTTCAAGTTGATGTAATGTGGTGGAAGATCCAATGTTAAAGCCTTCAAGGAAGCTTTCCCTCCAAGAATGAAGAAAACAATGCAAGTCCACGAGCAGGTTGGTAACTTGGGACAAAGTGTCCAGCTCTTCTTATGGTCACAAATGTTAGGTTCTCATATCCACCAACCTAAATACATAACACAATGAATCACATTTATATTAAATGATAAGATTAGTACGGCCCGCCCGATTGGGGTAGGGTCCATTAGTGTTTTTATGTAGTTTGTCTTATAAAAGGTTCATGAATGAACATTATGTCTCACGGGATTTTATAAATCTAATATGGTGGTCTGATTTTCAAACCTAGTAGTCTATGTTGAGACGCCTCCCCTAAGCCTATTAAAAAAAAATCAACTTTCGACTAAAACTCTAGTTGCTTAATGTTTTGACCATGACTCACAAACCGTTTGGAGTTACCTGACGCCGTTAGCGTCGTTCTTTTTGTTTTTCAAATCTGCACCCCCCCATATCACGTCCGTCGGATGCCCAACGCGATGCCGGAATCCGCCGCCGCAAATTAAAAAAAAAAAAAAAAAATCTTCTTTTTGTCTCCGCTTTGCTTTTGCCCACAAAAGCAAAAAAAATGTCACATAGAACCCTAAAAATGGAATTTGAAAGAAAAGTACCCACAAAAGCAAAAAAAAAATGTGTTCGCTACCCACAAAAGCAAATGGTGGCAAGTATGCTACCTTTTAAAAACATTAGCCTTAAAAATAACTAATGGTTTTTTACCTATAAATCCAAACACTGATTCCGCTCGCCATTAGCTCCTGAATCACAGGTAAGACTGAAAACGGCATGTCCGTCCAGTTTCTGCCTATGTTTTGACTGTATTCAAGTACAAGATATGTATTAAGACTGAGCAAGATAATTTAATTAGTACATGAATTTTAAGGGTTAGATATTAGTATTACTTACTTGCAGGATTCCCAGATGACCGGTTTAGCATGAAGCGACTGTTGTACTTCAGGAGTGTTCAAGTATAGGAGGATATAATTCTCGGTACAAGGATCTTTTTTGTATAGCTTTCTCCGGTGGTATAAAAGTCTCTCTTTGTATTCGGAAACTTAACCAATTTATTATGGCCATACATGTATTAAGTTTTTGCCATGGCGCGAGTCGGGTTGCGGGGCATCTTTGCACTTAACAAGCACAATGTCGAGGGTTCAATCCATTGCACACCCCATTGCCACAACTGCTGAGAGTGTCATGTATGCCCCCACATTCTGGAAAGGCAGCCGATTATGAGCATATATGTTCGGGTTACCAATTATTAATTAACCTTTTGCACCTAACATGTATTAATTTCCATGGCAATGTTTTTTGGATAACTGTTATGGCAACGTACGATGAGTACTGATCAAAGTTTTTTCTAATTGGCTGATATGGTTTATTAATCGACACCGATATCTTGACTTCTTGAGGTCCCTTATAGACTGGTTGAAGTTGACACTTGATAGTTCATTCGTCAGAGGTTCCAAATACAAGTCATAGAGTTTCCTAAGATAAGGCTAATAAAAGGTATTTAGTTGCTCTCATATAATGTCTTGGTTGTAAACAACAAAAGGTTCATTCTCCTTCAAACTTTCAAAATTCATGTCTTGATCGTAAATTATGTTACTGAATACCGAGTTACATGTCCACATATATGTGTAACTGAACATGCAAAATTGATCTCTCTCACAGTATTGTTCGAATCATCTGTTCATGGATGTAAAACGGGATTCAACAATACTGCTTTAACCGAAAGTCCATGTTATTTTAGTTACAAATAGAAGAATTACTTTGGTTAATTTTTATAAGTACATAGTATATTTAAAAAAATGAAAAGTCAAACGCAATTGGTCTTGTAGCTCAATTGGTTAGAGCGTTGGTCTTATTAACCAAATGTCGTGGGTTCGAACCCCACCAGGACCAATAATTTTTATGATTTATTATAAACCTCAACATAGAGGCTAGTGGTACACGGTTCCTTCTCCGGTTTCTTAGGGGCTGTTGGATAGGCTCTTAATGAAGCGATCCAAACGATTTCTAGTTCTTTTTTACCATGGAGGTTGGGAAGCCAAGACCAATAATTTCTGAGATTTTTCCTTTTGTTGTTTTATTTTAACCTCAACTTAGGAAAGTTAATAAGAAACAGTACAAGAAATGTATATGAAGACCGGAGAGTATTAGTACTCTGCTGTGAGATCTTCGCTATTGACATGAACCAACGCTCACTTGTAAAATGTTAGACATTTAAAGCCCTCTTGATGAGAGTTTCATATTCTCTACCACAATCATGCAGGTATCCGAAATCAGAGACAAATGATTGACAAAAGAAATCTATTCTTCAAAGTTAAAATGTACATTATTTTTTAGAGATTTATATAATTGACATCCGTAAAAAGTAGTGTTGGAATTTTCTGACCATATTATCATGCTAAGAATGGGATTACAACACATGGTAAATCCATTGAATGGGATAAGTATGTCATCGTCATGTTGATCTCGGATATATTATATGATAGAAATAGATTAGTTGGCCCAAACCCGATCTGTAGGCTTAGTCAATTAGAATTTTCGATATTGCACTGTACTTTATTTATAGTGGTGAATAATAAAGTGTATTCTATAGGGTTTTCAATGTTCAACATGGTACGAAGAGCGGGTTCAGATCCTCCCACCTAGCCGCTATATCACTCTCGATTCATCACCGTCCGCAAATCTTATCTATCTCTATCACTAAAATCACTTTTCTACACCGTCAGTTTTCTTGTTTTTTCCAAAAAGAAAAAAAAAAAAATACTTCTTTACTTTCTTTTTGTTTTATGCCATGTTTTGTTTTCATACTTGCTAAATCTTTTTTATTATTATGGATGTGGCATTTTCCAATATGAGGGATGATACTACAAAAACTTTACAAAAGTTTTTTTTCACAAAATTATGTGTCACACATTGATAGGAATATGTAAATTTAAAATAAGAATAATAAAGTGTAACTTACGAGGTTTTCAATGTTCGACACAATATTGCATAAGGTAGGCGTGAAAATTTGGTCTTTCATACTTCATTTGAAATCAGCCAATTTGTTTAGTTATTGCTAGTTGAAAATCTAGAATATCATCGCTTGTGAGTTTAGGTTTATTGCTCATTTTTTACAGTCTAAACAATTTTGCACTTGGCATCATCAAGTTGCACCCAATATTTAGGTAACGATGCTACATATTATGGTAATATCTGTCGATTTATTCAATACAAAAAGTTGCATAGCAGATAAATTATACATAAAGAAAGAAGTCTACATTCCATCGTTAGTTAAGATCAATTCTCCAAAAGTCGCAGCCTTTTAAATCAACAGTCTTAACCATATGATTATGATTCTTCAAGTCAAAAATGTGTAGGATGTAAGGATGTGGTGGAAGATCCAATGTTAAAGCCTTCAAGGAAGGAAGCTCCAAGAATGAAGAAAACAATGCAAGTCCACAGAGCAAATCATGGTGGTAACTTGGGACAAAGTGTCAGCTTCTTATGATGGTCACAAATGTTAGGTTCTCATATCCTAAATACGATAACAACTATGATTCAATGAATCACATGAATCACATTTTAAATGATAATGATTCTCAGTACAAATGTAATGCATCCGCCGATTGGGGTAGGGTCCATTAGTGTTTTTATGTAGTTTGTCTTATAAAAGGTTCATGAATGAACATTATGTCTCACGGGATTTTATAAATCTAATATGGTGGTCTGATTTTCAAACCTAGTAGTCTATGTTGAGACGCCTCCCCTAAGCCTATTAAAAAAAAATCAACTTTCGACTAAAACTCTAGTTGCTTAATGTTTTGACCATGACTCACAAACCGTTTGGAGTTACCTGACGCCGTTAGCGTCGTTCTTTTTGTTTTTCAAATCTGCACCCCCATATCACGTCAGGTCATTGGATGCCCAACGCGATGCCGGAATCCGGCTGCCGCAAATTAAAAAAAAAAATCTTCTTTTTGTCTCCGCTTTGCTTTTGCCCACAAAAGCAAAAAAAATGTCACATAGAACCCTAAAAATGGAATTTGAAAGAAAAGTACCCACAAAAGCAAAAAAAAAATGTGTTCGCTACCCACAAAAGCAAATGGTGGCAAGTATGCTACCTTTTAAAAACATTAGCCTTAAAAATAACTAATGGTTTTTTACCTATAAATCCAAACACCTGATTCCGCCCATTAGCTCCTGAATCACAGGTAAGACTGAAAACGGCATGTCCGTCCAGTTTCTGCCTATGTTTTGACTGTATTCAAGTACAAGATATGTATTAAGACTGAGCAAGATAATTTAATTAGTACATGAATTTTAAGGGTTAGATATTAGTATTACTTACTTGCAGGATTCCCAGATGACCGGTTTAGCATGAAGCGACTGTTGTACTTCAGGAGTGTTCAAGTATAGGAGGATATAATTCTCGGTACAAGGATCTTTTTTGTATAGCTTTCTCCGGTGGTATAAAAGTCTCTCTTTTGTATTCTGGAAACTTAACCAATTTATTATGGCCATACATGTATTAAGTTTTTGCCAATGGCGCGTAGCCGGTTGCGGGGCATCTTTGCACTTAACAAGCACAATGTCGAGGGTTCAATCCATTGCACACCCCATTGCCACAACTGCTGAGAGTGTCATGTATGCCCCCACATTCTGGAAAGGCAGCCGATTATGAGCATATATGTTCGGGTTACCAATTATTAATTAACCTTTTGCACCTAACATGTATTAATTTCCATGGCAATGTTTTTTGGATAACTGTTATGGCAACGTACGATGAGTACTGATCAAAGTTTTTTCTAATTGGCTGATATGGCGACACCGATATCTTGACTTCTTGAGGTCCCTTATAGACTGGTTGAAGTTGACACTTGATAGTTCATTCGTCGTAGGTTCCAAATACAAGTCATAGAGTTTCCTAAGATAAGGCTAATAAAAGGTATTTAGTTGCTCTCATATAATGTCTTGGTTGTAAACAACAAAAGGTTCATTCTCCTTCAAACTTTCAAAATTCATGTCTTGATCGTAAATTATGTTACTGAATACCGAGTTACATGTCCACATATATGTGTAACTGAACATGCAAAAATTGATCTCTCACAGTATTGTTCGAATCATCTGTTCATGGATGTAAAACGGGATTCAACAATACTGCTTTAACCGAAAGTCCATGTTATTTTAGTTACAAATAGAAGAATTACTTTGGTTAATTTTTATAAGTACATAGTATATTTAAAAAAATGAAAAGTCAAACGCAATTGGTCTTGTAGCTCAATTGGTTAGAGCGTTGGTCTTATTAACCAAATGTCGTTGGTTCGAACCCCACCAGGACCAATAATTTTTATGATTTATTATAAACCTCAACATAGAGGCTAGTGTTACACGGTTCCTTCTCCGGTTTCTTAGGGGCTGTTGGATAGGCTCTTAATGAAGCGATCCAAACGATTAATAGTTCTTTTTACCATGGACAAGGTTGGGAAGCCAAGACCAATAATTTCTGAGATTTTTCCTTTTGTTGTTTTATTTTAACCTCAACTTAGAAAAGTTAATAAGAAACAGTACAAGAAATGTATATGAAGACCGGAAAGTATTAGTACTCTGCTGTGAGATCTTCGCTATTGACATGAACCAACGCTCACTTGTAAAATGTTAGACATTTAAAGCCCTCTTGATGAGAGTTTCATATTCTCTACCACAATCGCAGTGCACCGAAATCAGTAGACAAATGATTGACAAAAGAAATCTATTCTTCAAAGTTAAAATGTACATTATTTTTTGGAGATTTATATAATTGACATCCGTAAAAAGTAGTGTTGGAATTTTCTGACCATATTATCATGCTAAGAATGGGATTACAACACATGGTAAATCCATTGAATGGGATAAGTATGTCATCGTCATGTTGATCTCGGATATATTATATGATAGAAATAGATTAGTTGGCCCAAACCCGATCTGTAGGCTTAGTCAATTAGAATTTTCGATATTGCACTGTACTTTATTTATAGTGGTGAATAATAAAGTGTATTCTATAGGGTTTTCAATGTTCAACATGGTACGAAGAGCGGGTTCAGATCCTCTGACCTAGCCACGCTATATCACTCTTCGCATTCCCGTCCGCAAATCTTATCTATCTCTATCACTAAAATCACTTTTCTACACCGTCAGTTTTCTTGTTTTTTCCAAAAAAAGAAAACAAAAAATACTTCTTTACTTTCTTTTTGTTTTATGCCATGTTTTGTTTTCATACTTGCTAAATCTTTTTATTATTATGGATGTGCATTTTCCAATATGAGGATGATACTACAAAAACTTTACAAAAGTTTTTTTCACAAAATTATGTGTCACACATTGATAGGAATATGTAAATTTAAAATAAGAATAATAAAGTGTAACTTACGAGGTTTTCAATGTTCGACACAATATTGCATAAGGTAGGCGTGAAAATTTGGTCTTTCATACTTCATTTGAAATCAGCCAATTTGTTTAGTTATTGCTAGTTGAAAATCTAGAATATCATCGCTTGTGAGTTTAGGTTTATTGCTCATTTTTTACAGTCTAAACAATTTTGCACTCAGGCTTCATCGTTGCACCCAATATTTAGAACGTATGCTACATATTATGGTAATATCTGTCGATTTATTCAATACAAAAAGTTGCATAGCAGATAAATTATACATAAAGAAAGAAGTCTACATTCCATCGTTAGTTAAGATCAATTCTCCAAAAGTCGCAGCCTTTTAAATCAACCAGTCTTAACTATGATTCTTCAAGTTGATGTAATGTGGTGGAAGATCCAATGTTAAAGCCTTCAAGGAAGCTTTCCCTCCAAGAATGAAGAAAACAATGCAAGTCCACGAGCAGGTTGGTAACTTGGGACAAAGTGTCCAGCTCTTCTTATGGTCACAAATGTTAGGTTCTCATATCCACCAACCTAAATACATAACACAATGAATCACATTTATATTAAATGATAAGATTAGTACGGCCCGCCCGATTGGGGTAGGGTCCATTAGTGTTTTTATGTAGTTTGTCTTATAAAAGGTTCATGAATGAACATTATGTCTCACGGGATTTTATAAATCTAATATGGTGGTCTGATTTTCAAACCTAGTAGTCTATGTTGAGACGCCTCCCCTAAGCCTATTAAAAAAAAAATCAACTTTCGACTAAAACTCTAGTTGCTTAATGTTTTGACCATGACTCACAAACCGTTTGAGTTACTGACGCCGCATAAGCGTCGTTCTTTTGTTTTTCAAATCTGCACCCCCCATATCACGTCCGTGGATGCCCAACGCGATGCCGGAATCCTCCGAAATTAAAAAAAAAAAAATCTTCTTTTGTCTCCGCTTTGCTTTTGCCCACAAAAGCAAAAAAAATGTCACATAGAACCCTAAAAATGGAATTTGAAAGAAAAGTACCCACAAAAGCAAAAAAAATGTGTTCGCTACCCACAAAAGCAAATGGTGGCAAGTATGCTACCTTTTAAAAACATTAGCCTTAAAATAACTAATGGTTTTTTACCTATAAATCCAAACACTGATTCCGCTCGCCATTAGCTCCTGAATCACAGGTAAGACTGAAAACGGCATGTCCATTCTGCCTATGTTTTGACTGTATTCAAGTACAAGATATGTATTAAGACTGAGCAAGATAATTTAATTAGTACATGAATTTTAAGGGTTAGATATTAGTATTACTTACTTGCAGGATTCCCAGATGACCGGTTTAGCATGAAGCGACTGTTGTACTTCAGGAGTGTTCAAGTATAGGAGGATATAATTCTCGGTACAAGGATCTTTTTTGTATAGCTTTCTCCGGTGGTATAAAAGTCTCTCTTTTGTATTCTGGAAACTTAACCAATTTATTATGGCCATACATGTATTAAGTTTTTGCCAATGGCTAGAGCCGGGTTTAAGGGCATCTTTGCACTTAACAAGCACAATGTCGAGGGTTCAATCCATTGCACACCCCATTGCCACAACTGCTGAGAGTGTCATGTATGCCCCCACATTCTGGAAAGGCAGCCGATTATGAGCATATATGTTCGGGTTACCAATTATTAATTAACCTTTTGCACCTAACATGTATTAATTTCCATGGCAATGTTTTTTGGATAACTGTTATGGCAACGTACGATGAGTACTGATCAAAGTTTTTTCTAATTGGCTGATATGGCGACACCGATATCTTGACTCTTGAGGTCCCTATAGACTGGTTGAAGTTGACACTTGATAGTTCATTCGTCGTAGGTTCCAAATACAAGTCATAGAGTTTCCTAAGATAAGGCTAATAAAAGGTATTTAGTTGCTCTCATATAATGTCTTGGTTGTAAACAACAAAAGGTTCATTCTCCTTCAAACTTTCAAAATTCATGTCTTGATCGTAAATTATGTTACTGAATACCGAGTTACATGTCCACATATATGTGTAACTGAACATGCAAAAATTGATCTCTCACAGTATTGTTCGAATCATCTGTTCATGGATGTAAAACGGGATTCAACAATACTGCTTTAACTGAAAGTCCATGTTATTTTAGTTACAAATAGAAGAATTACTTTGGTTAATTTTTATAAGTACATAGTATATTTAAAAAAATGAAAAGTCAAACGCAATTGGTCTTGTAGCTCAATTGGTTAGAGCGTTGGTCTTATTAACCAAATGTCGTTGGTTCGAACCCCACCAGGACCAATAATTTTTATGATTTATTATAAACCTCAACATAGAGGCTAGTGGTACACGGTTCCTTCTCCGGTTTCTTAGGTCATGGATAGGCTCTTAATGAAGCGATCCAAACGATTACTAGTTCTTTTTTACCATGGAGGTTGGGAAGCCAAGACCAATAATTTCTGAGATTTTTCCTTTTGTTGTTTTATTTTAACCTCAACTTAGGAAAATAAGAAACAAAGACAAGAAATGTATATGAAGACCGGAGAGTATTAGTACTCCTGCTGAGATTCGCTATTGACATGAATAACCGCCACTTGTAAAATGTTAGACATTTAAAGCCCTCTTGATGAGAGTTTCATATTCTCTACCATAATCGCAGTGCACCGAAATCAGTAGACAAATGATTGACAAAAGAAACCTATTCTTCAAAGTTAAAATGTACATTATTTTTTAAAGATTTATATAATTGACATCCGTAAAAAATAGTGTTGGAATTTTCTGACCATATTATCATGCTAAGAATGGGATTACAACACATGGTAAATCCATTGAATGGGATAAGTATGTCATCGTCATGTTGATCTCGGATATATTATATGATAGAAATAGATTTGTTGGCCCAAACCCGATCTGTAGGCTTAGTCAATTAGAATTTTCGATATTGCACTGTACTTTATTTATAGTGGTGAATAATAAAGTGTATTCTATAGGGTTTTCAATGTTCAACATATAAGAATGGTTCAGATCCTCCTGACCTAGCCGCTATATCACTCTCTTCGCATTCCCTCATGCAAATCTTATCTATCTCTATCACTAAAATCACTTTTCTACACCGTCAGTTTTCTTGTTAAAAAAAATAATAATAATAAAAATAAAAATAAAAAGCTCTTTACGTTCATTTTGTTTTATGCCATGTTTTGTTTTCATACTTGCTAAATTTTTTTTATTATTATGAATGTAGCATTTCCAATATGAGGGATGATACTACAAAAACTTTACAAAACTTTTTTTTTTCACAAAATGATGTGTCACACATTGATAGGAATATGTGAATTTAAAATGAGAAGAATAATAAAGTGTAACTTACGAGGTTTTAAATGTTCAACACGATATTGCATAAGGTAGGCGTGAAAAGTTGGTCTTTTATACATCATTTGAAATCAACCAATTTGTTTACTTATTATTAGTTGAAAATCTGAATATCATCGCTTGTGAGTTTAGGTTTATTTGCTTTTTTTGACAGTCTAAACAATTTTGGACTCGGGCTTCATCGTTGCACACAATATTTAGGCACGTATGCTACATATTATGGTAATATTTGTCGATTTATTCAATACAAAAAGTTGCATAGCAGATAAATTATACTTAAAGAAAGAAGTCTACATTCCATCGTCAGTTAAGATCAATTCTCCAAAAGTCGCATCCTTTTAAATCAACTGGTCTTAACTATGATTCTTCAAGTTGATCTAATGTGGTGGAAGATCCAAGGTTAAAGTCTTCAAGGAAGCTTTCCCTCCAAGAATGAAGAAAACAATGCAAGTCCACGAGCAGGTTGGTAACTTGGGACAAAGTGTCCAGCTCCTCTTATGGTCACAAATGTTAGGTTCTCA
The DNA here is from genome assembly GCA_910596185.1 of Chrysanthemum makinoi. Lineage (NCBI taxonomy): Eukaryota > Viridiplantae > Streptophyta > Magnoliopsida > Asterales > Asteraceae > Chrysanthemum > Chrysanthemum makinoi. Next base: position 59,768,469 of record OU343222.1, on the reverse strand, counting down.
TATCCCACAACATATCCACCAACCTAAATAACATAAAACAATGAATCACACTTAGAGCACAAGGTATGGTAGCCATTTAACATGTCATTCGTCGTGCCATTCGTGAGCCACCATACCGGCCAACATGCCAAAGTTGAGCCAAATGAATTTGAGTTAGTGAAATGGCTCAAGCCATTGGTTTCTTTTGTGTTTTTTCTTATTTTTTATTTTGTGTATTGTGAGTGAGTAAGTATTTTTAGTGGGGTATTTTGTGGGACCCAATAACATGTTAGTAGTGTGTTATGAGGGAGAGGTGTTTTAGTTATTGGTGTGTTATTGGATGGAGATGAGATGGCGCTTGTGTGGCATACCAATAACGTGTTATCGGATAACACCATACCTAGTGCTCTTATATTAAATGATAAGATTAGTATGGCCCAAGCCCAGTTGGTGTAGGGTCCATTAGTGTTTTTATGTAGTTTGTCTTATAGGTTCATGAATGAACATTATGTCTCACGGGATTTTATAAATCTAACATGGTATTAGAGCCGGTCTGATTCTCAAACCTAGTAGGCTACGTTGAGCCGCCTCCCCTAAGCCTATTAAAAAAGTTCAACTTTCGGCTAAAACCCTAGTTGCTTAATGTTTTGACCATGACTTACAAACCGTTTGGAGTTAACTGACGCCGCTAACGTCGTTCTTTTCGTTTTTCAATTATGCACCCACCCCCCAATAACACGTATGTCGGATGCCCGACGTGCCGCCGGAATCCGGCTGCTGCAAATTAAAGGTTTTTTTCTTCTTTTTGTCTCCGCTTTGCTTTTGCCGCCTGTTTTGCTTTTGACGATGTTGTTTGAAGATTTGATACCACTTGCTATCGGAGATCTTCAACAACAGATTAATATTTCTTTAATGCTCTGCTTACTTATGCTTTTGGTTTTGCTTATGCTTGAAGATTTGTATTCGCTTGCTATCGGTTGTATGTATTCATCAACAAATTAGTTATTGCTTTAATGTTTTTAGTTTTCAAATCAAATCCTAGCTTTCATGATTTCAGCGCTCGGATTGCGGGGGTATTAGATGACAAGATTAGTATGGCTCAAGCCCGGTTGTGGGTGTGGGATCCATTAGGGTTTATGTAGTTTGCTCTATAAATGGTTCATGAATAAACATTATGTCTCACGGGATTTTATCAATCTAACAATTTAATCGAGTAAATATTAGTTAATTATTAAAATGAAAGGATTGAGTAGTGGGCTATCTACCTCGCCTTCATACATCCAAGGGTACCATGGAGTATTAACTGAGGTTTGCAGTTTGTCTATTGAATACCTACTTGTGGTCACCGGTACTCTCCCATCTGTATCTCCACTGCATTTTAGTAAGTCATAGTCTTTAGTTATGTTAATGGGTTGAGAGAACACAATCACACATACAGATAACAAATGGTTTTCTACCTGTAAATCCAAACACTAATTCCGCTCGTCATTAGCTCCTGAATCACGGGTAAGACTGTAAACGGCATGTCTGTCCAGTTTTTGGGCATGTTATGACTGTATTCAAGTACAAGAAACATATTAAGGTTGAGCCAGATGATTTAGTTAGTACGTATCTCAAAAAATTGAAGTTATGGGTTTTATTTTTTTTAAATTGAAGGGTTAGATATTAGTATTATTACTTGCAAGATTCCCAAATCAACAGTTTAGCATGAAGCGACTGTTGTACTTCAGCAGTGTTCAAGTATAAGAGGATATAATTCTCGGTACATGGATCAAATCCTGATATCTGTTTCAATCATGTGATTTTCCTGAGAATATTTTCCTCCAGAAATTATTTAGTGAATAGTAATGTGGATAAAAACTTACAGACGGAGTGCTATTGCTAAATGATGAGCATAAGGGAGCATAGATATCATAGATGTAAATGTTGCCCACAGCAGCTCTTGCCAGCAGTTGATAGTCAAGACACGCTTCTGTGATGGTTCCAGCTTCAGAAAAATTACAGTTGGAGATGATTCCGTTATGGATTTCATCGGAAATGATCGCGTGCGTCCAGAAATAGTCATACATTCCCTTGTTTTCTGTTTCCTCATCGACATATGCATTTCCTAGCTGAACAATATCAACATCAACATGTCCATTCTTTTAGTCTACATTTTTTTATAGAATGTAAATACAGATGGATAAATTCCATAAATTAGCAACGTACTTAGAAAATTAGCCAAAATTTGTGTCCTGCCTCGGTAATTACGTTATGACAATGCGGAAATTTTGGAGTTAAATTCTGGTAATCACCAAAGGAGCCTTAAAGAGACTCTAATTATTAGATGGGGCAAATTCGACCATCTCAAAAAGTAAGTTGCTATTTTATAAACAAAATTTTTATCAAATGAATTGATAGTAACATCTTACGTACAGCAATTCCTTTGAGATTAATCACAGTTTGGTTAGTGAACTTATTGTTTTGAAGTATTAATTGAGCAAGTTGAGGCACGTAATGCCCTGCATAGCTTTCTCCGGTGATATAAAAGTCTCTTGTTTTGTATTCTGGAAACCTTTCTAACCAATTTACTAGGAATGTATACGAATCTTTTGCAGTTTGTTCGTCTCCAGTTGCATAATCTGAAGACGTATTTGAGTAAGAAAATCCAACTCCAGCCGGTGATTCCAGAAAAAGTACATTTGCAACTGCATAAGGTAATGGCCGATATTAACTAATACACTCCCTTTCATTCATGATGTTTATAATGATGATAATGATTATATGTATAGTCTATTATTCTTACCATTGTTCCATGCATATTTATTATGTGAGAGTGTTGTATAATCATGATTAACTCGAAATGGTCCAAGTTCCATCAGGGCCCCGTTTCCAAACGAAGAGCAGCCCGGTCCTATAGCGACTCACAGCTCAGTTTTTTTACAAAAATGACAAAAACATAGAAAGATATAATAGGTAATTAATTGTTTTTGGAAAAATGGTTTACCTCCGTTGAGCCATAATACAAGAGGGTTAGTGGAAGAATTGGTTGGTGACTCTGAAAAATAGTAAAACAATGCTCTGCCATGGTTCGGGTCAACAGTGACATAGCCTGAGTACTGGTCGAAGTCAGTTCCGGATGGTTGACCCGGCAATGCTGATATCTTGTCAGCATCCTTCAACCCATGTTGTTGGCCCACGTAGACTGCGTACTCGGCTTTAGATGCAAGACCAGTTCCTGATCTTTTAGCACGTTGGGCATTTAGAGCAGTCTCTAGAGGATCATATCCAGATCCACCATAACAATGGATGGAAACCAGCTGACTGAGATAAATTGATAAAAGAAATGCAATCTTCATTGTTCAAAGATACAGTTTCTTCGGCTTGGACGATATCTAAATGTTTTTATGCATACGTTTGAGTCCATGTTGGAACTAACGATGTGTGTTCTTGTTGCATCTATGATTTGAACGACAATACCCATGTTTTCACTGTAAATTTTAACAAGGTTGTGGTTTGTTCTTATCTTTATTTTTATTTTATTTTAGGGCTAATAATAAAAAAAAGTACTATACTTGCCACCCTTTTCTTCTGCTTTCAGAATAACAAAATTTTTTGCTCATGAGTATTATACTTTCAAATTCATCCTCTTTAGGGTATTTTGCAAAAAGTCGGACATTTTTGCCCCTCTTACCCACAAGAGCAAAGAGCAAAGTAAGTATAATACTTTTTTTTTTATCATTTTCCCTAGTTTTTATTATGTTAAATTTTGGATATGTATTAAGATAATTTATTTAATGATTTATAATTGTGTTAAATCTATGATAAAAATGTTTTGTTTTAAGTTTACACTATTTACTTATTAATCGTATTTGTAATAATTTAATATATACTTAAAAAAGAGAAAATTAAAATCATTCGGACAATTATAAAAAACAAACAACACTTTTTCATTCAGATTCACATTATAGCTACCTCTTATTTAGTAAGATGTAGTAGTGATTCAGATGTGTAACATTTTAATCAAACAAACACACCCTTAATCTAGTCATAGTATACTCTCTAGTCTATGCTTCAACAAGTGACGAACAGAAATTTATATGCAAGTATTTTGCGATATAGAATTCCTCCTAATTTAAGGTTAAGTAACTAATAAGTTTTAACGCTTGAAGCATTAAACAACTTGAAGTGAATTAGGGCAAATGATAAAACAAAACATTTTTATCAAAGATTTAACAAAATTAAAAATCATTAAATAAATTATCTTAATAAATATCCAAAATTTAAAAAAATAAAACTAGGGCAAATGATAAAAAAAAAAAAAAAAAAAGTATTATACTTGCCATCATTTGCTCTTGTGGGTAAGAAGGGCAAAATGTCCACTTTTTTGCAAAATACCTAAAGAGATGAATTTGAAAGTATAATACCCCAGCAAAAAATTTTGTTCACAATTCCTAAAGAAATGGCAAATATAGTACTTTTTTTTATTATTAGCCCTTTATTTTAATGGAACCTGATCATAAAGCCCACTAAAATTTGAAATCTCTAATATTTTGTTACTAGTTTTTGACTAACTATCTCCACTACTGCATAAAGCATTATTTGGAATGCCCTTTTGATACGGTAAGAGAGAAAACCGTACCAAAGTTTAGAAAAAATAAAATAAAATAAAAAAGTCAGATGAAAAAACCATACCAAAAAACTTTATTTGGCTCGACTCATATATATGTTTGTTTTATATATATAAAAAGCAGACTAGCAATCTCATAATATTAACAAATATCTCACACAATTGTCGAGAAAAGTAACTTGAACCCGCAACCGTTTAGTTTGAGAACATCTCATGGATACAGCTAAGCTACAAGCTTGATGATTCTTAATTATACATGTTTTTGACAAAACATATCACTGTTATATATCATGAGTTAGATTTTTATATATCATGAGTTAGATTTTTATAACTGTCATCGACTCATCGTCTAGTTTTTAAAGACTAAGTAAGAGGAAGTGTTGGTGCGATTTAACATATCTCAAGATCTATACAATTACTTAAATATGAGAATTGATACTCACACCACATCTGTTGATGCATGCATTACAATTTGTACCGTACATTACTGTAATGCACAAATTGTGATGCATGCATCCAAAGATGTGGTGTGATATCAACCCCCCTCCCCTTAAATATGTTCCTAATGTTTACTGACTGAAACATAGACCATGCATGGTTAGCCAATATTTTGTTTTTTGGGTCAGTTTTGACTGCTTGAACAACTTCCCTTGAATCTCATCCCAAAGATCCTTTGGGTTATCCGAGATGGACACCACTTGATCTTGTAGGGAGTCACAGAGGGTACCAAGGATCCACATGATGAGATCATCAAGTTTGCACCATTCCGCATCGGGAGCATTAGAGGATGCAACTTCGGATGCCTTGTCTTAAATGTCAGGTTTAAGGCCAAAAGGCTACCTAAATGGATTTTAAAGAAAGAACTCCAAGAGTTATAGTTATGTTTTTTCTGAACTAAGTTTAACGGGAACGTTGTTAGTTATGCTTGTAACACCAAAAGAAATAATTTTATCATGTTGAAGGTGGTGTTGTATGGGACTATGAGGTATAGGTGGGATGTTGTTCACGACCGTTAGAGCTGATTTTAGAGGGATTTAGGGTTCGGTAGATTGGGGGGAGAGAGGAGGAGGGCACGAATTCTTTTAGAGAAATTTTAAAAAATTGACGGTATTTGGTTGTGATAACATATTAGAAGATTATTTTCCCTTGATTTTCATTAGGGTTGCAAACAAGCCAAGCTTTTATTAAGGAACTCGAGTTCGAGCTTGAGCTTGACTCAATCGAGTTGAGCTTTTATCGAGCTCAAGCCCGAGCCAATAAACCAGCTCGAAACACATAGCGATCCGATCTCAAACTTTTAATAGCTCGAGCTCGAGCTTTTTGAGCCTTCAAGAACATAAACTTTTTACTATCATAATTATATAAACAACCTAAAGACTAACGTGAATATTGGCATAATAATTGAATATTTGTAGAATGATTATTTAAAATTGGGTCATTTGCATATATATCCCTCCAAAAATGCAAAATTGCATATATATCATGTGTATGCATAAAAATCATTGTACTATGTGCATCAAAAACTTGTAAGAATGATATATATGAAATTATTCACCTTTGGAAGGATATATATGCAATTCCCCCTTTAAAAATTTAATTATGTTGAATGTTTTGTATAAGTTCTTTGATCTTAAGTTCATCGTGTATTTTCTTGAATTTATTGATGAGTTTAGCTATCGAATTTAATGTTTATATATAAAATCAAGCTTTTCAAGCCGAGCTTAAGCGTTACTCGAGCCGAGCTCAAGCATGGATGATTAAAGCTCGTCAAACTATCAAGCTCAAGCCTACCTTATATTTTTCAAGCCGAGCTCAAGCCCTGTCAAACTCAAGTTTGGCTTGACTCGATTACAACCTTAATACTCATTAACAAGGTTATAGATAGCGTGAGGCGTAGCATGGCGGCCGTACCGAGCCTCACGCCTTAGCGGCCAAGACGAAACTTTTGCTTTTATAAGGCATAGTATAAGGCGGCAAAAATATGAAAATATGTATATATCTATATCATATTTCATATATATTGAGTCAGAAAAAATGTGACATAAATCAACATAAGACATGATGTAACAATATTACCGAGCCTCACATCTTCGCGCGCCTTTTAAAACCACGCTCATTAAACATAATAATCAATATATAGTTATAATATCTATACTATATAAAATGGAAAAATGGTCAAAGTGGAAAAAGTGAAAAATGTTGAAAGTTGAATGTTGAAAAGAATAATGGAGAGAGAAATAAATAATATAATTAATACTCTTATTAAAACACCCCATTACTTAAAAAAGTATATATTTATTCACATTGTACACCCAATTAAAAGCACATCTACCAAATTAAAACACCAAATTGAAATCGATACCGGGTTGACCCGTTGAAACCGATACCGTTGACTGTTGAAACCGATACCGGGTTGACCGGGACGCTTCAAACCCGTGTCGACCCGTTTAATTTGACATTTTTTCACCCAACCATCGGTTTGACTCCGGTTTAAATCGACTGTTTTTTTTATCGAACGTTCAACCAGCTGAACCACCCGTGAAATCGGTTTCAAATTTGACAAAATTATATGAGAAATGATGAAGTAGTTGTGGAACCCGACAATTTTGAAAGGAGAGAACCAAGTAATTGTAGTTTTTTGTTTATTTTGCTTTGACACATGTAATTTGTCATTTGTATAATGTTATTTTAAACAATGTTGCTCTTGCACCATTTAAGGGACTAACATATATGAATCGTCGTTTAAAAGGTAATATATATTGTATACCTTGTCAAAGTATCAATAATGTTATGTAAGTTTATTAAAATCACAAAAATAAATAGTATTGTTATCTTTAGCGATAATTATTTGTACCTCAAACAAATAGCTTTGAACAATGCATAAATATCTATACAAATTGATAGTACAAAATAATCTTATATGGTGATATCCAATTTGCAAAGTTACAATTTTAAAAGCCACACACCAAATGATAAAGCTACACATGTAAAAAAATAGTTATCATCCTTAAATTCTCGACAAAACAAGAAAAAGCGGCACACTGTTGCTATACCTCTAAACTATAATATAATATTGCCAACTACATAACACCGTTGCTTTTTGTAATGCTTGAATCTATTATTACTAAAAATCTTAATAACTTAAAACAATCCTATTAGAAAATATACTCACACATTTAGATCGACTCCACATAATTTTTTAAAAAACTATATATTTACGCTGCATGCAACCACACATCGAATTGTAGTTATTCGAAAACGACTCTAATGCTACAAATACGCTTTAAGTTAAACTTAAGAATCATCTAACTTGCAGAAAACTAGATATTACTGCCGCTAGGCGCGGGTACTCGTCTAGTATTATAAAAAAGATTAATATCTAACTAATGATCAGAATAGGCGAAGCCACACCGTGTGCTCTAAGCTTGCAAACAATACACGTAGGCCCAGAAAAACGTCGACTAACAAAAAGTACATTATTTTTGTTGCAACAACCAATGATAACGTTGCAACTACATTTTCCACCCACATTAAAGTCACATTCAACTCTTCAACCACTTTAATCATACATTCAATTTTGTGACGTAGTATAACCAATCTTCTCCATCTATTTCATTCCACATCTTTCATAGTTTTCATAAAAGAAAAATGTCTTCATCAACTGAAACCGAGATCACCCATGATTTCGCCCCATTTTTACGTGTATACAAAGATGGACGTGTCGAACGTTTGCTCACCACACCCCGTTTGCCACCTTCTACCGATCCCATAACTGGTGTTCAATCCAAAGACGTTGTTATCTCACCCGATATCGATGTCAAAACCCGAATATTCCTACCTAAAATGGACGAAATGGATACATCCAAAAAGCTTCCTTTGATCATTTATGTGCATGGTGGGGGGTTTTGTATAGGGTCACCTATAAATATTGTGACACAAGGGTTTTTGACTCCCTTGGTTTCCCAAACTCCAGCTGTCGCAATAGCAGTAGGGTACAAGTTGGCACCTGAGCACCCTCTCTCCTATCGCGTACACGATTGTTGGGCCGTGTCAAGTGGATCACGGCCATGCTATTTGGTCTGGGCCCGACCATGGATTAACGATTATGTGGACATGAGTCGGGTTTATTTGGTGGGAGAGAGTGCTGGGGCGAATCTGGCTCATTACTTAGCGGTCCAAGCTGGAGTTAATAAAATTGGGCTAGGAATTTGTGGGTTGATTACGTTGCATCCGTATTTTGCTCAAAAGGAGCCAGATAAGTTGATTAGTATTTGTACCGGTAGCTCTGGTCAAATGATGACCCAAAACTTTACCCGGGTGCAGATCCGAATCTTGAGAAATTGAGTTGCCCCAAGGTATTGATAGTGGTTGCGGAAAATGACTTTTTAAAGCCGCGAGGCATTGATTATAAAGAGACTTTGGAAAAAAGTAAATGGGGAGGGAGTATTGAGTTTATTGAGAATGAAGGTGAAGGTCATTGCTTTTATTTGTTTAATCCATCTAGTGAAAAGGCCAAGGGTCTAATTCAAAGGTTGATATGTAAAACAGTGATTTAGTGATATGTTTGTCATTTTTATTTTGTGGGTCGAACTTGTTTTCGTAATAAATTTGTCAAATTAGAGTTAATGAAATGAATGAATGAGCAAAATTGAACTGTTTGATGTATTTTGATTATTGGGTTGAAACTGGTAAGCGGAAATGCGGAGTATGTATTATATATGCTTAGCGAGGTATAATATATAACTAGACTAGGTAAGTTTTAGGTTGTGCTAAAGCACAGCCGAGAATAGTTAGTACCGTATTAGTTTTCATGTTTTTGCATAGCTATGAAGTTGTTTTCCTTTTCAAATGTTTGTCAACAACACATTTACAGAAGCTAAAAGACCAATAAAAGGCAAAATTGTTATGGCTATCACGTGTAAGCTGGAACTCAATGTCATGGGGCCTCACTCACTGGTTGTAGCTAGGATGAAATACTCAAAGACACCATTCAAAATGCCTTACCAGCACCTCAAGACCTGCTCCCTTTGTCCAAAATGTATGTGATAGTGCAGCGTTAATTAATCCACTGCCCATATTAGTGCAGTTCAAGTGAGAATTAATGGTTGTGTTTGATGTTGTTGTTTTCACAACAGCCTCGTGTTTGTAGACAATACTCTGGATACATTGGTGTTGAATGTTATGGTTACACGAGTTCAACCTACAAACTGTGAGTGAATACATCATATACAGAAAAAAAAATAAAGGTCTACTATTTGTTAGTACTGATTGGCAATTTGGTAGCTAAAATTGTTTACAGCAATTTGTTTCATCTCCTGTTCCATATTCATTAGCCAAATCCATCAAATTAATATAATTAAGGAAGAAGATTTACAAGAGTTAACTCCATAGTCGAATTCAATGACTTCATACCCGGAATTGTCTTCTTCCACCTCCAAAGGGAATCATTTCAAAATTATTCCCTAAAACATCTATCTCAAGATTCTCAAACCTCTCTGGACAGAATTCATTTGGATTCTCCTTCCAAACACTCAGATTTCTTGCTATCCCCCATGCATTCATTACGTCAACAGTCCCTGCCAAAACATTGTACTCACCAATCTTACAATCCTGTGCACAATGACGCGGGAACACCAATGGGGTAAGTGGGTGTAACCGTAATGCCTCCTTAATCACCATCTTCAAGTATACCATATTTGCTATATCAGATGCTTCTATATGTAGTTTTCTACCTATACAGCCGATTTCGGATTGAAGCTTTTGCATCACTCTTAACAATCTCGGTCATTGCCCATATCATTGCTGCATAAGTTGTGTCAATTGTACCAAGAAGTACATCCTGAAAACATTTACAGTAGTTTGTCATAAGAATGAAAAAAATATAAGATTGTGGTTTAGTGTTTTAACAAGACGTATGGGGTTATCAAACAAAAGGTTGTAGGATCAAATACGTGAGCACGAGCAATGCATCAAGTTTTTAAAGACTTGATGCATTTAATGATTTGGTGCATAAAGAGTGAAAGCTTTTAACAAAGACTTGAGGTTTATCAAATCGTTGTAAAAGCTATTCAAAGAGTTTTGATGCAATGCATAAAATCCTTCAAAAGCTTTTAGAATAGTAAAAAGCTTTTGTTGGTTTTTGCATTGCGGATGTGTATCTTATAATAGGTGTGTGAGTATATATTTACTGTTAAAAAAGGACAACAATAGTAAAATGTAAACTTTTGATTACCATAAGATGCGCTTTTATGTGGATTTTTGTAAACAGAGGATCTTCCAGCGATAACTGAACTAAAGAATGGGCCTCACTTACTCCATTCAAAGTTTGAAAATGCTCGTTCATAATCGTTTGAAAATAGCCATCGAGATAACCAAAACATTTTTCCAACCTACCATTCCAACCAAGTTTGTCAACAATCAATCCATATGTTGGGAACATGAGTTAGTTGAACCATCAAACATGGCCATGACTCATGGTCACCATTTAACGGATCTTCCCTATAGCTCTTACCAAATGCAAACTTACCAACAACCCCATATACAAGGGCTAAAAGTATATTATTTAGGTTAACCAATGTTTAATGGATTTGAAGATAGAATGTTATTTAGACCATTTTATCCATCCTCAACAATTGGTTAAACCAGTGATGGAACCAGGGGGTGTCCCGGGGGATCCCGAGACACCTATGGATTTTTAAGTAGTGTGTAATTTGTTAAAAATACATCGATTATTCTTAAATGCATCTGGTCTTTAAAATTGTGTTTGTAATATTATTTAGTTTATTTTAAGTGCATCCGCCATTTTGTGTTCCTCGGTTTGTCTCGTTAAACCCGTATGACCTTCTTGGAACCTAAAAACTCACTTACAAAGACCTTGCACATTTCTCTCCAATGATCTCCATGAGGCGAGAATATGACGTCCGAAAAATTGTATGATGTTTGCTTAGTACCCTTACTAAATGGGTGTTGATACTCCCATCATTTTTTAAGCAAATTACTTAAAACCATATACATACTCATATTACCAAACTAAACCTTTTTCCTACACTTTACCAAAATAACTAAAAATATCATTTTCGATACATGTCACAATCATTTGCCCCATAACACTTTTATAAACATTTTCACAATTAGCGGGTACCCTTTATTTTCTTTTAACTTCAGATTTCTTCATTCTCCTCGACCCAAACTTCTTTCAAACATTTCATCTTCATTATTAAAAAGTATCCTCAAAATTTAGCTCCTCAACAATCACCATTCACCACCCATCACCTTCTTTACATGTGTATTACTCAGATATGTTTATTTTATTTCAAATGAAAAGATAAAAATAACCATCATAAATTCAGACTAGTAATATCATACGGTATCGTTTAAGAAACTTAGGAGATATAATATACCAAATAAAATATGGACCCACTCATTCACATTCTAACCCAACAACCACACGCCTCTCTCTCCATATTCATTCTCTCTTTATATATCTCCCTCAACTTCAAAACCCACCATTGTTTTCTTAAATATGTTTGCATCTTTAAATTTTATTTTCATTTGTTTTAACTGAGATTAAAAAGGATATGCACTTCATTTTTACAAGGTGTGCACTCTAAGTAAAATAACCAAGTAAAATCATTAAAAAAAAAATTTACACTACGCCAAGATTTCACAGGGTATGCATGTCTAACATGTAGATCCGCCCCTGCCACCAACCAACCACCACCTACAAGATTCGACACCAGATCTACCATTCACCCCAAAGACCCAAGCCACGCCTCACTTCCACCTTAGTCTTCTTCAGCTTCAGCGCACTTCAATTAGTTGTACGCCTCTAGTTTCTACCGCACCAAACTTCTCCCTAAACACTCATTCGCCTAGGTTCTGCTTCGGGCACACGCCAAGAATTACTTGTACACGTGTACGGTTCAAAAAGTATTACGATAAGAATCTAGTGGATAATATTGAAAAGTTCATTTTAGAAAAGTGTATAGCGAGGTCAGAGTAATGAAGTAGCACTAGAATCTGTTCGTTTAAGAAATTTTCTCTTTTTTTTATATATACATCACAATTGTGCATTACTGTCTTATACAATATGCATTAAAATGTTGTACAGTGTGGTGTATGTATAAGAAAAAATGATGTGAGAATATCAACCCCTTATTAAATGGACGAGTAGGAAATATGTTATGTTGCGTTTTCAAACTTTCAATAGTCATATAGGAAGAAGAGACCACAAGGTAAGGTTTTGTACCAGCATTGATGAGCATAATTGGACCGTGAGGGACCGCATTGTGTATGTTTTAATTTTAAGTTTAAGGGTTAATGGTCTAAAAAATATACAAATTTTCCACCTTTTACTATTGTGACAATAAACTTTTAATTTTCCTATTAAAACAAAAAACTTTCTTAATGGCTCTTATTGTAACCAAAACTGACACGTGGCAACATTAATTAACCCTTAACCCAAAAAAATCATTTATACTCGTTTTAAAATTCTGGGGGACCATTTTTGCCAACTTACCAAACATTAGACAGGCCAAAAAATATAACCATACACTTCTGACTTCCCTCCAAAAACATAACCCAAACGCCCCATAACTCCACATAACCCCTCTCCCAAACACTCTAGCTCCACCAAAATACCAACTCAAGCACAAACCATTACCCTCACACATTCTCTATAGCTTGTCTAGAACTTTTGATCTTCAAACCAAGCAAATAAACCTCACATTTTCTCTGATAATTCCACACAACTCCTTAATACCAAACACTTCAAAATTCATATCACCACCAAAAACCAAACCAAGAAAGAGAAGGAATCCAACCCAATAACATTCCTTATAACACCATTTTTGACCCAAATTCTCTTCAAAAGTATCAACTAACCAAATCCCCAACCGAATTCGACTCATCCAAACATAGATACCAAATAGCTTTCTACACCACAAAGAACAGATACTAGAAAAACAAATATCTAAAGAACCAGACCACAAAAACTTCTTCTATGCAAAAACCAAAAACTCCCTATCAGCAATACAAATCACAACCAAATAAAACACCAAATTTCCATGCTCTTCCAAACACTCTTTATCCCAATAAGCAACAAAAAAGGAGTAGTAACACTGATTCTATGAACTCTCATATTATATGGCCTTATCACACATGATCAAATGACCAACCTTGAAAAGTTTAGAAGAACCTACTAAGATGACTTAAAAGAAATATATCTAGTTCATAATGCTTGGATTGGACCTGATGTTTTAAACCAAAAGAGCTTGTATTATAGGCATGTAGCAGTTGCTAATCAAAACAACCAATTAATTTGACAAGAACAACTTAAAATATATCTTCAATATTCATAATGCTTGGACAATCAATTGTCCACTACCTAACCCGCCACACCACTACCCATCCCCATAGCTTGGACCAGCGCCACCAACACGCACGTGCCTAACTCCACCCCTCCATCGCCACCCGCTCCACCATAGCTCAAACCAGGGCTACCAAAATGTGAACCACCATAACGACCACCATTGTCACCTCATCCCACCAACATCTACCAAATGATGACATCAACGACCTACCACCCAACTCAAATTCAAAGGATGTTGTGAATGTCCCAAAGGTGGCCTCTTTCCTAAAATGCCATAACCAAAACTACCCACCAGACCTTCCTGTAATCCTAATCCACCGAATTACCACCATAAGAAAAACTACACTAGGTCCTCCATTACCAAATCAGAAGCAAAAGAGCTGCTGATTGAACTTTTGTTGGTTCAATTCACTTTGGCCTTACACCATCACCCGATCCTTGAAACGAGGATAAAGACATCCCTTGACCTCCACCACCATAACCTTGGATTCCACTGTCCTACCAATCCACACGCACTACCACCTAAAGAAGCCACTATATCCAAAAGTACCTGCAAAGAACTTTGTTGATCCGAATCCACTACTTCCGGCTTAACCACATCACCTTGAGTATCCGCGGTCACAAGAGCATCAATACCACCAGGTTTCACTTTTTTATCATTAGCAAGCCTACAACGCAATTGACATCTATCAACACACTTAACCGGATCAATCAAATTCTTAGCCCCATCCACATTCTTATAAAAATAGTATTGAATCTTACCACCAACTAGATGTGATTGTGCCAACTTGAGAACTGGGTTTGTAGCAGGTTTGGGGAAGAAAAGTTTTTGTATTTTATGTTTAATAAAAAGTGTTTTTTTTTATATTAGTATTTAGGTTTGTTAACTTGGCAAAAATGGTCCCCCAAAATTATGAAACGAGTATAAATGATTTTTTTGGGTTAAGGGTTAATTAATGTTGCCCCATGTCAGTTTTGGTTACAATAAGAGTCATTAAGAAAGTTTTTTTGTTTTAATAGGAAAATTAAAAGTTTATTGTCACAATAGTAAAAGGTGGAAAGTTTGTATATTTTTTGGACCATTAACCCTAAGTTTAAATGCGTATCTTTTATTGTGTAAATAACAAAATTTTAACGCACGATAAAATTTTGATGCGTAAAATTTCAACTTGTTAAATTTATACATATATTAAAAAGAAAGTCAATGCAATAACAAATTTTTTATGTATAAAATATTGATTTACAAAATTTTAATGCATAAAAAAAATTTGATGCATAAACTTTCAACTTGTTAAACAAGTTGATACTTCAAGGGCTCACATGGAGTTTTCGATACCGTGTTTTATGGCTGTTAGTTGTGATGTTGGTATTGCTAACAATTGCAATTCCCCCTGTTGGAAAAATGTTGGTTGAATAAGCTAGTGTGCCGTCTATATTCATCACTTTAGTGCAGTTCAACTTCAGCACACTCAATAGGTCACCACAGCTTCAAACCCGTTCTACATCTTAACCGCCTCATTACCGTGACTCATCCGCTTCCCTAAAAAGTACTCCTGAAATCAGAATAATATCATATTAATACCAACATGAATAACATAAATGTCGGTATTATATTTTTTTAGCTTCATATGTTATCTCGTTGTAGCTTGCATAAATGCGTCCAAACCACACAAAACGCGAAGTAAAACTAAACTTAATATCCAGAAAGGTAACACTATGCAAAAAAAAGGTTAACTTATACTAAAGGTCTATTTAAAGTGAAGTTAAAGTTCATTCACTTTGTAAGTGAATCTGCATATGGAGAACTTTAAGCTTTAAGCCCATGATTTTGGCTATATGGTATAGACTTTAAACGGTTATTACTTGTATAACTATCTCAACTCACAACACTAAAAGAATAAATAGAATAACGTAGATCCAAACAAAATGCATTTAACAATACCAGGTTACCCTCTAAATCTCCAACTGTAAGAAATAGGGTATGGATCAAAAAGTACGTAAGTTTGACGACTCAAACAAATATAATCGTTGTCCTTCACTTAACATAGTGCTATTACGTTTTCCTGCAAAATACAAATGGTAAGCCACTATGGAGCGTTTAATGAGCCATTTGACCACAAACTACCAATATAAATAGTGTTAAGACAGGTTTTACTTATGAATTGTGTGATTGTATACTAACAATGAATACAAACAAAACTTTAACTTTGACATTTAATCTTCACATATTTACTGTTCTTTAAAGGTTATTAGCCCAGCTAAGTTTTTTCAACCCTTACCTTAAATATTAAAAAATAAAATAGAAGCTACATTTGACTTAAAATATAATGAAGAACAATGAAGGCTACCATAACTTTTGCTAGAAATATAGTTCCTCTCGGCAGATGACAACTAAATGGAGCTATGGTTTATGTGCATCACCGCCCAATTTCAAATAAGCTAATAATCCAAACACCCCTCAAATATTCAACCATTACTACTGCTTACTTTAACTCGAGGATGCTAATAATCCAAACACAACCATTATACAACTTACTTTAATTGAACAAAGTACTTAATTTCTTTTTTGTGTATTGTCAAGTTTTTTGCAAAACCAATGGTACAGCTAACCAATTGTGCACCGTACATCCCACATACGTTGTTGCATGCGTTATGACTGTGAATCCACCTATATTGGCTAAAAAATATGCAACCTCATAACATTCTTTACTTTCATCACCAAGTGGTTATATTTAAACAGCTTAATCAAAGCCTTCAATCTGTAAGTAGGATAAAAAAATAAACGATCCCAAACACCTTACGAAGAATAAGAACCTGATCATTGGAAATATTATATATATATATAAAAAAGTCCTTACTAAATGTTATTACTAAATACGTGGCTATTATTAAAGGCTTTATAATATTTCAGCGTATAAATTGAATTTCATTAAAGCTTAAAGAAATTCTGTTAAGATTTAGTAAATTCAGTCGTTAAAGTATCGGTCACCTCAAGTATATGTAATCGTTAGAAAGCTCGTAGTTATAGTTATTTAATGTTAGGTAGTATTTAGTTTAGTAATACCGTGGAGGACGGACGGGTCTTTACCCACTGTATGCCTGATCCACAGCCCGTAGGTGGCGTTTATGTAAGATACTATAAATACCCTCTACCTCCCAAGGTAGAGGGTTGAGCCTAATAATACTTTTACTTTCTCTCACTAAGTTCCCTAAACCTCTAAACTTTCTCTCTTTAAAACCTTATAGTGTACGCCTACTTAGAACCATGGTTTGATGTGTTTGTGAAATCCAATATGTTACAAATGGTATCAAGAGCCATGGTTTGATCATCTCTTACATATTCTTGGATTTCTAGTGGTTCTTATGGTCTTTGGTTTGAAAAAGTTTAGTGGTATTTACATCATTTGGATCATTTCTAGTGTTAAAGTTTGATTTTGATTGTACTTTTGTGTTTAGGATCATCATAAGTGTTTAGGTTTTGATTTGGAAGGCTTGAATCATTGTGGTTAGATTGTTTTTGGATTTAAAAGAGGCGTTTTGTTGAGTGTAAAGTTAGCGACTTGTGTCTCGGTAATGTATTCAAACGCTGATTTGTCCCTCGCTTTGGAAGCGATTCGACTTCAAATCACTTATTTAAGCGATTTGTCCGGTAGTGGTCAGACTTGTGCGATTTATCTGAGTAGCGATTTGTCAATTTTCAGGATTTGCTTATTTAAGCAAGTTGTAACTTTTGCTTATGTGTTGTTTGCGATTTGTCATTTCTGTAACTTGCTTATTGAAGCTTAGTAAGTTTGTTTAATTTGTCTGGTTGGTTTATTTTCTCTTGTTTGGCGACTTGTCTTGGTTTAAGCGACTTGTATGGTTGTTTAACTTGCTTATTGAAGCAACTTGTCACTTTGAGCATTTGTTGTTTGAGCGATTTGTCTTGTTGAGCGATTTGTCTCTTGTGACTTAGTGCTTTTCTTCTTGATTACATTATATGGTTTTCTCTTGATTTAGTAAAATCCCGTGAAAGAATCTATTTTCCGGTTTAATCCAAGAGTTTAAAAATCCCGTGAAATTGTAATCATGTCTACCAACGCATCTACAATCATCTCTTATGTTGCCGGGACGTTCAAGCAATGGATCGATACTGCCCACCTATGCTTGACAGAACCGACTATGACTCATGGGCTCAACGAATTAGTTGTACTTGCTGGGAAAGGAAAATGGAGTCAACATTCTCAAGTCAATAGATGAAGGACCGTATCAAGTTGAGACAACTGAGACATACTTGAGACTCAAGGTTTACAAGACGATGATATTAGGACCGACACCTAAAATGTATGATGAACTGACCGATAAGGAGAAGAAGAGATACGATGCGCACATCGAGCTTCTAACATCATACTTCGTGGTTTACCTAAGGACATTTACAAGTCGATCAATCACAAAGAAGTTAAGGCAATTTGGGACAATGTCAAGATGCTTTCTCTGTTCGATTAACCAAGGAAGACAGAGAATCACAATCGTATGATGAATTTGAGCACTTTAAGATGAAACCAATAAAATGTCTATGAATATGAGATTCCACAAGCTTGTAAATGACATGAGCAACATCAAAATGACCATGCCAAATATTCAGCTAAACTCAAAGTTTGTGAACAACATGAATCCCAAATGGCACAAATTTGTCACCTCTGTGAAGCTAACCAAAGGATTAAAGAACACCAACTATGAGCAATCAGTATGCCTTCCTCGCTCGTAATGAGAGACATGCTATGTTTGAACGAATGATTCTTGAACAGTTCAAATCTAAAGAGGGAGAAACAAGTTCGTCAAATGATTCAATGACTTTTACACCAATGTTGTAACTACCACCAAAGCTTCTCAAGTCATACCCACGAGTAATGGTAATTACAAGCTCATTCCGATCCAAAGATAAGCCTCCGTGACTCAAACACCCTCATGGAAAACTTCATCAATCAACTGTCTCTCATGGTTAGTAAAAATATGAATTCCACTCCACACACCAACAATAACCTCGAACAAGATCCAATCCACACAATCAAGCTACTGTCATAGATGGTAAGGTAGTGGTGCGTAATGTGCAAGGAAGACGGTATGAACAAGGGATGATTGAGCGGGTTATGGTAATACTGAGTGGAGGATATGTGGCTAATCGTAATCGTGGAAGAAATGCCAATCAAGGGTAAGCAAAGCCAATCAAATGCTACAATCTGGTGGTGAGGACATATTGCAAGGAACTGCACATCTCCAAAACGCCCAAGAATGTAGAATACTCGTGAGACAAGATGTTGCTTGTGCAAGCTTGGGATAATGGAGCCACTTTGGATGAAGAGGAGTTGTTGTTTCTGCAAGGGAATGCTAAGACATATGATGCTGATGTGGATGAGCAGCCAATTCAGAAAATAGGTCACAATCATCAAAATGCTTTCAAGTTGCAAACCGTAATGCATTTGACTCGATGTCGATGATGAACCCACGCAGACAATCTTCATGGCTAGCATCTCACCTATGGTCTCTCCAAAGGTCTCATCACCACAAAAGGCTGGTCCATCCAAAGAATCAATCATCTCAGAGGTATTAAAACTATACGATGAGGTGGATGAGCGTGTGACACAAAGTGAAAGTGAGATTGTACCAAGTGATGTATCTTCTGCAGTCAATGATGACTATGTTTTTATGAATACACCGCATGTGCCCCGATGATTTTGTTATCTGAACCAATGCCTATAAAGAACTAGTTGCTATTTATGAACAACGTGCTAAGTTTGAGTTAACTACCCGTGAGCGGGAAATGGATGACCAAATGCGCATAATTATTAGAAAAGTAATTTTAGAGACGAAATGTTAAAACAAGAGATAAACTCCTTACAAGAAAAGCTTTCTAAAACTGTTAAGCAAAAGCAAGAGCTTCAAGATAATGTTAAGGTGCTTAAGCAAGAATTTAATGCTAAGGAATCAAAAATTTTGAATAACTTTTCAAATCTAAAAACTTTGAAAAACAAGCTTGAAAATAAGTTGCAATGCATAAGGAACACCATTCAGACTGTTCACATGATCACTAAGCATAGAGTCTTAAGTGATAAGCATAGTATTCCCCTTGTAGAGGAACCAAATCCCGCGTATTGTAAAAGAGCTAAAGCTATCCAAAAGATTGTATATGATGGTAATGAGATCCTAAAGCCTAGGCAAACACCTTCATGTATTGGAAGCACGGAAGAGGATAGAAAACTAGAAGATGCCTCGAGGGAGAAAATGGATAAGAAGCTAGAAGATTCTGAGTGTAAAAAGAATAACATAACGATCAAACCCCATGATTATACAAAAGAAAATTGGATCTCCCTGAACAAGTTTAAGTCTCAAACTCAATTAACCCTGAACAAATTTTGGAAGAAAGACATGGATAAGCAAAAGCAAACGTATTTGTTGAAACAAACACCCCCTTAGGAAAGTGCCTGCAGCTACTGTGTATCCACCTAATACACCAATGCATTTAGTTCCTAGAACTATTTCCACTAATAGCAAGACCTTAATCAGCCTGTATGTTGTTTATCAATTATTCGTTGATTTTGAGAAAACATATAAGAAGAGAATCACACCTACAGGGATAACTGAAGGGGAAAGGGGTATTTAACTGAGGTCATGCCTTTCTTTAAACAATTAAAAGGTCAATTTGAGAGTCTTCAAAAGGGGATAAACTCAGATATTAAAGAAATGGAAAAGGAATTTGATGGAATGATTGTTGAGGTCAATGATTATGAATGGGAACTCAAATATAATGAAATTGAAAGGAAAAATCTGCATATCTTAAATGAAAACTTGGTATTGAGTTGTGTGGCTCAAGATGTGTTCTATACTGTTACTGAGAGTTCTATTACTGCTTCTCAATTTCATGAATTATCTGTTGCTTTAAAAGTTTCTCATGATCGTGTCATTGAGCTTGAGAACAAAAACTCAAAACTGAATGAGAAAATTGACCAGGATGATCACGATAATTTGGTAAAACATTTTTCTAAGCTAGAAGTTGAACATTTTGATTTGCAACTAAAATATCAATATCTAAAAGAAAATGTTAAAACCTCAAACATCAAGATATCCTCAGATGTTCCATAGTTTGATGCAGTTTTTGAAATAAACAAACGTGGCGAACAGATTCAAGCTCATCAACATCGATCGAAAGTTGAAAGCCCAAATTTCACAATTAAAGGGTGAAAAGAACAATGTGACAGGCTCCCAAATGCCTCCTCCTTTAGATTCTCAGTGTTCTCAAACTTTTCATCTTCGAAACTTGGTTAATGTTTTACAAAAGGAAAATGAGAGTTTTCTAGAAGAAAATGAAAAAGTTAAACGACACTTTAAAGAGTTATATAATTCAATGAAAGTCACTCGAGACAAGAACAACGAAAAAATAACGTCTTTACAAAAGGAAATTGAGAATATGAGGAGTCAGGAAAAAGGGAAAATGCCACTTGTCTATAATAAGAATGTTGCATCAAAGTCATCTGCAGATTCGAAATATATTGTGACTGTTAAATACATTCCTCCTCATATTAGAAATAACGAACTAGCGTTTCATAAATATTTCATTCATCTTAAGGATAGTCTAGAATGTCTTCGTGAAATTGTAGAGGAGGATTTCATAAATAAGCCCCTTGATTGTGAAATTAGGTTTGCTTGCATTCAGGCCAAACGATCTCAAGAGTTGTTAGAATGCTTAAGAGCAACATGCCCTAAATCCGATGGTAAGAAGGATAAAATAGTTGTGCCTTGTTCTATGCCTGATTTTAATAATGCCAATTTTGATATGCCTCACTCAATGCCTAAAGTTAAGCATGTAAGCTTCAATGTGCCCAAGTAGATCGATCCCAAGACTTCTAAACCTCGAAAAGCAAAAGTAGCATTCCAACTAATGTTCCCATTCCCCTACAGAGTGTGACACCAAAGCAAGCATGTCAAAGCCTCAAGGCAACACAAAGAATGATAGGACCTCGCAAGCTAAGAGTAATCAATGGAGGAAAGTAGAAGACCACCCTAGGAACTTTAAGTTAGAATCGAATAAAACAAATCATGTTGATTCTAGTATTAGTTTTGCGCATCGTAATTAATTCAATTCTACTACTACTTGCAAAACATGTAATGAATGTTTGATTTCTGGTATTAATCATGAATGTATTGTGAATGATGTGAGTAATGGGGTTAAATACCCGCTAAGAATGTTAATGCTATCAAACAAAGTTAAGAAGGCTAGAAAACAATGGTGGAAAAGGGTAGAAAAAAGTGGAAACCCACAGGAAGAAAACTCAGTAATGTAGGTTATCAGTGGATACCAACTGGTCGCAAATTTAATCTTAATAAGTTGAGCCCTAGATTATCTAGACCAATGCCCATTAGGAAATGGATGCCTACTGGTAGAACTATTCCTTTAAGAAGTGAACATACTTTGAATAGGTCTAATTCACATACTAGCACAACATCTATACTGGCTTTGCCTTCGCTAAAGCGATGCGCATAAAAGAATGGTTTTCGTAGGAAAAATCTCTTAAGAGAAGAAAGATCTACGCTACGAAAAGGAGCGAGCAGAGAGAGCATAAAGAGCTTACTTATAAGCTACGAGCTTAGAGCCTTGCGTCACTCTGGTATGCTAATCACTTCGTTGTACGACTGAACAGAGTCGCAGAGAACAATCCGAACTAAGGCAATCTTCCGATTCGCCCGCCTACAAACCTTGCTTCCCATTGTAATTGCTATTGTAGTCGCTGTGGGCCTGCCTTACATCCCCTCTAGGATAAGTAAATGGCGAAAAATTAAAGCTATAAATTAATCAACGAATCTGCGATTTAAACGATTTGTATCTCTTTTGTATGACTATACAAACGAACTCCAAAAAAGGATGACAACAATTTGTTTTTCAATTGGAAGTGGTGCATATTGTGGTTGTTTCGGTACTTCGTACTGAGCCGGTTTAGTTCGACCTTACCTTTCATTTCATCTTTGTCTTTTAGCTAATGGTAATAGTTTCAAAGATAGACGTGTCACATAATCACATAATCCCAAATGAAATCATTGTTTCTTCTTCTGATGTGGGTGTTCCAATCACTGTTACTAACTAAGAGGAACCCATTCTTGCATGGGGATCCCAATTATCCAGTTATCCATTCTTGTCTGTGTTCAACTGCAGATCGCTCAAATCGTATGTGGTACTTGGACTCGTGCCGTCCAAGCATATGACCGAGATCGTCAGCTCATGAACCGAGTAAATTATCGGACTAGATTCGGAACCACCATTTTGGTGCAATTATATTATGGAGACTATGTTGTTGGTGAAAGTGTAATCTCCGGGGTATATTATGTTGAAGGTCTTGGTCATAACTTGTTCTCTGTTGGTCAATTCTGAGATTCCGATCTAGAAGTAGCTTTTAGAAAACATACTTGTTTCGTTAGAGAACTTGATGGTGTGGAATTGTTAAGAGGAACTCTTGGTTCAAATCTATACACCATCTCCATCGAAGACATGATGAAGTCTTCTCCAATCTGCTTGTTGTCAAAGGCTTCAAAACAAAATCATGGTTATGGCATCGTCGTCTCAATCACTTGAACTTCGACACCATTAATAATCTTTCCATAAAGGATCTTGTAAGAGGCTTACCCAGATTAAAGTATGAAAAAGATCATCTTTGTTCAAAGATGCCAATTGGGAAAAAGCAAGAAATATGCCCACAAACCCAAACCCACAAACTCAATAATGGAAGTTCTACATACCCTTCATATGGATTTGTATGGACCAATGAGAGTGCAAACGATAAATGGGAAGAAATATATTTTAGTTGTTGTTGATGACTACTCTCGATTTACTTGGGTAAAGTTGTAGAGGACAAAGGATGAAACTCCAGATGTCATCATCAAACTTATCAAGCAACTTCGTGTTCGACTCAACAATACCGTTAGAATTGTTCAAATGCACAATGGCACAAAGTTTGTTAACAAAGACTTAAGTCAATTTTATGAAAGTGTTGGAATCACCATCAAAGAAGTGTTCCACGAACTCCTCAACGAATGTGTAGTTGAAAGATCTAAATCGAACTCTTGTGGAAGCCGCAAGAACAATGCTAATTTATTCAAAGGTTCCAATGTTTCTTCCGTCAGCCATTGCCACTACTTGCTAAACCCAAAATCGCTCTCTAATACACACCTCTCATGAAAAACTCCATACGAACTTGTCCATAAATCGAAAACCCGATCTCTCCTACCTTCGTTCTGCTTTGTGCTATCCAACTAATGACGGTCAAGATTTAGGTAAATTAAGAGCTAAAGGACATTGGAGTGTTTGTGGGTTATGCATCAAACAAGAAGGGTTACCGAATCTACAACAAAAGAACTCGAGATATCATGGAAACTATTCACGTCAAGTTCGATGAGCTATCCGGGAAAATGGCTCTAGGACAATTAAGTTCTGGACCCGCATCACAACTTTCATTAAGTAGTCCCATTAGTTCTTCTCTTGTACAAAATCTCTCACCAAAGAACTCCTTATGTACCTCCTTCAAGATTTGAAGAAATTGTTTGATCCAATATTTGATGAATATGATGAACCTATTGCTAATTATCACCCAATCCATCAACAGAGGCTGCTTCAATCAAGTCAATATGGACAACCCTTCAGTATCTATGTCATTGAGTTAAGAAGCTCCTGCTGCAGATCACTCATTCTCATCATCAGATCCTCAATCATCGAGTGTACATCATGGAAATGTTTCTGGAACCTATGATGGAGATAACCCCTTTGCTACTCCCGAAGATGCTCCATTTGAGAACATAATTGCTCCTGAACCAACACTAGAACCATCATCTTCAGGAGATCCAAACTCTGCTACTTCAGTTCCTCAACATCAACCACATGAACACCTTAGAAAATGGACACTTGATCATCCATTGGACAACATCATTGGAAACCTCTCTCGTCCAATATCCACTCGTAAACAACTTGCAACTGATGCCTTATGGTGCTTCTTCAACTCCGTACTATCCAAGATCGAACCAAAGACGTTAAAACTGCAATGAATGAAGACAGCTGGTTCAACGCCATGCAAGAGAAAATTCATGAGTTCGATCGACTAGATGTATGGGAATTAGTACCGCTCCTCGACCGTGCTATGATCATTGCACTAAAGTGGATCTTCAAAGTAAAACTTGATGAGCATGGTGATGTATTAAAGAACAAGGCTAGATTGGTTGCAAAAGGATACCGCCAAGAGGAGGGTATTGACTTTGAAGAATCATTTTCTCCAAAGAGCACGATCGAGGCAATCGAATCTTCCGGCTAATGCGCAAGTAAGAATATGGTAGTTTATCAGATGCATGTGAAGACGGCTTTTCTTAACGGAGATCTTAAAGAAAGTCGATACGCCACCAACCTGGTTGTGAATCCAGAGCATCCTACTCATGTCTATCGCCAAGAAGAAGGCTCTTTACGGATTGAAACAAGCTCCAAGGGCATGGTATGATACGCTATCAAAGTTTCTTCTATCTACTAGATTCAAAGAAAGGAGCAGTTGATCCCATTGTTCACCGTAAAGTCGTGCAAACATTTAATTCACGCTCAAATCTATGTTGATGATATTATTTTTGCCTCGACCGACCCCAATGAATGTGACCGTTTTTCTAAGGAGATGGGTTCCAAATTTCAAATGTCAATGATGGGACAAATGTCATTTTTCTTGGGATTACAAATTTCACAAAGTCCCGAGGCATTTTTATAAATCAATCTAAATATGCAAATGAGATTTTAAAGAAATTTGGATTTGATTCTTGTGACTCTGTTGACACTCCCATGATAGAGCCGCATTAAATGGATGAGGACCACTGGGATCATGGTAGATCAAATGAAATATCGTAGTATGATTGGATCCCCGATGTACCTCACGCTAGTAGACTGATATTCTGTTCGTTGTATGCATATGTGCTAGATACCGTGCTAAGCCTACCAAAAAGAACCTTGAAGCAGTTAAACGAGTCTTTCGGTATCTCCAAGGAACCATCAATATGGGACTTTGGTACCCCGAAGGACACCGGTATGTCACTAATGTTCTATGCAGATGCCGATCATGCAGATGTCAAGATACACGCCGGCACGCCGAGGTGCTCGCTGGGTGATAAGCTTGTGAGTTGGTATTCAAAGAAATAAATGAGTACTTCTATATCCTCTACAGAGGCTGAATACATAGCCATGTCATCTTGTTGTGCTCAAATCCTATGGATGAGATCCCAATTATCCGACTATGGCTTTGAATTCAACAAAATCCCTCTCAGATTGTGATAACAAAGTTCCATTGCTCTCATGCAACAACGCTCAATCAAAGCAAGCACTGACATTCACATTTCATCAAAGAAAGTGGAGAACGGTGGTGGAACTTTATTTTGTGAGGACCGAATACCATTAGCGTATTATCTTCACCAAAGCTCTTCCTAGAGAACGTTTGAGTTTATCCTTCCACGACTTGGTCTAAAGAGTCTACAACCGGAAACACTCAAACGTCTTCAAGAGGAAGACGATGAGTAACTGAGTTTATCTCTATCTATCTCTTGTACATATCTTTTCAAAACCCAAAATAAAAAAATATAAAACCAGCTAAAAGAAAATAGAAAAATATAAAATTTTAAAAATCCATAAAAATTAGAAAATCTTGAAAAATTCCAAAAATATTTTTGTCATGTTTTTCTCTGGTTCGATAACATCTACGGACTTTGATTTGTTATTCAAAGAATGACACGGGTCCTTAGATGAAGTTCGATTTTTTTTTTTTTAAAAAAAAGGCTTATAGTCATTTCAGTCTATAACCCGTTTTTAACGAAAGAACAGAGCCATGCTTTATCTTATTTTTCACATCTCATGCTCTGATTCTAAAAACAAATGTTTGTCACCAAAACGACAAATGTTTTCTTCACAAGTATTTTTCCTTCTAAAAATTCTTCTGAAAAATGTTTGTTATCTTAATGAAAACTAATAAAAAATAACCCGGTCTCAATTTTTGAAAATCATCTGGACTTGACATTTGTCAAAATCTCTATCTCTCAATCAACAACTTATGTCATTGATTGAGGGGGATAATGATTTCATTTAAATCAAGAGGTTATTTGTCATACAATTGGTTCATACCAAGGTTTATGTCATGTTTTCAAAAGATATTCAAGCATGTTTAATCTTTGGAGTTTAAAGTCTCAGATTTGATCCTTATCGGTTATATGTTTTCACACGCAAGTAACAATTCTCCTCAAAAGCTTTCAAAATCAATTTAAATCTTCAGAGATCACAAATCTCAAATGATTTGAAAATTATGATCGGGGGAGAATTTGTGATTTAAATTGGATTTAAACTGATAATTCGATAAATGGTTTTATAAGTGTTTAGCAAGCTCTCCTCCCTTCATGTGCCAAACGATTTTAAATTTTCCATGCACATGTTAAGGGGGAGCATCTATTTCAAACCAAAAGAGATTGAAACGTGATTAATTTGTTTCAATGTGCATGTTTTCCCTTATATGTGCAAAACACTTTCGAATCTTGATGCACATATTGAGGGGGAGCAATTTTTTGAAAACCACATCCTTTCCAAAATATCCGTAAACAAAGTAAAAAATACTAATTTTGATCAGGAAAGTGATGTTGATATCTTTTAGAAAATGATAATCAAAGTAATGAATCCTTCCTTTTGCCTCCGTGTGCCAAAACGATTTCAAATACACGATGCACATGTTGAGGGGGAGCTCTTTTTCTAAAATATCAAAAACAATTCAGATACAAAACTCTTTGATAATATATCACAAGTATCTGGATTGGTTTTTCAAAAGGTTTTCAATTGGTTTTGTTGGAATCGCTCCTAACTCGTAAATGGAACGACATTGACGGGATTACATTATCTATCTTTGTTACCTTAAACACAAGGGCTTGATATGTCATATTGTAATAGATGTATGTGCTAAGGCTATAAATACCCCTCCATACTTCCATGGAGGGGTGAGTCTCATTAGTGTATCTTTCACCTTTCATTAATAAAACACACTAGTTTCTCCCTTCTCTCTCTAGCTTCTATCACTAACATGATGAAGATGTTCTTCCATCTTCCCCGACCTCCCGATTCACCATATCATCCATAAATACGATCCTAACATTGGTATCAAGAGCAAGGTCGGTTGTAGTTATGGTTGATTTTTTTGGTGATTTATCTTGTCAAAATCCATTTTGTAAAATCTGCTTTTAACAAAGTTTTAACCTTTCCAATATATTTTTATGTTTAAACAGATTTTTACAAGTATTTGAATGTATCCTTTATGGTTTTGGTCCCAAACAGTTTTTATGCATTTTGCTTACTTGTAAAATTTTGTTGGTACCAATACTAGTGAAACTGTTTTGGGTCATGTGGTCTAACTTTATATGGTCATCTAGGTCGGAAAACTCGCCGGAAAAAGTCAACAAAGGGTCAAAACCCTATTTTTACGCCTAAGGAGCCATCTTCAGAGATATTTACGCATAACTGTGAAGTTATGCGTAAGAACTGTTACGCGTAAGGTTTTTACGCATAAGCATAAGGTCTTATGCATAAGGTCTTACGCATAATCTTTACGCGTATGCTTTACGCGTAAGACCTAGTTTACGCCTAAGGAATTTGTATCGAGCAAGAATAGTACATAACCTTATGCGTAAGGATGACATGACCTTAACAAATACCATAAACTTTTTAGACCTCAGTATTTCTACCATCATTGGTCCTAAACTGTCTACACAAACAAAAAAGAAGAGGAAGATTTGCTATACCAATTATCAAACATGGTTTTGACCTCACATTTATACCACATCCAAAACCAGATTCAATCACCTACATTCCTAGACATCGTCGAAACAATCAACTCTCACCTAAATCTAGAACTGAAAAGTAAAATACATACAAAGATCTCAGGTTGACTTATCGTTTCAAGAACGGATCTGTTAAGATCTTGTGTGTTTGTACAACCCATCATCGATCTATTTTGAAGCATAGCCTCATTCATTCAATATCCGACACAAAAAGGAAAAGAATAATAACAATTATGTTAGTTTCCTCTCCTTGGTTCGTTCAAATGAAACACAAACACACGACAAAACCTTACCCGAGACCATTCTTATGATCTTGAAGCCGATACAAACTGTTAGAGATGGGTTTTTTTTTCCTTGTTCGTGTTTATTTGGATTCGATGCCTAAGGGATTGAACGTTTTGTTATGCTGATGATAGATGGAGGCTGAATCGATATGTATTGATTTAGGGTTTGAGGAGTTTAGGAGAGAGGCGCTTGGTTAACTTTTTTTGTCACACCCCCAAATTACCTGTTTTGCAGCGGAATGGAATTCCTGGGGATTGACTGTCATAGCATCACAATCACAGTTATATTGAACGACCTAAAGTGTCGCTTGAAAAGAACATCATTTGATTTAATAAAACAATCAGAGTTTACAAAGTAGGTCCCAAATGAAAATCAACTTGTGCGGAAATAAGTTTGTTACAATTCAAACGATGTGTTTAAAGTACGTAAAACCCAAGTGAGACGCATCGTCATCGCGACTCCATGATGTGTCCAAATGCATGCCATGAAGTGAATTCCTTAGATACCTGAGATAAAACATGCTAAAAAGTGTCAACACAAAGGTTGAGTGAGTTCATAGAGTTTGTGTTGAAATGTAAAGCCTTTCAAAATCGTTTATGCAAAGAAAGGCATTGTAAATCCACTCAGAGTTCCGCCCATACAAAACTTGCAACCTGTGTGTTCACAACCCACTGCCAAAATGTATATAGTTTATGTTCAAACACATGATGTCAAATGAATTCACAATAGAACCTAACTCGACGTAGAACAATAACACGTAATCAATAGCACATGAATTAATATATCAGTAGTCAACTGATTTAGAACATTATACGACGTAGAACTATAGCACATAATCAATAGCACCTAACTCAATGTATCAGTAGTCAACTGACATAGAACTTTATACGACGATGTATCAGTAGTCAACTGACATAGAACTTTTATACGTGAGAACTATACCAAACAAACAAGCACAACTAATATAATACCACATTCAGTTTTGAAACAATGGTGATCATGATAGAAGTTATCCTTAAAAATATAAAGTACTTGTTAAAATAGTTAGCATGTATCTCCCCAAAACATCTAAACAATTGAAAATGGGGCTATGAAAACTCACTTGGTAAAATGAGGCGATGACAAAAGTGAGCACACCGAGATGTAGTGTGATACTTTAACCTTGACCTATTATGAATGTTATGATACGTAATGAGTTATGATGTAATGTTATGCATGCATTTCGTATGTTATTTATACCATTTGTGAGTTTTGAAATTAATACTTATCGTCGAAAAATACTCTTTTGACGTCTTGACCATTCTTAAATTACTTTACTAGTATTTACGTCAAAATGTCATCCTACAATAGTTTCTTAATGATTTATTGTGAAATTTAACTTTTCGTCGTAAAATAATGTCGTTGGAAATTTTATGAAAGTGACAAAAATGGCTTCAGATCAAAGTATACTAATATATTTTTGATAAGTCGAAATAATTTATAAAGCTTAAGACTCGCTTTTGACTCGCATAAAATAAAATAGGTTGCTGAAATTTTCAGAAAATATATATTTCGTCGTCAAACTTGAAAAATTCATAACTTCTTCGTTATAACTCCGTTTAATCCGCTCGCTGCCACGGATCGTTTTAAAGTATATGTTCTAAATATCTAGGCCAAAAATTCGTGCCTACTGTCGGATTTTCCAGAAATACAAAACAAGATCAGACCACTTTTTATACTTGTCGAAAAGAGTTTTTCTATCAAACCTATTCCAATCCCTTCAAAACAAATCCAAAGCTATTCTAATCCTACCATACACCTTCTTAGGGTGTCATGGGTTCCTAAACATCATCAAGACCAATATATAACAAGGGATAAATTATAGGATGACTTATATGTATAAAACTCTAAAAACAATGTTAAAAATGGTATAAATAACAATAAGTCTTGCATGCTTGCTCAAAAATGATAAAATACATATGAAATGAAAATGAAAGATGTAAAATGAAAGTGATATGCTTACAAGCTACTATGATGAGGTGATTAGAACAAGGATTAACCTAAACACCATAGGTTTTTATTTCAAAACCTTTAATAAGAGTGTAACTAGAGTGTTAAACTTTGAGCTTGAAAAATTTTGATGATCCCTTCTTACTCCTTATGTAGAACCGGTTTTTGAGAGAGGAACAACAAGAGAGAAAAACACAACTACTAACACTTGAATTATTTGATGAATGAAGTAAAATGAAAGAGTTTGAGTATAGATCTATACATTTGAAAAAATTTACCAAATCATTAAATGCAACCCCCCCTTGGTCGGCCAAGGGGAAGATGTAAAATATATTTTTTTTTTCTTTTATATATTGTGTATAAACTTGTGTAAAAATGTAGTTAAGGTAATAATAACTTGTAAAGTTTGTATATACATTAGTGTATTTAAGGTAGTTTTAGGTAAAAGTAATTTTTTTTATAGATCAAAATAAAGTATAATGAGATCATAAAAATTGTAAAAATACATTTCTTGTAAAATTTGAATGATATAATAATTATCGTGTAGTTTTTAAGAAAAGCGTCGTAATAATATAAATTTAACGATTTATATACAAAATAAATTTAAAACACTAGGTAAACTCAAAATATTGTTTTTATAAACTAAATGTAAGTATAAAAATATATCGGGATCATTTTTTGAAGTATCGGATTAAATGTTCAAAATAATAACTACGAATAACGTTTATTTAATATTAAATTCTGGCGTTTAAGGTGAAATGCAATGTCATGAATGAACTAACATGATGCAAATGATGTTAATGAAATGTAGACTAAACTTAGTCTATATGAAAATGTCTGATGATCATGATCATGAATTAATAAATTAAGGATTCTGTAATTTGAACAATAAACCTAGTTTACGATAAATGATGAAATAGTGAAACATGAATTGTTTTGAGAAATGACCTGAAATTGCGAGTTGTCACATTTTTTAGGGTTTGTGTTATCAGACAAATGGATATTAGGGTTATGTTGTGGGTAAATCATGTATTTTATATTAGTGGGTTTAGGGCAAGATGAAACCCTCAAACGTTTATATCTTGTATGGATCTGGCTTCACGTTTTCTGTTGGGCCTGGGCTTTGTTCGGTTATGGGGATAGTGTTAAGTGGAGGTCCACATTTTGCATAACGTGAGTACTATCCAAAAGCTAGCAAAGTATTTGAGCTAACAAAATTGATTAAAATAAGATTTGGCTAAATTTTGGTAGTGCTTGGTAAATGGTTTATTGGTGTTGTATTGAGGCGTTATTAACCTAAACGGGACTAATATCCGAATTTTTTTTGTGGTTACACAAATTTTCTTTGGTGATATTATTCATATAACGAGTGGTATTTTGGTTATGATAAATTTTCACGAGGATACAATTTTTTTGACAAGTTCGGGAACCATTATCAAGTTCATTTTAAACCGTTAACAAAGGCTAGATTTGGGAATTTAACCGCAAGATGTGACTACGGCGTGAATTCACTATTATTTATTTGAGGTTGAAGTGGGATTTCAAGTCATGTACTTAGTATCTTAAGATATGGGGTTGGTTGGATGCATGATTCTTGAGATCCTTGTTGAGCTTTAACCTTTTTGAATGACAAAGACTTGAGTTATCTAGTTGAACCTGATGTAAGGAGTTACGTTGTTGTGCTCACAACTTATAACTATCACTTTAAGGAGTTATTGTTATCCAGTGTCACACTAAGGTGTGGATAATTGAGAAACTTCAAGTTTACCTTTTTTCGATGGAGTTAAGAAAAAGGGTTCTTCGTCTGACAATAGTGCAAGTTTAAGTCACAGTTGAGGGTTATACTACTTGATCAAGTTCAGTCATATTGGGTTTCTCCATCATGAGTCACTACAAAAGCGTCGGAAATGATAATGGGTCATTAAGGAGTTGGCTGAAGAGTATACACAGGTAGAGTTTTATCGTGATTGATTCTCACGAGATATTTATGGTACTTCACACTTGTTTGATTAATTGAACATACATGGTTTCGATGTCTCCAATTCATCATCAACATCGTGGTGTGATTCGATTCATTGAAAACATCGGGAAGAGTATAGGTGGTGTCTACTTCCTTTGTTGTTTTTGTATTTTTGCGAAAACCCTCTCTCTTATGAATTTCTTCAATCGAGGGAAAGAAATGAGCGATCGATGGTTAAAATTTCTCACTTTGGTGTTATCGTCTCACTTTCACAGAGTTATCGTGTGTGAAGTTACCTAAATATGATGTTGTGATGCCACACATGGTCATTTTATCGAGGTAATTGCAGTTCACGGTAACTATTATTCCGATGAGCCGCAACATTGGGAAGTCGTTTCATTTAGCCTTGCGTGGTTTGTTTTGTGAAGCATCTACATATGTGAGAAGATCTTGTTGATTTCTTGCATGTTACCCCGAACGGATTTTCCGCAAACAAGTCAGTTACCTTGTGTGGTTTCTTCAATACAAATTCATTGCGTCTAGAAAACTTCAAAAGTTAGAAAATGTTCACTACATCAAAGTTTCGACCTACACTAAAGGCGGCAGCCGGTTTGGAAGCCGATTAAAACCAAAGGAGTGTGGGTCGCTAAAGACATGCGAAACATGAATTGGGGAGAAGTTAATCCAATTCATGCATATTACATCATTTGCCTACAAGTGAAGAAAGCGGTTCTCAAGTCAAGGTACAAGAAGAAGACAAAGAGCATAAACTTTCATTATCCTCAAGACTTGAAGAGCTTATGAAGATCTTTCTTTATGTGTTTTCTATATTTGTAGTAAATGTTGTAAGTAATCCCTTATGTCGTCCCATTGGGGAAGATTGTTGGAATCGCTCTAACTTCGAAATGGAGCATTGACGGGATACATTATCTATCTTTGTTACCTTAAACACAAGGGCTTGATATGTCATATTGTAATAGATGTATGTGCTAAGGCTATAAATACCCCTCCATACTTCCATGGAGGGGTGAGTCTCATTAGTGTATCTTTCACCTTTCATTAATAAAACACACTAGTTTCTCCCTTCTCTCTCTAGCTTCTCTCACTAACATGATGAAGATGTTCTTCCATCTTCCCCAACCTCCCGATTCACCATATCATCCATAAATACGATCCTAACAGGTTTCAATGGCAGATGAACAATACCAAAAAGACCGACCAAATTTACTTTATGTATGTGATATAAGGATGGTTAGGTTAAGAATTCGTTCCCACAATCCCACCAGAGCCGGAGGGATCTACCCAGGGACAATCCACTAGATAGTGTAGAAGTCCTTAGGTATAATGAAAAAAAGGAGAAAAGTGAAATATGGGAAGAGTGCTGGGCTGAGATAGAGCTAGAACTGAATAAACCCAACAAGGTTCTAGTTATGAAGTCTCGATATAGCAGCAGAAGGGTTGAAGAATGAAAAAGAAATGAATGTGAAAAGGGTGAAAATAAATAGCCCTCCATTAATTCAACCTTAGAGTAAAACCGGGTTCAATACATATGTTCTTGGTTACTAAGGTAACACTCAGATTGAAGACAAGTGTATGGACAAAGGACGCATTGCACTAAACTTCCCAAGCTACTCAAGTTCCTCTTAAAAGGGTTTGTTTCATTCTCACGGGGAACCTACATAATATATCGACTTTCTCTTAGAGTTTGTTGATATTGAAGAAGGAGACCCTCTCCCTAGTCACCGGCATAGGAACCAAATGTGCACAATTGAGTATAGAGCCACGAGATCATCAAATAAATCTCTTTAGGACGCAGTCCATGAAGACTCTATGTTTCACACAATGTGGAAAGAGAGATTATATCTTAAGAGTCCTACGCATTATCCTTGTGGTATTGCCAGAACATCTGAGTGATGAAGATGGAAAGCCTTCTAGAGCCAACATCAAACAAGATCTTGGTAGGTGCCATGTGAGATTTATCCAATAGATCAACCATGTGACAACTGAATAGAAACAATGGGGCGATTCAAACTTATGAATCAATCCTGGTTCAAGTTATTATTGGATCGCGGATACCTTTGAAAAACGGTCGTTGTGCTTAAAAGTTCTTTCTTTAGCACATCGACTGTATATAATATTTCAAAAATGAAAGGTGTTTATGATTGATAACGATTTTCCTTAAAACCCGTTGTATTGCAAAAAGCAATTTATTGAAAGCGTGTGGATTGTTTTTCAAATATCTTTTCATTAATCGTGAATCTCAAATTTCTTTGGTTCACTCATCGTGTTGTCTTCTTTGAGATGTTTGGTTTGAGAGCGGCTGAAGCATTCTGAAACCCTGGCAAGGAGATTCTTGAAATTATAAACGATGAGGCTATCTTGATCAATGAAGTGGGCCGTGGTACCTCAATTCAATGAAAGTGATCAAAGACTTCGTGCGCTTTATTATAGCGTTTTTATCGCGAATAGAGAGGCACTACTAGTAGATGGAATGGATTTCAATCATGTACATGCTTTCCTTGTCATGCATTCATTTCTAAAAGTCATGATGGTAATGTCATCAGAAGCACTCATTACTCAGTGGATCGGATTAAAAACCTCCACTTGAACTAACCAAACATGCAAAACATGAAGAATCAAAGACTACGGACTACTAAGGAAAGAACTTTAACAAGAATCAAAGAACAATTTTAATGTAATATCTGTGTGTATTCAATGTATTGTGAGGTGACCTCCCTTAGGGGGAGATTGTTAGGATTTAGTAAATCCATCGTTAAGTATCGATCGCCTCAAGTATATGTAATCGTTAAAAGCTTCGTAGTCGTGATTATTTAATGTTAGGGAGTATTTAGTTTAGTAATACCGTGGAGGACGGACGGGTCTTTACCCACTGTATGCCCGATCCACAGCCTGTAGGTGGCATTTATGTAATATACTATAAATACCCTCTACCTCCCAAGGTAGAGGGTTGGAGCTCATAATAATACTTTTACTTTCTCTCACTAAGTTCCCTAAACCTCTAAACTTTCTCTCTCTAAAACCTTATAGTGTACGCCTACTTAGAACCATGGTTTGATGTGTTTGTGAAATCCAATATGTTACAAATTCATCTAGTCTTTTTCATATATATATATATGATGAAAGTGTTCATGTTGCTATATTGAAACCATGTAACATTATACGTGTAATTCACATTGTTATTTCGGTATTGATGCAAAAATAAAAATACCAATAGAGCGGTGACACACACCTGCTGCCAAGAATTGAATGCATATGAGTAATGAGTTGTTCCTCTTGGTAAAACCGCTTACACTTGATTGGTCAGATAGTAATTACTCCAACGGTAACTTTTTTCCACGACCTTCATGGTCAGCCATTCCTAACAATATCTATCAAACGATACAACATTCCTTAACATGTAATTCATCGACCTCTCATCTTCTTCAGGTACCCATAACCCCTTTCTAAGCTTTAGCATCCCCTTCTTTCAGTACCTCTATTATCAGCAACACAAACCTCCACACCTAAGTTGGCGCCAAGACACCTGCAAAAAATCAAGAGAAAAAGTGGGTAGATTAATCTATTAACATCGAAAAAAATATTCAACAATATCAGTTAACTTATTGAGTGGTTTTTGTGGCAATTGAGAACGGGGATGTTCTGATATATTTTATAGTTCTCTCTTTAACACGTTAAACATGCACCACAAAGATGATTACCACAATACTTAACTTTGAATACTTACAGACAGCCAAACAAACCTATTTATCAGATTTGGAACCAACAGCGATTCTAGTATCGATTCATCGCCCGTTGTTTGAGTCGTCGGAGTTGAATCATGTGTACCTAAAACAACAATGCCATCAGATGTTTATCGGCAGTCACAAAGAATGCATTATGCTTGTTAAGCGGGTGGTGTTAAAATAACTTACCAAATCGGACATCGATGACAACCTAGCTTTCTAACCTTTAACAGATGTCACATCCATGTGTTGGATAGAATATAACGCGGCCTATCGTTTGGTTCAAAGAATTTACCCGTTTTAACCCCGTTACCCAACCCATCTATATAACTTGTTACTTGGTTTGTTAGATTTTTTTGAATGTGATTACACCCTTTTTATTATGTTATAGCATTTCAAAAAAATGTTTGGGAGAGCTCCGACGGGTGGGGATCAACAATCATAAACATCTGCGTTTTCCAAATCTATTGATTTGCCATGCCAAACTGCAGATGGTGACGGCTTCATTAAAACCCCCGGATCCATCACAAATCTCATAATCAAGGGAACAACAAAAGATGCACAAAGAGAGCGTCCTAGTGTTCTTGACTTTAGTAGTTTGCACGGCAAGATGCAAACGACCTCATTTAGCCCTCCAACCCCTTATACTCATCATTGCCTAGTATATAATGTACAGTGATATCAATACGCCTCATTTCTGGCCAAAACCGTGTGTGTGACCAGCCAGAGGAAACCACAAACTTCTAAAGAAAGTTTATAAATAATCATCTCCTGTTGCAGTTGGTGTAAGAAGGACCAAAAAATGGGGGCTAACAAACAGCCCTAAAAAACAATAACATCTAAATGTAAGAGAAATAAGGCCCAAGACCAATACTTACTTTAAGACGGAATAAAATATAATAGAATTGCATACCGCTTTCCCGATATATCCTATTTTTTATTATGTTATGCTATTTCAAAATCCACAGAAAAAAGTGTTTGGGAGGCTCAGACGGGGTAGGGTTTGAAACAATCATAAGCATCTGCAACGGCTGCAAATCTATTGATTTGCTATGCTGCAGCTTTGATGGTGACCGCCATCAAAACAGCGAATCCATCACCACTCCAATCAAGTGGAACAAAAGATGAGGCACAAAATAACGTTTCTTGCATTGCAACTTTTAGTAAGTTTGCACGGCAAGATGCAAACAACCTCATTTGGTCCTCCCATCCCTTATACTCATCATTGCCTAGTGATATCAATGTATGTAGTGATATCAATCGACGCATTTGGTCTGGCCTAACCAAGTCTGTCGAGACGGATAGGAAACCACAAACTTCTAGAGAAAGTTTATGAATAGTCATCTGATATTGCACTTGGTATAAGAAGAACCAAAAATGGCTCGGTGCAAAAAATTATGTAACAAACATGCCGAAAAATAATAACATTTAAATGTAACAATGTATCAAATCAAAATTAGCTTTTCCCTAGTCTCAAATAGATCTTCGCACATACACATGGCTCACATGAGACGGCGGAGGAAGCATCCGCCATGGTCATGCGACCATAATAGGTTGCCAACCAAGATGAATAGTCTCACCTTCATCACCATTACCGGTATATATCTCTGAAAAAACAGATCCTTTCATACAAATCCACTGCGGCACCGATAACAAACAATAGTTATTGGTCGTATATTCTAGGAGAAATTTCTTTTTGCAAAATTACTAAAAAGGGTATTAATATTTAAACCCTATATAAAGAATCAGGAAAAAAATTACCACAAACATAGTAGCCACGTCTTGAATAAGAAAACCCTAGAAATTGGGCTTTTGAATCAAATATTTTATAAACAACAATTGACATTATCGCCCATCAAATACTTATCACAGCTAACCATGTATCAAATCAAAAACACAATTTTATAAAAGATAACTCCATAATTGATATAGGATATAATGGGAGAGCGGTATGAACAACCATCACCTCACAAAAAAGGCTAACAAACAGCCCATAAAAACAATAAGGCCCAAGACCACTACGAAATAAAATATCATAGTTTGTGATCCGCATTATTCATATTGTCAATCTATAGATTCATACTTTTCATCAAATTCGATTACAATAAAAGTTAAGATCAGAAAAAAATCGATATTGTAACTGAGACCCCAATTTAGTCAGAAACATTTATGCTACATAAGAGAATTGAAAGGACATGGTAAGATTTTAATCGAGAATCCCGAGTAACAGGCCAGGCCGCACCCTCAAATTAATAAACAACAATACCTGAATCGATAGTCGCTCAACAAAGCAATAAACCCATCGACTTAGGAAAGCAAACCTAGAAAACAACGCAAGATATTATAAAAGCGAATCACGATTAACGGTGCATTATATATATATATATATATATATATATATATATATATATATATATATATATAGTAACAATTACATGTAAATTCATATCAGTTGAACCATTACATATATCGTTTAAGGAAATTCTAAACACCTACCTACACAAAAGTCAACAAAAGCATATACAAATATATAATCCAGTTTTAAGAATGAGTTCATTAAGAACTCGCCAAAGCGAACATGTCATGGATAACTCCTAAACAGAGTCATGCATGTGCAACAATAGCAAAACACATGATGATAGTGAACAATAACTTCTTACTCTTATGAAATAAATAACTTTTACCAAAAATAAATAATAATAATAATAAAAAAATATATTTAAAAATAAAAAAACACCTGCAGATCTTTGGACAAATACTCATGGTTTATAAAAAAATCCATACCGCAAAATACGTTGACTTCGCATCAACATCTCTTGGCAACCTATTCAGCTCCTCCTTAATATCCAATGATTCTATCAGATGATACAAATCATCATATCTCAAACCTAATCATTATTATTTAATTTAATAAGACAAAATTTAGATATAATAGATTCATGGATGTGATTTAATTACCGTATATGCGAAGACGTGTTTCGATCGTTTGTTTGTTACCCAACCGCAAAAAACAAAACGGAGATAAGATCTACTTTCATTTTAGAGGCGGTGATGTTTATTTGGAAATGTTGAGAAGTATGAGAAGTATGAGGCGGTGATGGAAATGTTGATAGTGCTGAACAATATATACAAAATCTAGGATGGATCGCTGGTCTTTTGGGCTTAAAAACGGGCCTAAAACGCTTATCGTTGTTGGTTTCCGTGAATAAAATAACATAGTTTGTGATACCGCTCTCCCATTAGTCTTTATATCAATTTGATACATATGCTAAAAAGAAGTTGAATGCCATAACAAATTTTTGATACACAAAATGTCGATTTACAAAATTTTAATGTACAAACTTTTTTTTTTTTTTTTTGAAAACTATACATGTATATAAAAACTTACTTCACAACTTTTTTATCCACCAATGTCCCATATCTTGTTAAATTTTTTGGGAATTTTTCAAAAACTTTTCATTTTTTTAATGTTTTTACGCTTTTCACAAATATATATCTTTTTGTTTTAAACCTAACCTCATTTCATTACCCTGATGGCTGAGCCTTGACACAAACTCAATAAAAGTTTAGCTTAATGCTTTAATCAACTTCTGGTTGCTCAATAAAAACTCGGACTTAGGGTGCGTTTCGTTTATGGGAATGAGAATGTAGGAATGAATTTCATTCTCAATAAATTGTTTGATTGGTGGGTTTTATTTTAAGATATGAGTATGAAACCCATAAAAAGCATGGTGGGTTTACAAACCTATAGTGATTCCCGTTAACAAACGCCCCGTTAGTTTTTCAAACTCTAAACATGCCCAGTGGACTACAGAAAGTTTACATTCCCACGAGCCTTGATCCATTCATTCAACGAGCCCATTACAACTCAACAAACTTGATCAAATCAAAATCACCAGAGCAAACAACATCAAAATCTCCCTCACACTCACACACAAACACACCGTAAAAAACACACACAGTTAACATCATTTCATTTCAATGGCTAGAGAAGTATCAGAGAGCTGTATGGACAGTTTATTAACAGAGATCATCATCATCATACAGCAATGTACTTTACGCTTCCAAGCCTGAACTTGCTGCTCGCAGAATCGAAGCCATTGGTTATCACGTCGGTCATCAGCTCTCCGAACGGTATAAACATCACCGCGCGCTCTCACGCTCTCTGATTTTATTCATTCAATTTTAGGTTTGTTAGATCGTATTAGGTCTCTTTAGCCGTATTGATCTGAAATGTAGGTTAGATGCTTGAATCGATTTTAGGTTATTTAGATCGTATGCGGTTTTGTTGCGATATAACCGTATTGATCTGAAATGTTACTTGAAAGCTTGAGTTAGATTTATGTTTTAGGTCGTCTTAGAGCGTTTTCGGTTTCGTTATAAACGTAATCATCTGAAATGTAAGTTAGATGCTGTAATTGGTTCTAGGCTTTTGTAGAATCGTATTAATCTAAGGGGGTGTTTGTTTAAGCTTATATGTGGGCTTATTAGCTTATTTGATTTAAGCCTTATATTTCATAAGCTCCAATTTTCTGACTTATTTTGAGACTTATTGGCTTATGTAAGTTTATCATGTCATAATTAACTTATATAAGCCCACAAGTCTCAATATAAGCCGAAAACTTGTATTATGAATTATAAGCGAATAACAATTAAGCTATAAGCCACATAAGCTTAAACAAACAACCCTAAAATGCTAGTTATACATGAGTCTATCCTAGGTCTATTTTTTAAATATGTGAATCAGTTATTGACGCTTATTGGATCCTATTTGGTTTTGTTAGCTGTAAAATCGTATTGATATGAAATGTTAGTTAGATACTTGAATTATTAGGTCTCGTTGACCGTAGAATCGTATTGATCCGAATTGTTAGGTACAGTCGTGAATTGATTTTAGGTTTTTTAGGTCTTGCAGCGGTTGTATTGATCTAAAATGTTAGTTATACATGCACAGATTCTAGGTTTTCGCGAGCATATTAGGGCTTGTTAGCTGTATAATCGCGTTTATCTGAAATGTTAGTGAAGTACTTGAAGCGATTATAGTTTTTTTAGAGCATAGGAATAGAACCGTATTGATCTGAAATTTTAGATATATACTTGAATGATTTTAGGTTTTCTAGAGCGTATTAGGTATTGTGTCGAACTGAAATTTCAGTTAAAGCTTGTTTTGAATCTAGGTTTGCTAGATCTGATAGGTCTGGTTAGCTTTATAATTGTCTTGAATTGAAATGTTAGTGAAATATTAGAATTAAATTTAGGTTTGTTTGATCGGTTAGGTCTCCTTAGCCGTAGAATAGTAGTTGTTCATCCGGAGCTTAAATTAAGTCGATCTTTGAAATGTGAATGTATGTAAATGTGATTAACATATCTGAGGATGCATTGTCAAATTGATTAAATCTGTCGGAGTGTCATTTTTTATGTTTAAGTTTCCATCACACATTTGGCTGTGAAATTAGTTCATTTAAAAATGTAACGAAACTAAATCTTCACACTGGTCCACTCGTCCATCGGCTAAGCTCCAACTCTATATGTTTTTTAGCTATAAACTAGCATTTTTAGCTCAGAGTTATTTCTAAATAATAAATATCATATGAGAACAACAAGCCAACAGTTACATTGTTAGTTTAAGAACTCATCTTTGTTTATGATGCTGACTCCATGATACCTGGCAATGCTGTAATCTTTGGAAGTTTTGCCACCATATTTTGATTGCATCAATGAATTAAGATGTTTATGGTAAATCCTGTGAATAATGATGTTTCACGTATATCCATTGAAAAGATAAACAGCCTATTTTGATTCAGTATTTTGTCACCGAGGTCTTATGGATCATAGTAATATCTTAATGTTTGACTGCATGTGTGAGTATACATGTCCCCTTTTTCACCATAGCTATTCCAGCCTTTTTTTGCTATTTAAATCTATAATTCCATGGAAGCTTGAATAATTTGAAGTTCTTACTCATTTGCATCAATTTCCACCCAGTCAAAATAATCTTAGTTCTAACAAGGGAATAAATTACATGTCTTAAAGTTTTCATAGCAGTCTTATGCTCCTTGTGCATCAATACCCTTAGTAATTTCTTTCTCTTAGAGTAATGATATATGGACCTAATTGTATATTTTCCTAACAAATTGTGCAGCTGCACTTGCTCAAGGTGTCTAGAATTTAGAACTTAGATAACTAATAACCTAATTTCGTAAATTCTTAATTAGTATATTTTCCTATACCCCTATGTATCACTAAGGTTGCATCAATGGTTTACACAGTAATAGACGGACGAAGTAACTAGTGGTACACCAGTTTCAAAATTTTGACTAGGATCTAAATCTTACTTGTCACATAGATGGTATATTTCTTACACCCTTGAATATTATATTTGCTACTGAATTATGGATTTTTATTAGGTACACTATGGAGAGGCCACGGTTTAGTGATCACCTAGAAGCAATCAAATTCATCTGCAAAGATTTCTGGTCCGAGCTATTCAAGAAGCAGATAGACAATTTAAAGACTAATCACAGAGTAAGTTCCATACCACATATCGTAATAAGTTTATAAGATATTGTGAACGGTAGATACGGTAGCTTATTTATGTTGTTGCAGGGTACATTTGTTTTGCAAGATGATAAATTCGCATGGCTTTCACGTATGTCAGTGGGCCCGTCCGCAGAGACTTCAGGTTCAGCTCAAGAACCTGGAAACAAAGCAGCAGAAGTTACCGGGATGCATCTTTATTTTCCTTGTGGAATTATAAGGGGAGCTCTTTCAAACTTGGGTATTCCTTGTGCTGTTTCTGCAGATATCTCCAACCTTCCTGCTTGTAAGTTTTTAAATGCTTCTAACTCGAGATTTTGG
Source organism: Chrysanthemum makinoi (assembly GCA_910596185.1). Taxonomy (NCBI): domain Eukaryota; kingdom Viridiplantae; phylum Streptophyta; class Magnoliopsida; order Asterales; family Asteraceae; genus Chrysanthemum; species Chrysanthemum makinoi. The sequence goes on along the minus strand of OU343222.1, from coordinate 59,724,823 downwards.
CTAAATTAACATAAAGTTTTAAATTGAAGTATGTTTATATGCATTGGAACCTACTGTCAGTCATTCGTCGATTTCCGAATGAACGATGAGAGTTAACCAATTTGACATATATTTGATTCAAATTTGACAGAAAAGATGATTGTGTCAGAACTCAGATTGCTTAGTTATTTGTCATGCAAGAATGCTTATATTTTACTTCTATATGTCAGATTATTTGTCACTAAAATCCTTCATTTGGAGAATGGGGATGTTATCAATAAAATAACCTACAATACATATATTTGATAGCGTATCCTTGTATATTGATGGCATTTTGAATTTTCAAGCATGCATTGTAGATTATTTTGACTATAGATATCTCGTGTTGCCATTAGTGTCTGGATTAGCAATCATAGGTACAGACTAAATTAGAGGTGGCAAGTTGACCCGTGTATATACAAATGGCCAAATGGGTTTATAATATATACTCAGATACATAAACCTCCTGAATGAACTATACTAGAGAAAGTTATATATTATTTGTAATCGGCATAAAATGGACAAGAGGCAAAATAAATTGTCTTCCTATCTACCATATGGTTTTCCTGCAATATGTGCAAGTAATGCTAATGAGTTTCTATCATTTGCAGGTTCGTTTGTGATCCGGATAAAGGTGTAGTAAACGTCGAGGTTTCCTTTTCTGCAATCAAAGCTCAGTATTTTCCTTTTTTTTCATCCCAAGGAGATGTAAGTAACAAGGTGTTCAATTTTTTTTAGTTTTAGTTTTAGTTGCTGAATGTTCAAACTAATCAACAAAACTTTCTAGAAAGGGTCACAAGCGTGTGATAATTATTGTAATATGTTTGTTTTTATATGTGCCAACTTGTTTTTATATGTTTGTTTTTATCTGCAACTTGATTTTATATGTGCCAGCTTTCTAGCACATGTGAACTAAATATTCTGATTCCGGTAAGCAACTTGCATTACTATGTTGTTGTCATCAACAGTTTTTAAAAGTGAAATAAGGAAAGTGTATGACACTTCGGTAATGGATGTAACATGAGAAGGAAAAGGTCAAATAGTGGATGGGCCGTATGTTTTTTACAATAATGAAAGATAACGAAAACAAAAAAAACATCACTATTATTGTTGATTTGCAATTCTTTGCATTTATGAATTATACAAGTGGTCCATTACGAGGTATAGATATTTGCGAGGGGGCTGATTGTGAAAGCGTCTATTGGTTTTTGGCACAAAATAAAACCACCACCGATTCGCTAGTCAAAAGCAAAATGAAAATATAGTACAAATATGCATGGATTGATGTAAATCAATAAAAAAAATATTTGTATGGATTGATGTAAATCAATAAAAAAAAAAGTTAATGTGTGCAAATCAATTTTCATATATAAAAGAGAGAAAATATGTCACGTTTATAAATGACTTTTCTTTTTACCCTCGTATGCACAATCTATGTTGATTCAAACAAGGTGATGCTACCGTTCCCAAACAAGTGTAGGTATTGTATTTGACTCGCTTGAAACCTCGCACAATTAGAACCACACAACTTGTAAAAGAGAATGTCATATCAGTGTCTAAAAATATTTTTGTAAAAATTATGTGATCGTAGCATTTCTTTAAGAGCAGTGGTGCCTTGGGTTAAGGTTTAACACCATGTCACGTCAGCGTCACATCAACTTTAACATTTTACATTAACTCAACAAAAAAACATCCCTTATCATAACTTACCCAAGTTAAACCTTAACTTAACATACTCAACTAAAAAAACCTGAGTTAAACCTTAACACACCGCACGATATGGGTGTTAAACCTTAACTCACAAAAACATAACATTTTAACACACGTTAGTAGCTTAACATGGGGGTTAAAGCTTGCCCTTAACGCCACACACGGTGTGGTTAACATGCCTTAACGCGGGCATGTTAAACCTTAACTTAACATATTCAACTAAAAAAACATGAGTTAAACCTTAACACACCGCACGGTATGGGTGTTAAACCTTAACTCACAAAAACATAACATTTTAACACACGTTAGTAGCTTAACATGGGGGTTAAAGCTTGCCCTTAACGCCACACACGGTGTGGTTAACATGCCTTAACGCGGGCATGTTAAACCTTAACTTAACATAACTCAACTAAAAAAACCTGAGTTAAACCTTAACACACCGCACGGTATGGGTGTTAAACCTTAACTCACAAAAACATAACATTTTAACACACGTTACTAGCTTAACATGGGGGTTAAAGCTTGCCCTTAACGCCACACACGGTGTGGTTAATATGCCTTAACGCGGGCATGTTAAACCTTAACATGCATTTGCATGTTACCATACCGATCACTCTAATAAAAAATATTACAACTTGTGTGCACGCCTTTTCACCAAATCATAGAGATGAATAGATGATTTTTTATAATTTTCTCAAAAACATATAATAAATGTAACTTTTTTTTATCAATAGATGTCAATAAGTGATTTCGGGGACGTGTCTCTAAGTGCACGAGAACACTACCCTCCCCATATGCTCCAAATTTGCTTCTATCTCGGGATGTTCTTGTCGATGAAGACAGTGAAAAAGGTTTGTGTTACGCGTGTCTATTATGTGTGTCTCTTGTAATAGCAAACAAGCAAAAGTTGAGTAGAGAAGAGATAGTGCGTTGAATGTTAATATGCCTTTCATGTAGAAAATAATAAAGAAAGTATCTACTCTAATGTTACCACAACTTTGGCGTAGTTCCCGTCACGTCTTCGATGTTGCTCTTAGTATTATGGTAAGCATCATGGGATCAATGCTCTCGTTTTCTTCTAAAACAATGTGTGTGCACATATGTTGCTTGTGTGTTTTCATTGTGAACATACTCTAAAGGATAATAATA
>OU343222.1:59556244-59721846 GCA_910596185.1 Chrysanthemum makinoi | reverse complement strand
GGGTGATGTTTGATTTGGTTAGCATGTTGTACGAGCCACATACTGTGTTGAATGGAGTTGCATATTGTGTTGCGAAGCATAACATATTGGTTGTTTGAGTGCATTCATGGCATCATATTGAGTCGATACACCCATATGAGGAATACCAAACACTAGGATCAAACGGTGAAACGAGACGTTTTTGGAAATAAAGAAGTGGAATACATTGGGGTAGATAACGTTGATTTTGAGGAATATATATATTAAAGTTGGTCTACATTAATAGGTTATGCCGAGTCGATAGTTGTTGTGCCGTGATTACCGTATTCTTCTGCTAGTGTTTATTTGTGCATTGATTGCTTGAGGTGAGTTTCATAGCCCCACTTTTATCTACGTTTTAACTAAATTGGGGTGAGAATCATGCTATGCTTTTGGACCGTGAAAACTATTTGGATTTGCTTGTATGCGAATTGTTTAGATAGATGCTAGATGTTGCCTTAGTCTAGGTTTTAACGTTGCCAAACTAAGAATAGACTTCTACCTCGACCTAGTCAGGGGTTGGCAAGCATTCGGGTTGCTTAGGAACCTTGATCTTTGGACTAGAGTCGCGAGAACACAGTAATCCCCGAATGTGGGATATGATTGGAGATCGGGTAGGATCGATTAGTGAAAGCGGTATTTATCTATCTTAGGTCTTGCATAGCAAATCAACTCTTATAGGTCCACTATGATTTTGTTGAACTTAAACCTATGAACTCACCAGTAAGGCGACCTTTTAGCATGATTTCTCGGTATTTGAGATGTTTGGATTACTTGATTGGTGGAAGCTTGGCAAGAAGGCGGGGTTCAAAGATCATTTCTGACTGTGATAAACTATGGGAACCTATTTTATTAAATCATGTTTTGGGCCTAATATTTACACTTTTGGATTAAATGTTTGGAATAACTAAATTTGGGATTGGTTTTGAATGTTAAATGACTATCTTTTTGCTATACTTGGTAATGCGATACCAATCCAATAGTAGCCTTGAAAACTTGATTAAGTCTTCTGCTGTACGAGAGATTTGGGGTATTCTGAGATTATATCGAGCTCAAGGTTATAGAATTAGATATTTTATAAACCTAAACTATAACCACTTTGTGAAAAATTGATCCTCGACCGGCCTTCGTAAGCTTACCCAATAGAAGCTTCTTATTTGATAATGGTATGAACTGCGATTTGAATTATGAGATGATATGTTAAGGGATATTGTGAACTGATTATGAGATATGATTATTGATTTTGGAAATGAGATAGGGTTGTTGATTTTGGAAATGATATGTGATTATTGAGATGCTACGGTATTGGATTTGAGGAAACGATATATTGTGATTTTGGAGTTTTGAACTCGATTGATTTGATATGGGAGTATGTGATGAAACGGAACTTATGTGTTTTATTTAAAGGCATATTTTGAGTAATGCGGTACCTACACTTTTAAAGCTTTCATTATGAGATATATGTTTTGGTTGAGTTGATGCGCTTATTAAAACTAGTTGTTTCGAACACTTATGCCTACCCTATGTCATTGTCACAGACTATGCCTTCACTAGATTTTGATGTGTTTGAGGAGGTCCTTCTTTGTTTGCTAGTTAGCCCGACATTGACTCTCATGGCGGTTCTTGCGAGTGATCCTTATGAGATTGCCGTCACACTAGTTCATCATCATCGGTCGTCTAGCTCATCTAGGAAGCTCACTTTACATCAAGTCTTATACGAGCCTAGACTCCTAGGCTTGCTTATAGCACTGCGCGTATGCGTGAGACCACCGGCATCACCATGTCTTAGGAGGCCTAGATCTCTAGTGTACCACCTCGGGATTTACTGCGCAAGAGCTTCAGACTCATGGAATCTCCCTCATGGATGAGGAGGCATGGTCGAGGAGGAGCATGAGATTGAGGAGCATTATGTAGATGAGGATGAAGAAGATCCTCGGGGAGGAGGAGGATGAGGATATCCCGAGGGGGTACTCTCCATTGTAGAAGTCTGCACATTCAGGGACAGGTTCTCCCACTTTGAGCACAGTCCCTGGGCTGACCTTTATACATCGACTCACCACCCTATAGGTAGCCAGGGTGGATCACGAGGATACCAGAGCCAGGAGATTGAGCTCCGAGGGGAGTATGGTGAGAGGGGTACGATGTGGGAAGGATTACATCACGGTACTAGGCTTAGTCGGTTGTGGATCATTTGGTTAGATGCTCGAGGGCTAGTATAGAGGATTTGAGATTTGATATAGGTATTGTAGTCAGGAGGACTAGGGTCTTGCGTGAGAATTTCTTCGACTCGAGGAGTAGGTAGGGGACTGTGAGAGGGTTAGCGACGGCTCGTGATCTTGATAAGCGATTTGGCGTAGGATTGGTGAGTTGGAGGGAGGTCATGAGCTTAAGAGTGATCCGGCCTTCGGCGTGTTAGACTAGCATCATTGTGGAGAGAGGTTGGCGATGTTAGGAGGTGATGAGTGGTGATACGTAGGCGTGGCTAGATAGTATTAGATTCATGGTTTTGCACCATCTTGAAACTAAGTAGTACTTGGTTCTAGATGTAGGATTATCCTAGTTGTCTTACTAGTATCGTTATTAGGATCGTTTTGATTTCTTAGGTATCCTTCCATGTATTTCCACTTTTGAAACCTATGAGTTATGATTATTGGAGCGTGCATCCTAGTTATGATTCGGTATTTGATTGTTTTAACTTTGGTTTAGAGTTATCCTGTTGGCCTTGATTATGTATTCGGCAGTTACTAGGTGACCTTGGAACCCAACTCTCTTTTAGAGCGTGGTGTGAATTTATGAAGCTGTTCTTCTTGCCTCAGAATGGTGGCAACAAAGCCAAACAAGCGACAAGATTAACCAGGCGACTCTAGCTAGCTGTTGTAGCCCACGGTCGTGAGGGTGGAGTCGTTGACCCCGACCACACCACACGTTGAGAACCTAACGATAACCAGTTTTGTAGAGAACCGAGATGTAAATGACCATCTTGAGAATGGTCTGTTCCTAAAACCCTCCACTGTGAACCCAACCCACATTGACCGGCTAGTGTCGCAGCGTGTCCTTTGAGCGCTAGGTGAGGCTATCTCTCAACACTTCTAGTGGAACCCCAATCTTGAATCGAACACGGGGTTGTACCTACAAGGTTCCAATTACGTGGTCCTATTAATTTGGAGGCGGGGAGTAGTTTACCTAACTAGGTGGTTGGAGAAAGATCTGTGTTTCTTTGTGAGTAGCGTGAAGAGGATTGTAAGGTTAAGTATGCAACCTTCACGCTTGAAGGGCGGCGTTGACTGGTGGAACAACTATCACGGTCATTAGGAATTGATGTAGCTTATAGTATGACTTGGACTCAGTTTAAAGGCTCTCTGATTAAGACTTCTTGTCCTAGGAATGAAGTTAAGAAGTTAGAGAGTGAGTTAAGGAACCATAAGGTTAAAAGTGCTTACGACATGACTTATACACGTCGTTTCCAAAGTTATTGTTGCTTTGCCACGAAATGGTTATAGAAGAACTTAAGATTGAGAGGTATCTTGATGGATTGCCTTTGGCTACTCGAAATGATGTCTATTTGCCAAGCAGTTAATTTGCGAAGTGATGTGGCTCAGCGTTTGATGAACTCTTATGTCTTGGAAGTAGGAGACAAGAGTAAGAATGATAGGAGTGATAAGAGGAAGAGGAATGAAGTTGTTAAAGGGAATGGCAACAAGCGGCAAGGAAGCGACCCAGTGTTAGCCGGAAATGGAGATAGGAAGGTTATGAAGGTAGTAGGCTATATTGTGGTCGTTGTTAACCGACACCACCATGGACCGTGCCGATTGTGTGTAGGAAGTGCTCTAGGTAGGACACATGGCCAAAGACTATAGGTCTAGATCCACTGCTGCCAGCTCAAACTGCACAAGGAGCAATTTGGAAGGCCACTTGTCTGTTTGGATGTGGAAAGAAGGGACACTTTAAGAATGAGTGTAATGAGCCGTGGATAAGAGGAAATCCCGGTAATGTAGGAGGATTTGCTAACCGAGGTGTAGGAGGTAATGGCTTAAACCACGTTGAAGCGTGAGGTTGTGGAAAACCGGGGAAACCATGGTGCTAGGAATCAGCGAGAGAGACATGGGAATAGTGCGTGTTTCGCTATTGGGAAGGAAGATGGTGAGGACCTAGCACGTGGATTCTGAGTGCGTTCCTTCTCCAATAATCGCTATCTTCCATCTTGTTTGATCTTGCAGTGCGGATATGAGTTTGTATCCACCAATTTTATGCCATTACTAGGAATCTCTAAACACCTCTAGGGTTTGAATTCGATGTGGAATTGGCGAATGGGAATAGAGAAGATGAACCAATGTAGTTAGAGGTTGTACCTTAAGTTTCTAGACTTCACGTTTAGTATAGACCCTATTGCTTTACTTACCTTACAGGAAGTTTTGGCGTCATTATCGGAATGGATTGGTTGTGAAGAGCGGTGCACACATCATCTATGATGAAGATTGTGCGTTTACCGTATGTGGAAAGCGTTCGAGCATACTAGGAGATGAGGCGACTGTGGAAGTCCTTCCCGGTTGAGCATCATCTCATGTATTAAGGCCCAGAAGTACATCGATAGAGGAGGTTGTCTTTTCTTGGCACCAATTTACGAAAGAAAAGTGAGGAGAAGAGTAAAAGACACCTTAACGATGATAGTTGTTAGAAGAATTTCGGACGTGTTTCCCAGCGATACGCGAGGATTCCACTGTCCAGGCAAGTGGAATTCAAATAGAGTTGATATCGGTCACGGCACGTAGCGGGCTTTTATATCGGCTCCAAAATTGGAGGAGCTGTCTCGCGGTTAGCGAGAATTGTCCGAGAGAAGGGATTCATTAGAGCCAAGTTTGTCACCGTAGGGAGCACGGTGTTGTTTGTGAAGAAGAAGAAGGATGGATGGTTTTAGGATGTGTATGGAATTATAGAATTGAATAAGTTAACGGTAAAGAACGATATCGCATTTACCTAGAATAGATTATCTATTGACCAACTCTCAAGAAGCTAGATGTCTTTTTCTAAAGATCGATTTACGATCACGGTTATCACACCGACTTTGAGTTGAGGGGCGATGATAGCGCTACACGCGTCGTTCGGGGTCAAAGGAACTTCCTTTTTTTGAGCAAGTTTTATAACACCCTAGGCAGTGAACCTAATCGTTGTAGTGTAGTATTAGGGTAAGCCACGGTATTGATATCGTTCTCTAGGGAATAGGAATGCTAGTGAGAAGTTACTACGCTAAGGTTGGGGTTGAGGAAGATTATTTTTATCTTTTTATGTTTTTAGGAAATGGAAAGTCTGAATCTGGGGTTTGGATTTGGGAGGTTGGTATTTCTACCGATTACTCTACTTATCTAATTATCTAATCTAAGGTGTATGTAGTCTATGTCTAATTATTGTGTGCTCGTATGATAGTTTAAAGATGTGTTTACTTAGGTTTTATTACTCCTTAATTATCTCCTATTGGTGGTTGAATTGTCACGTCCTTATTCTTAATTGCGTTGTGTGTCTAAAGTTGTAGGGTATGTGTTTATCCCTAACTCTTTGAACTTACCAAAGGTCTACAAAACCCACTAGGGATAATAAACTCTTACTCTAAGGCACTCTTTGGATGGTTTAGCCTACAACTACTCAAGGAGTTATATTCTAAGGTTCACAAAGATTAATCAAGCATTAAGTACACAACGAATGACCTATCGCATTACTAGATCATTAACAATTAAGATAAGAGACAACCAATCAATATTCAATAATTAAGTTTCATATTCCTAAGCAAACACACAAGTAAATTAGCGGGACATGGAGAACATGCAAGCATACACACAAATAATCAAAGACATAATTGAATTAATGAAGTAAAACACTTATCTTGATGTAAGATAGGGTTTGGAACCCTAAAATCTTGTACAAGACACCTTGGTTCGGTTTAGGTTTTACTCCAAAGACTACACACTAATCTTGAAAAATTGGATTCTATATATAAGATTACACATCGCGACGGCGTCACCTTATGTTTTGTGGCGCCGCCGGATCGCCATCATTAGGGTTTCGTCTTGGCACGTTAGACTTGCGGCGGCGTCACCTTGTGCTGGCCAGTCCTCTTGACTTACGGCGCCGTGCAGGATTGAATCTAGGCCGAGGTTGTGGCGGCCTACTCTTTTATAACTTGGCGTCGTCACTTGAAAATAAGTTTGGCTTACGTCGTCACAAAATCCTCCGGGTCCGCAGGATAGCAGTGGCCGTCACCTTAGTATTTCAGGCTGACAGAGTCGATTCTTGACTTTGGCCATTTTCTTCGTATATTAGCACCTTTTCGTCCAAATAAGTGCCATTACAGCAATTTGCCTTCAAGAGACCTAAAAGTGAAAAGGAACGATATTAAGTAATAACGGATACAAAAGTGATCAAATAAGGGCTTAAATGACCCCTCAAAAGGTACATTTTAAAACCTTATCAAATATCCCTACACTTGGTATTTGCTTGTCCTCAAGCAAATGTGCTTTTAACCAATTAATTTATAAGTTAGGGGTCATGAAGCATTGGTTTAAAACAGTCCACAACACATATAAGCCCGCAAAAGTCATAACAAGCACGGAAATTACATACTAGCACCTCACATGGGGTGTTTGGATACTCATCTCTCTGGGTGTATATGAAATATAACAAGTTGGAAATGGAAGATAAACACTCATTAACGGTCCTAGTACATAGATTACCATAGGCTTGAGAATAGATCAAACCTCCATCGCTTTGGCGTAAGCACCTAGGAAAGACTATCAAAGAGGTCTTTAAAGGGTTGTAATGTTGGCTACGGTAGGAAACAAAGGTTTTGGTGGGATAGGCTATTTAGTGGTGGCAAGTCAAAAATCTCTATGTTAAAGCATACTGAAGAATGGCGTTGCTAAGCCAAGACTTCGACACTCTAGACTCTAGCTAAAACAAACAAACATAAATTTAAGGATAGATGTAGGATGGTAGCCATTATTTTTTTTTTTTTTCTCATACACTTTTACTCTACCATCCTCTACGGTAACATCAAAATGATAGGGATTTATAGGCACATCCCTACACTTGAGTTTTATTACTCTAACACTAATTTGACCTGAATTGAAAAGATCAAAACACTTGGGGTATGTTATGCATAAATAAAGGAATTTAACGTTCCCTTTCAATCATTTTATAAACTTTAACTTTTTCCCATGAGTCCTAATCGTCCCAAAACTGTGTACAAAGGATATGACTCGACTTAGCAACTCATGCAAGCAACAAAATAGGCTAATAGTGAGTGCATACAAGGTAGGCTAAGGCGATTTGGGTGTATATTTGGGGGTGGGGTGTAAACAATGCTCTTCATTGATATTCCGAAAAAACATCACGAGAACCGCGAAAAGGATAGGCTTGAGGGGTTAACTAGGGGTATCGTGTACTAAAGATGAGTACAAGCATAAAGGGTGTGGGGAATTACTCAACCGATGTGGAAGAAGTAATTATATTACGGGTATCAAACAAGGGTTATCCTAATGCCTCTTATCATTTAGTTATTCCTAACTACACAAGTGTAGTCTTACTAGCGATCTCGGATGCATCACAAAACAAGTTCTAGAATCTAATATACTACCGGTTCACACTCTAAGCATTAAAGATGAATGCTTTAATTCCTACTAATCTAAGGGCGATCCTCACATTTTGGGTGGAATTTAGGTGGTAAAGGGTTTTGTGTGCTAGTCATGCAACTTCCTATCCGTGAGACGCTTTTGTTAAGACTAATGGCCCACTCCTATATGTCATGAAAAATTAAAAATTTGGTGCCAAAATTACCCTAACCGACATTTTCTCATGGTTTATTACACAAATACACTTGGACAAAGCAAATAATCAAGGATAAGCATAGTTTCAAAGTTCCCGTTTTATTTTCCCTCCTACACTTAAACTGAACATTGTCCCCAATGTTCCCCGAAAGTATCAAAGTTATGATAATGAAAGGTAATGAAAAACGAAAGAAACTAATACTCCCCTGATTAGCTCGGTAGGATCCGTTTGTGAAGTAGTGGTTAAATCCTTTCCAAGAAGAATGTATGCGTGAAAAGCTCCTTCCAATCTTTTGTTTCTTCTTCTTGATAAATTAAACCTGCACATTTGAAGAAAACAAGCGAAACCTTTCGTAAAATCGGCGGTATTAATATATATAAGACTCTACTAAACTAGGATATAATGCTTGTGGAATGGATGTTTACGAAATTTACGGAAAATTAAGACCTGAAAATTCCAAAATTATAAGTAGCTCGAAGCGAAAAAATGTCGATGTTTTACTCCTTCGGCCGCGTCGGTTGCAATCTGACGCCGTCGGGTTATCTGACAAAAGCGGTCTGCGCGATTTTTAAAATTTACATCTTTAGAATCGGAAAAATTTACGCAAAACATCCATTAAGACTCGATACAAGCATTTGACTCGAACAAACACACATATATATCTTTTAATGAATTGTTATTCTCATGTTTACGTTTCTTTTGAGAACGTGTGTAATCCTCCCTACACTTATCCTTTATGTAAAATACCTTTATATGCAATTAAGGCGAGGTTAAAAACAAAATAAAGCATTTTTACAAATTTAAACATGAGAATAAACAATTAATAAAAGATATATGACACTAACAAACAAACAATTAAGCATGGGTTGCCTCCCACGAAGCGCTTTTCTTTATTTAAGAGTCTTGTAGCTAGACTGCGTAGTCGGTGCCCTCGCATTACCAATATAAGTAAGCTTATCCCAACATGTCATAAGGATCAAACTTATCATTTGGGTTCCTAGTGATGCGTTAGGTTCGATATGCCTTTTCAAACTTCTCTCCATAGGGATCATAGATTGTTATCCTAATGTGCCACTCTCTCATTACCATACTAGGTGGTTTATTCCAATCCACTTATGTTTAGGCTTTTCAATTTTCCACCTATTCATGACAAGGTTAATGGGCAAACTTCCTAGGAACTCTGGGCATCTTCCTAAATACTAAGGCGTCCCTAACCAAGAGCGGGTTCACTTCCATGTCTCTAGCCATCTCTCTTTCATGGAAAGTTGCTTTACTAGCAAAGGCTTCATCTAAGTAAAAAGGTCTTTGGGGGCCTATGAGGTTCTTATCTATCCAAGGTCCATATCTAGAAGGCGCCCTATCCAACCTAATCTCATGTGGGATTTCCTCTTCTTTGTAGTACGTATGCCTTTTGACATCGTAAATTGACCTAGCACTCCCCTCTCCTACCACTATTTTAGACATCTTAACGGGATGATGGCACTAGCGATAGCTAAGAATCCTCTTCCTACTAGTAATGGGCATGTTGGGTCCTTATTCATGTCTAGCACATGAAAGTCGGCCAAAAGAGTCAACTCTCCTACGTGTACTACCATGTCTTTTATTATTCCTACCGGATGTGCAACACTACCGTCCGCTAGACCTAAGATGGTTTTCGTTGGTTCTATCTTACCTAAGTTGAGGCTTCTATGGAGGGACAACGGAACAAGATTGATGCATGATCCTAAGTCTGCTAGAGCATCGAGAGGTTTGGAAGTTCCAAGCCTACACGGAAGAGTAAATAGCCCGGGATCGCCTAACTTCTTAGGTAAATTATTCCGCACAAACGCGGACCCATGTTTTCAAAGTTTAAGTTCTAACTCATATTTTCTTTTAAAGCATTATAATAAGGTGCATGAGCTAAGACTTCAAGAACTGGTTTTTCTTGATGGAGTTCCTTGTACTCCTCCTCTAGACTAGTTTTGGGTTCTTGGTTGACGGGTTTCTCAAGAGTAGGTTCTACCAATGGTGCAGGCCCTTGGTACCTCATTTTGGATGGCTTGGAACCCTTTTTGATAGCATTTACCGAAAGTGAACCGTTGGGTGTGAGGGGGCATGGATGCGCGTTTTCCCATGGTGAACAAGAACATGAAGTCGATGAAATCGAATTCACTTTTGGGTTCTTTATAGTATCACTTGGGAGTGCTCCAATTTCCCGTTCATTGAAGGCTTTCAAGAGAGCATCAAGCTTGTTTGTCATCTCACCTTGTCTTCGCTTAAAATCGGCTTCAAGCTTAGTCAATCGAGTCTCTTGAGATGACATGAATCTTTATGCAATTGCCTCAAGATTAGTGGGGTTCCCGGTGTTTAGAGAATTGAACCTATTAGGTGGACTAGATGAGCTTTGGGGTGTGCTTGAGTTTTGGTTCCACTTAAGGTTAGGGTGATTTCTCCACGAGGGGTTGTAAGAATTTCCTAAGTTGTTTTGTTCGGGCTTGAAAGTGTACCACTTCTCTCCCGCTCCGTGACGCACGGAGGCTTAGGTCCAAAAAAGCTCGTTCGGGGAATCTTGTGCAATCACGAGTGTCATGGGGACCACTACATAACTCACAAGGAAGAGTGATTTTATTCACTTGATGCTTAAGACTTAGGATATTCGTAGGAACTCATTAGGAATTTAACTTGATCTTCAAGTTCGATCATCCTACGGTCGGAAGATTGTGAGTCAATGGAAGGCAAGGAGATTGCCTTAACGGTTTTGGGCAACTCACGGGGGTCATTCCAACTTTCGTTGTCATAGAGAGCAAGGTCCTCTATTATACCCCATGATTCTTCCGCGGTGAGATCACTAAGTTTTCCACCGGCCGCTTGATCAATGGATCGCTTGGTGAGGAAGTTGACATGATCATAAAAGATTTGGACTTGAAGCCAAAGATCAATGCCGTGATGAGGGACTTTATGAATTAAGTCCTTGAATCGAGTCCATGCTTTGTAGAGAGATTCATTTTGACGTTGTTGGAACATCAAGATGTCATTCCTAAGTTAAGTGGTTCTCCCCGATGGGAAAAATTGAGCAAGGAAACGAGAGGTGAGATCATCCCAACTTGAGATGGAGCCGGCGAGAAGTCGCTCAAGCCAATTACTAGCTTGGTCCCGTAGAGAAAATTGGAAGAGACGCAGCGCTGGTCTCCCGAGTAGTAGAATCAAGGTCGATGGAATCGACAATTTTAAGGAAATCCCTTAGATGCTGATTTGGATCTTCTGAGCGAAGTCCATGGAATGCACATCCGTTTTGCACCAACCGGATGGTGTCGGATCGCAGGCCATAGTTTGGGCTTGGTCGGGAAGCTCAATGGTGTTCCTATAGCCTAGGTGGCTTGGTCTCGGGTATTCACCAAGAGTACGGCCTCTTGGAGGGTCAATTGGTGGTGGGTTGATGAATGGTGGGTGGTTATCACCTTCCATGATGAAAAGTGATAAGATTACTAACAAAGGTCACGAAGAAGGGGATAGACTACGAGAAAGCTAAGAATGAGAAAAATTTACTTGATAGGAATCAAGCAAAGAAACCTAAACAAGGTGGACTACTAACTAGCTATTCTATTCCCAATAGCCGCCTAAAAACTTGATAACGCTACACGCGTCGTTCGGGTCAAAGGAACTTCCTTTTCTTCGAGCAAGTTTTATAACACCCTAGGCAAAGGAACCTAATCGCTGTAGTGTAGTAATTAGGGTAAGCCACGGGTATTGATATCGTTCTCTAGGGAATAGGAATGCTAGTGAGAAGTTACTACGCTAAGGTTGAGGTTGAGGAAGATTATTTTTTATCTTTTTATGTTTTTAGAAATTGAAAGGTACGTAATCTCGGGTTTGGATTTGGGGGGTTGGTATTTCTACTGATTAATCTACTTATCTAATTATCTAATCTAAGGTGTATGTAGTCTATGTCTAATTATTGTGTGCTCGTATGATAGTTTAAAGATGTGTTTACTTAGGTTTTACTACTCCTTAATTATCTCCTATTGGTGGTTGAATTGTCACGTCCTTATTCTTAGTTGCGTTGTGTGTCTAAAGTTGTAGGGTATACGTTTCTCCCTAACTCTTTGAACTTACCAATGGGTCTCGTCTACAAAACCCACTAGGGATAATAAACTCTTACTCTAAGGCACTCTTTGGATGGTTTAGCTTACAACTACTCAAGGAGTTATATTCTAAGGTTCACAAAGATTTAATCAAGCATTAAGTACACAACGAATGACCTATCGCATTACTAGATCATTAACAAACTAAGATAAGAGACAACCAATCAATATTCAATAATTAAGTTTCATATTCCCTAAGCAAACACAAAAGTAAATTAGCCGGACATGGAGAACATGCAAGCATACACACAAATAATCAAAGACATAATTGTATTAATGAAGTAAAGCACTTATCTTGATGTAAGATAGGGTTTGGAACCCTAAAATACTGCACAAGACAGCCTTGGTTCGGTTTAGGTTTTACTCCAAAAGACTACACACCAATATCAAAATTTGGATTCTATATATAAGATTACATGCGGCGCGTCACCTTATGTTTTGTGACGCCGTCGGATCGCCGTCATTAGGGTTTCATCTTGGCCACGTTAGACTTGCAACGGCGTCACCTTGTGCTTGTGACGCCGTCCTCTTTAGCTTCTCGACGCGCCCGGATTGAATCTAGGCCGCCCGAAGTTGTGACGGCCTACTCTTTTATAACTTGACGCCGTCCACTTGAAAATAAGAGTTTTGGCTTCTGTCCCATCACAAAATCCTCCGACGGCGTCGCAGTTAAGCAGTGACGCCGTCACCTTATGTTTTCAAAGACCCGAGTGTCTCGATTCTTGACTTTGGCCATTTTCTTCATATATTCGCACCTTTTCGTCCAAATAAGTGCCATTACAGCAATTTGCCTTCAAGAGACCTAAAAAGTGAAAAGGAACGATATTAAGTAATAACGGATACAAAAGTGATCAAATAAAAGGAACATTTTAAAACCTTATCAGACGATATCCCTAAGACTGCGTTTAGAACTCGTTATGGACACTATGAATTCCAAGTGATGTCGTTTGGTTTGACCAACGCCACGCTTTCATGGATCTCATGAACCGAGTGTGTAAGACATACCTGGATAAGTTTGTGATAGTATTCATAAACGACATCTTGATATACTCTAGGAGTAGTGAGGAGCACGAAGAGCATTTGAGGCTCATTTTAGGATTGTTGAGAGAGGAGAAGTTGTATGCCAAATTCTCTAAGTGTGAATTTTGGATTTCGTCCGTGCAATTCTTAGGTCATGTGATAGATAGTCGAGGTGTTCATGTTGACCTAGCTAAGATTAAGGCCATTAAGGAATGGGCAGCTCCTAAAACCCATCTCGAAATCCGGCAGGTTTTAGGTTTAGCAAGGCTATTATAGGAGATTCATTGAGGATTTTCCAAGACAGCTAAGTCACACCAAACTAACAGAAGGATGTTAAGTATAAATGGGGAGAAAAGGAAGAAGAGGCATTCCAACTTCTGAAGGAGAAGTTGTGTAGTGCTTGCCATCCTAGCTTTGCACGAAGGAAGCGAAGACTTTGTCGTAATCTTGCGACGCCGCATAAAGGCTTAGATGTTGTTTTGATGCAACGTGAGAAGGTGATTGCTTATGCATCCCGACAACTTAAGAAGCATGAGAAAAACTACACCACCCATGACCTGGAGTTAGGTGCTGTAGTGTTTGCTCTTAGGATCTGGAGACATTATCTGTATGGAACCAAGTGTGTAGTATTTACCGACCATAAGAGTTTGAAGCATATCTTAGATCGGAAGGAATGAACATGAGACAACGACGTTGGTTAGAATTGCTTAGTGATTATGACTGTGAGATTCGTTATCATCCTGGTAAGGCTAATGTTGTGGCCGATGCACTTAGTCGTAAGGAGGACATTCCACCCCTACTCGTTCGATCCTTAGGAATGACCATTGTTTCGCCCTTACCATCTCAAATTTTAACCGCCCAAGCAGAGGCATTGACGGAAGAGAACCGTCCTTATGAGAATCTTCATGGAATGGTAGAAAGTGAAAACGGCTTCTTGAAGCATTCCGACGGAACATTATGCTTCAAAGACAGAAGTTGGATACCATTTGATGACGTACCCTCTGATCAGCTCGAAGGACCCCCCTTTGGCCTCAGTCAAACTTGCATTACGAAGACCCAAGTCTTTCTTCATAAGTCATTAGTGGCGTAAAACCATTCATCATTGACATGGTTACCAGTTGGGAATTCGCCAGCCGAAGGCCTATGCCTTTCGGTGTCTTCTCTTGAAGACGCCAAGACAAAGGAGAACCTTGACTTGGTCTTCCCCCATGTTCCCACTATTTCCTTAGCTTCCCGCTAAGTCCGAGATAGTGGGGATGAAGCCCTAGCGGTTACCACAAATCAGGGGACGCCCCATGATCTCCTAAACGTGTGCTAACACTCTCCAAGCTATTTTCTTCACCTATAAATAGGTTGGACGAGTCATTTCAATGGTATGTTCACTCAACACAGATTTCACATACTCCATATTATTTACAACACATATCACATACTTACTCTCACGACAGAGGTGGTTCGCAGGGCCCAACCCCTGCGCAATCACTTAACGAATTGTCTACTATTTCTTATTGCATATTGGCTACAAGTTTGGCGCAAGCATATCACCCCTCATACCCTTCGATCACCATCGAAGGCCTGTCGCATAAAATTATTGTACAATCAGTGGTGCCATCCGTGGGACCCACTACTATTGGTCTCGTTATTCCAAACTTTCACCCACCAATCACTCTCACTAGTTTTACGGCATGAATCAAGGAAGAGAGGATACACCCCCTCCGGGTTTCTCGACCTTGACACCAATCCCAGTCAATGATCCTAACAACCTTCCCAATATAACCGCATCCACCTTTACCACACGATCTCACCCTGAAATAACTCCCAACAACCATGCTTCAACCTCGGGTAACCATGAACCGGTAATTAGTCCAGCGTTTGTCGAAGCTAACATCGAAGCATTAAAATCTTTACTGAGGGCTCGAAGGAAGCAAGCTAGGAATGTGGAGATGCGTAGGGAGTTAGAATACTCAAGCGATGAGTATGACGAAGAGTTAGAAATGGAGGCTAGGCCCTTTGTTCCTGGGGCTACATGCTTAGTGCTAAGGATAGGGTCTCCAAACAGTCGAAGGCCGAGTGGAAGGTCGGTTGGTTTTGAAGATTTTCCGGAGAGAACTCCGACAAGAAGGGAAGGAACAATAGAAGGCTCCAATGGAAGGAGTCACCGTAGGGATACTACGGAGGTTAATTTGCCACCACTTTTGGCGGCTCATCTAGGAAGAACTGAGGCATGGGTTCCGTTGCAGCCTTCTCACGCATCCGGGATAGAAGGCAATCCATCTCAAATGAATGGGGGATGAAATCTTCCTCCTCATGGTATGTACCCTCCTTTTCAGGCTTAATCTTACCCTCAAGGGGTCTACCCCCCACCTAATGGGCAGACTAGCAACCCTAGTTTTACTCAACCATACGGAAGCATGCCCTACGGGCAACCTATGGTATATCCTTCGTACCTCGCCTAAGTCACCCACCTTATATACCTACTGCTTACCCTCAATATGTTAACCAAAACCCTGTTGAAATACCTCCAAATCATAACCCATACAATGATGTCCCTACCTACATGCCACCTTATAACGCCTTTATTCGAACCCATGGGCTCCACACCACCCTTCGTAAGATGGATAGAAGACTACCCTTTGCCTGATGGGTTGAAAATGCCCGCACATATTGGTACTTATGATGGGAAGGGGACCCGGATAACTTCTTACACCTCGTTCAAGGGGCTATCAATGCAGAAATGGGTTATGCCCGCTTGCTTGCCACATGTTTACATATACCCTACGAGACTCGCCAGATATGGTGGAACGGGCAAAACCGGTAGCATTGTGAATTTGGATGATCTCAAGGCCAAATTCAGATCACATTTCAACCAACAGAAAAAGTTTACAAGAACGCACCTAACAGGCACAACATCAAGCGTAAGGAGAACGAGAGCACCGGGCTTTCATTACCGATATACCGATGACACCTTACAGATAATGGGCTTGCACGAAGACCAACGCATCTCAGGTTTCGTCCATGGCCTACGAAACAGAAGTTTGGTTGAATTCCTCTCCACTGACCTTCCTGCAACCTATAAGGGTTTGGTGGAGAAGGCTTACACCTGGATCAAAGCCAAAGAAGTATCTACCAACGGGGATCCGGTCGAGAATAAAGAAAATCACAGCAAAGCCCCGAAGCATCCTTCGTGGGAAGGGTCAAAGAACAGATACAAAGGAAGGGACAGGTTTACACCGCACCATAAAAACATCAACCACGGGCTCTTGGCTAATCTATCCAAATCTCCGAGGGAGATACTTGCTCCGGAAAAGGCTGCGAAGACCTTTGATCCTCCTCCTCGCTTGGCAAACAGAGGAAGGCCTAGAGATACTTCCAAATCACGCTACTTCCATGACGATTACGGACACGACACCAACAATTGTAGAGAGCTCAAAAAACAGATAGAAGAAGCCGTGAAGTCCGGCCAATTGGGACATTTGGTGAAAGGTATAAAGAAAGGTAAAGAAAAGGTCTCGACACGCTAGTTGGGGAAAGACACCACACCTGCCGAAGCACCTATCCTCATGGTATATAAGGATGACTCTGGTTTAAAGAGGAAAGAAGCGGAGGAAGCACTATGCGGAGTAAGAGATGTAAATTTTCCTTCAATCACAGGGAAAGTTCTTTCAAATGACCCCGTGGTCATCAAGGTCTTGATCTCCAACATAGAAGTAAACAGGTCCTACCTAGACTGTGGTAGCTCCTGCTAAGTGATCTACTTAACGCCGTTTTCTAAAGATCAAGCCTTCGATAAGGTCGAAGAGAGTAGATTCGAAGGTACCCTTGGTAGGGTTCTCGGGGGAACACTCATGGCCCTTGGGAGAAGTCCCTCTAGAGGTTACGATTGGAGAAGGAAGGCTAAAAGAAATGTAAACCCCGGTCTTCACGATCGTAAGGTCTGAATCTCCCTATAACCTATTGATAGGGAGAATGGCAATGCAGAAGATGGTCATCGTTGTCTCCACCATACATGATGCGGTCAAATTCCAAACACCTTTCGGTATTGGAACGGTTTTCTCCAGCTACAACGTGAAGAAGCCTACGAAAGTAGGTAAAAGGGTCAAACGGTTTCTAAGAGCCTCAAAGATGTTCTCACCGCACTAACGCTGAAGAACACTTTGTAGTAAACGACCTCTATCCTGATCAAACGGTGGTAATCGGAAAGCAGCTCCTTACCTCCTTTAAAGCGTAATTGGAAAAGGTACTACGGCCAATGCAGATGTCTTCGCATGGACCTACTCGACATAACGGGGTTCCTTAACTCTCACCATAGAAGGAAAGCCCTTCGGCACTAAACACAAGCTTAATGAGTTCAAACATATTGAACCTATCAAGCAAAAGCGCCAAAGCCTGCTCACGAAAGAAATGCCGCAGCATGCAAAGAAGTAGATGAGCTCATAGCAGGGTGCATACTCGTGGAGGTGAAGTATCAAACCTGGGTAGCCAATCCGGTGATGGTTAAAAAGCATGACGGAGGGTGGCGAATGTGTGTGGACTTCACTTAATATTAACAAAGCTCGTCCGAAGGGCTATCCTCCCTGAAATTGATTGGAAAGTAGAATCCTTGTCGAGGTTTCGGTGAAGTGTTTTCTGACGCTTATAAGGGTTACCATCGATACAAATGGCGTAAGAGGATCGAAGAGAAGATAGCCTTTTTACAGGAAAAGGCGTTTATTGTTACAAAAGATGCCTTTTGGTTTGAAAAATGCAGGTGCCACCTACCAACGCTTAGTGGACAAAGCCTTCCACAAGCAGATAGGTAGGAATCTAGAGGCGTCACGTAGAGCGATATGGTTATCAAGAGTAGAACGAGGAGGACATGATCTCCGACATCAAGGAAACCTTCACCAGCTTCGCCATCAACATGAAGTTAAACCCCAAGAAATGTTCCTTGGTGTCAAGAAGGACAATTTTTACGACATCCGATCACCAAGCAAGGTATTAAGGCCAATCCTTCAAGGGTAGGCCATCACGCATTTGCTGACCTCCTAAGTCCCTAAAGAAAAGTGCAAAGTCTGAACGGAAAGCTAGCAGCCCTCAGCAGGTTCTTATCGAAGGGTGCAGATAGATCTTTGCCGTTCTTCAAGACACTCAAAGGATGCACGGATAAAAAGATGTTTTAGTGGAGTACGGATGCAAAAGCTGCCTTCCAAAAGCTCAAGGATTTCATGGCTATTCTACCTACACTTACTGCCCCAATCAAAGGCGAAGTGTTGTTTATGTATATCGCAGCCTCCTTCGAAAGCATCAGCCGTGTTATTGGCGAAAGGGAGAAGAAGCAAATCCCTATCTACTTTGTTAGCAGGTTCTACAGGAGCTGAGCTAAATTATCCAAAGCATTGGAGAAGCTAATTTTGGTCTTGGTCCATGTTGCGAGACGCCTTCGAAGGTACTTCCAAGCTCACCCCATAATCGTACTTACTGACAAACCCATTAAGCGTATACTTCGGCCGGAGAAATCGGAAGGATAGCTAAGTGGGCCATCGAGCTAGGAGAACACGAAATTGAATACAAAGGTAGAAACTCGGTCAAAGGGCAAATATTGGCGTGACTTCTTAGCAAAACACCCTCGAACCAAAGCAGGACACAAAATTGTGAAAAGAAGCCCGATAAGGCGGTCAAGGGTGGAAACTTTATACGACGGAGCCTCCGCTCCGACGGTTCGCGCATGTCTCATGCTTGTTGACCCCAAAGGGAAGGAGTACACTTACGCACTCCGCTTTGAATTCAATGCTACTAACAATGAAGCAGTAGAAGCCTTGCTAGCGGCCTCTGATTGGCTCAGGACATGGAGGTAGAAGACTTGGCCATTTTCGTTGACTCGCAATTGGTGGCCAATCAGATAAAAGGCTCCTACGAGGCGAAATAACCTGTGATCAAGCAATACCTGGATAAGGCCAAGGAAATGCTCGAAGGGTTTACATCCTACAACATAGAGCATGTTCGGAGAAATCAAAACAAGAAGGCGGGCGCACTTAGCAAACAGGCATCGATGGAATTTGCTCATTTAACTAAAGAAGTTCTGGTCGAAGTGTTGGCAGATAGGTCCATCGTCCGAAAGGAGGTATCTGACGTAATACAGGAGGAAGACTAAAATTGGATGACTCCAATAAGAGAATATCTAATAAGTGGTATACTGCCGGAGGATCAGAAATTAGCTTCGTTGTGTAGGACCTAGGCAAGCCGCCAACATCATTCAAGAAGTGCATGAAGGATCCTGCAGGATTCATGCAGGACCCCGCTACATTGTTTCTAAAATCATGAGGATCGAATATTACTGGCCTTCGATGCACAGGGACGCGAAATCATTCGAAGTGTGAAGCTCCAAGTTCACTCAAGGGTTCCAAGACTACCAAAACAATATATGACCTCTGTGATGTCCGCATGGCCCTTCAGCCAATGGGGGATAGACATCGTAGGTCGTCTGCCAATTGCTCCAGGAGGAGTAAAGTTCTTGGTCGTAGCCATCGACTACTTCACTAAATGGGTGGAAGCGAAGCCTTTGGCATCCATCACAGGAAGGCACATGGAAAAGTTTGTGTGGGAACATATTATCTGTCGGTTCGGAGTACCCCACATCATCATTTCAGATAATGGGAAGCAGTTCGCCGAAGGGGTATTCCCAGTGTTTTGCAAAGGCCTGAATATCAAACAATCCTTCACTTCCGTCTACCATCCTCAAGGTAACAGACAAGTGGAAGTTACTAACAGGGACATCATCCAAGGAATAGAACGAAGGCTGGGATACAGTCACCACGGTTGGGTAGATGAACTACCACAAGTACTTTGGGCTCACAGAACGCATACAAAGTCAAGTCATGGGGAGACGCCTTTTAGCTTGACATATGGTACGGAAGCTGTCATCCCTTCGGAAGTAAGTGTCGAAACAGAAAGGGTCATGAACTTCGAGCAAGCAGACAACGAAGAAAGACTCCGCAGCAACCTAGACCTACTCGATGAACGAAGGGAAATAGCCTCAATCAGGGAGGCTATCCATAAGCAAAAAATTGAAAGATACTACAATGTGAGTTCGGCCTTCGACCTTCAAACCAGGGAATACGCCCTCCCACTCAACAGCAAGTAAAGCGAGTACCGGGATAAACTAGGACCAACATGGGAAGGTCCCTACTTTATTAAGGAAGCATATGGCAACGGAGCCTACAAGCTAGAAACCTTAGATGGAGACGCTATTGATAGAACCTGGAATGGCACTACCCTTCGTAAGTTCTACGTATGAAACTTACAATGTCTAAGGACATTTTTAATTTTCTTTCAATCAATGTATTTGCATTCTTCTCACTTGGGGAAAGAAGCATTAATGGTAGGCGTCTAGTATTCATTTCTAAAAATGATGTAATCCTCCCTACCCACTTAATGATAAAACGCATTTCCCTCAAATCTCTTGTTTCGTTCAATACAACAAAGATTTGTCCACCAAGTCGCTTTATAAGTTTCAATGTCGAAGGGATGTACAAAGACTAACAACATGTCTTGCTCATATGCATAACATCCACCTCAACTTCACATTAACTTTCCTATATGGCCTTAAGGTATTTTAAGCCTTTCGCTGCCCAAAGGATTAAGATGGAGTGGGTCGCAACCCTCTGTCAGCAGTCAAATTATACGATTGCTAATATTCTTGGTGAAGTAACTACACACAATGAGGCTATGCATCTACCATACGCCTTAGGTTGTAAAAAAAATTTACGCAAGTAAAATAAAAAGAGAAGAATCACACATGGCAAAATGCAAGCCCTAATGGCTTTAATGTAGATTAATGACTAGTTTAACTAGTCTAAACAGGCCGTAGCCTTAACGATCCAACCAAGCAAAACATTGTCTTAGGCCATAGCCTACTTCACACACACCAAATGTTAATTGTTTCATCAGGCACAAAGCCTGGAAAGGAACACAGACAAATTGTTTTAAAACAGGGTACATACCACCCTGGGGATCAAATTACAACCACATGGTTGCCTTCATCAAACCTTGGAATGAGTGGGATCAGCTGAACCTGGGGATGGAGCCTTTGGGGACGGAGTCTTCTTCGAAGGAGAGGGAGGCTGGACTTTCCTTGGCTTTTTAGCCAGCAGGTCCTCCACAGAGGCCGTCGGGTCCTTCGTCACTTCGGCAAGGAAAGGGAACTCCAAAGTAGCTAATTCATTACCTGCATCATCATACTCTTTTTCATGAGTTGCCCTATAGTATGGCACTTTCTCCAGCTTCACAGGTTCCTTTGTCGCAGCTATCTCCTCCAAAGTGGTACACTTGCCATGATATATGGCAGCATTTACCAAGTTCCCAATTGCATTCCCCACATCATCACTATGGTAAAGTTCCATGGCAATGTAGGGGATAACCTTGGTTATCAGATCCACCCTGTCCTTCTTCAGCATCTTCAGACGAAGGTTTAACCCATCCACCTTTTCTCTGAGCTTGATCTCTTGGTCCAACAGCTTCGTTCTCTCTCCTTTGAGGCCTCCACACTTGGATGAAAGAACAGATATCTGCTCTTTATAGCCTACGTCCTTTGAGCCTTCGATAGTTAGCTGCCTGATTCAGCCTCGCTCACTACCAGTTGACCTTTGAGCTTTTCATTATCAGCTCTGAGATCTTGCACCAAGGGGTTCTTGTCAAAATCCTCCAAGGCATCTTCACACTTCTTCTCCAGGTCTGCATACTTCTGATCCCTAGCCTTCTCCCTTCTCAGCATAACATCCATTTCTTCTCGAGCTTTGGTGACAGTACTGAGCAGCTCCATTGTCCTAGCATTGAGTTGGTTGTCTAGCATGCACTGTCGGACATAACTTTTGTCATGAAAGTCGCAGAGCCTTTCTATGGACATGTTGTCCATCACCCCCTTCCAGCTGGGTGGGATTACATGGTCCACGAGTTGATGACAAGCAAAGGGAGAGGGAAGTTCTTTCGTATCAGGAAGTTCTGCAGCATATATAAAATTTGTTAACAGATTATTACTGGTATCTAATTTTTGTTACCAAGAAGCATTACCATGGATATCATCACCGCTGGGCCCTTCGATGGTCGGAAATACCACGCCTTACCACGGGCACTCTTTTTGCCGGTAGTTCGAGAGGGAGGAGTAAGTAGGATAAGCTTCCTCTTCGCGGACTTCACGCTTTTACGGTACCTTTCTTGCTTCGGACCCTCTCACCAATGCCGAAGGGTCCTACGATGGCCAACTGTCCTTCGGAGACTGGTTCATCAGAATCAGCAACATTCTCCACAAGTTGGTCTTCCACATCTATGGGTTCCTTTGACGGAGGAGCAGAGGATACAGGTTTGATGGGCTGGGCTTCCACATCATTTTCATTTATTGACACTAACGGAGAGCCCACGCCATAGCTCGTCTCTTGGGGATTCTTTGGAATGAAGCTCACCGCCTTTGCACCACCAGCTACCACAAAGTTTCTGAATGACATTTCTGCACGAAGGAGCAAATAAGATAAATATCATAAAGATAAGTTTTTATCTCTTATTTTAATCAAAAAAATACATACTTTCTCCATCACAAATAATCTCATGTACCAAAGGAGATCCCTCCCATCTTTCAGCAAGGTCAGCTATGAAAAGAATTAGCTCAGGAAATGTTTGGCAATCAGCTGGATGATGAGCCAAACGCTAATACAAAGGATTCCTCCTCACAGTATAGGGCAAGGGATCGTTGAACCTTTTTTCATCATATTGGAACTCTGGGTTTAACAATGCAGGAAAAGTCGGAGGGATAATGGTGTTTTGGATATAAAAGAATTTGCCTTTCCAGTTCCTGATGTTTGTAAACGGCCTATCTATAAGAATGGGCACATCCTTTTCACCCCTCTTAGCCAAGGTCAACCAATCTCCTCCAGAGTATAAATTCAGAAAACCCCTAAGCACAGTTAATGATGGTTCAAACCCATAAGCTTTACACATCACAATGTATGTCGTAAGCTTGGCTAGGCCAAAAGGGTTGAACCTAGATATGTGTACCGCATAGTACTGGAGGAGTTCTAAAATCAAAGGGTGCAAGGGTATCCTAAGGTTGGAGGTGGTGAATGCATGGGTATACAAACCTACATAGTTTTCTGGGGCATCAAATATTCCTTGATTTCTACTAGGTAACATGATTTTATGCTCTTTTGGAATTGGGTATTCGGTGAGGAACGCTTTGAGCTCCTCCATTGTCAAGGTGCAACCTTGTTGTTTGATTACAAATTTTTTATTTGTAGACATTGATCCTTCTAAAATCCACAATAAAGTATTTGAAAACAGATACGAAGGAACACCTTACCTTGTTTGATCGAAAGCTTGATCGGAAGAGGTTTTAGTAGGTGAAAAACTTGGGCGTGAGATAAAATAATGTTAGGGTTTTACTGTTTTTTAACTTTATATACCCTCACATATGTTAAATCTCGGCCCTACACGTGTCATGACTTATCCCCTTACCACCGGATTTCAAACCCTTTTTAAATTTTGAAATGATGTTTTCTTTTACCAAGGAAAAGGGAGTGGTTAGGATAAGTGTTTGCATTAATTACGGTCAATAGGTACAAGACTTTTCATCTTCGTTCGTTTTTTGTGACGAAGGGGAGGTTTCGTTTCTATTTATGAGTCGTAAGCAATATTTCTTGTTTGTACATATCACTTTCGACTGGGGGGCTTGATGACGTACCCTCCGATCAGGTCGAAGGACCCCCCTTCGGCCTCGGTCGAACTTGCATTCAAAGACCCAAGTCTTTCTTCATAAGTCATTGGTGGTGTAAAACCATTCATCATTGACATGGTTACCAATTGGGAATTCGCCAGCCGAAGGCCTATGCCCTTCGGTGTCTTCTCTTGAAGACACCAAGACAAAGGAGAACCTTGACTTGGTCTTCCCCCACGTTCCCACTATTTCCTTAGCTTCCCCGCCAAGTCTGAGATAGTGGGGATGAAGCCCTAGTGGTTACCACAAATCAGGGGACGCCCCCCATGATCTCCTAAACGTGTGCTAACACTCTCCAAGCTATTTTCTTCACCTATAAATAGGTTGGACGAGTCATTTCAATGGTATGTTCACTCAACATAGTATTTCACATACTCCATATTATTTACAACACATATCACATACTTACTCTCACACCGGAGGTGGTTCGCAGGGCCCAACCCCTGCGCAATCACTTAACGAAGTGTCTACTATTTCTTATTGAAGATTGGCTACAAGTTTGGCGCAAGCATATCACCCCTCATACCCTTCGATCACCATCGAAGGCCTGGTCGTACAAATTATTGTACAATTACCATTTTATGGTGGAATCCGTTAGTTGATTATGCATGAGTCGCATAAATCAAAATACTATATTCATCCCGGAGCCGATAAGATGTATCAGGATCTTAAGAAACTTTACTGGTGGCCTAATATGAAAGCCGATATAGCTCAGTATGTTAGTTGGTGCCTAACTTGTTCTAAAGTTAAGGCCGAACATCAGAAACCATCAGGACTTCTAGTTCAACCCAAACTCCCGGAATGGAAATGGGAGCGAATAACCATGGACTTTATCACTAAATTACCGAGAACAGTTAGCGGCAATGACGCTATCTGGGTAATAGTTGATCGTTTAACTAAGTCTGCTTACTTTTTAGCCATTAGTGAAACTGATAGTCTCGATAAACTTGCTCGATTGTATCTTAAGGAGATAGTGTCGCGTCATGGAGTACCGATATCTATCATTTCCGATAGGGATAGTCGTTTTACACCCCACTTTTGGAGATCGTTACAGACAGCCTTAGGAACGAATTTGGATATGAGTACTGCTTACCATCCACAGACCGATGGTCAAAGCGAGAGAACCATTCAGACTTTAGAAGACATGCTTAGAGCCTGTGTTATAGATTTCGGCAAAGGGTGGGAGAGATACCTCCCTTTGGCTGAATTCTCTTACAAAAATAGTTATCACTCTAGCATTAAGGCCGCCCCATTTGAGGCACTGTATGGCCGAAAATGTCATTCTCCTGTTTGTTGGGCTGAAGTTGGCGAGAGTCAACTTACAAGTCCCGAACTTGTCCTAGAAACCACTGAGAAGATAGTACAGATTCGTAATCGGTTGTAAACCGCTCATGATAGACAAAAGAGTTATGCCGATAAGAGACGTAAACCTCTAGAATTTCAGGTTGGAGATAGTTTTATGTTGAAAGTTTCTCCTTGGAAAGGAGTGATTCGTTTTGGAAAGCGTGGAAAACTCAATCCCCGATATATTGGTCCCTTTCCAATCTTGGAAAGAATCGGACCGGTAGCATACCGCCTGGAGCTACCATCGGAACTGAGTAGTGTACACAATGTCTTTCATGTTAGTAACCTTAAGAAATGTCTTTCGGAGGAAAACATAGTGGTGCCTTTAAGAGATATTCGTATTGATGAGAAATTGAATTTTGTTGAGGAACCGATTGAGATTATGGACCGTGAGATCAAAAGGCTGAAGAATAGCCGTATTCGATTATTAGGTTCGTTGGAACTCCGTCCATGGACCCGAGTTCACTTGGGAACGTGAGGACGTTTTCCGTAGGAAGTATCCTAAACTTTCATGACATCAAGCAACTCAGAGTGAAACCCGGGAGGGGTTTCTTCTGAGGCTGGGAGGCTGTGAAAACTGGCAATTTAGGGAGTTTATTTTAGGTAACCGCATTACGTTAAACTAAACCGAGCTTTGCCTTTATTGCTATTTTTATAAACCATGACTTGATTTTATATCGTCTATTGGTTTTTACGGATTATTTCATTATTAAATGAGTTATCGTATGAGTTTTAACAAAGCCGTAATATCGTATGGTTTTTACGGATTATTTCATTATTGTAACCTTTAGACCGTAACTCGAAAATTGACAAATGAATAGTCAAAACTCGTGGAAAAACATAAATAACGATGTTAGAAAGTCGAATGAATGTCGTGGGACACTCGGGGGACAATATATGAGCTCGGGAATGGGTAAACGGGATAGTTTACGAAAAATGGCGACCACAGCCCCTCCTTTTTCCCCTTGGTCGGTCACCCCTCCCCTCCCTCTCATTTATTTTTTAGTCCCTAGCTCCCACCCTTAAATACCCCCTCATATCTTCATTTCACTCTTTCATTTCTCTCCCTAAAAATCGCCTACACCCACTTTCTCTCTCTAATTCTCTCTCTCTCCCAAAAATCAAATAAACCCTAACCCTAAACCACCTTGGCCGCCGGCCACTGTTCCGGCCACCACGGCCCACCACCGGCGCGTCACCACCCACCTTCACCACCATCTTGAAGCTCTCTTTCTCCTCTTTCCAACCATATATTACACGCTCCATTTGGACCTCCATAACACCTTCAAATCCTCGAATCAAGATTCGTACTTTTAGGGTTTCAAGTGGGTTTTGCAATTGGTGCTTGAATAAGGTAAATGGAACAAGATTAGAGCTTGTTTGAGCTTATAGAAGCCTCGTATGGGTTATTAGGGTTTCGACCTAATGACTAAATTTGGGGCTTTTGGGTGGAACATGAAATTAAGTCTAATTAGCGTCTAAATAAACAAGTAATTAGTGTTTGGTAAGTGTGTGGTGTATCAATTTGATGGGTTTATGTATTTTAGGTCTAGTTTCATATTTTTGGTTGAGATAGGTGATGGGTTTTGTGTTTGGTTAGTGATTGGAGCTTGAATGATTGGATTTGGATGTTGTGGAATGGATTTGGGTGATGTTTGATTTGGTTAGCATGTTGTACAAGCCACATAGGGCACGTACGTGGCCCTTGGCTTGCGTACGTGACCCACTTGGGCCACGGGTCCGGGTCGGGTCGATTTGGTAGCTTGTTGGTTGATGTAGTTGAGGTTTGGATGAGACGCGTGGAGCCGAAAAGCTTCTAGAGCTTGTTTGGTTCACGTGGTCTTAACCGCGACCGTGTCATGACCATTAGGGTCATAACATTGGTTTCGGGTATATTTGGTTGATTGATTGGTTGGCGAGATTGTTTTGAGTTGGTTTGGGATTGAATTGCGCTATTATGACTTTTAAATTTGGACTTGATATATATATATTGTTGACTTTGAGCTACGCCGGCTTTACTTTGACTTTTTAGTCAATAGTTGACTCCGACAAAGCCGTAACATGTACTTTAGTATAATTTGGACTATTGATTGATTAAAAGCCGAGAAGTTATGACTCGTGCTTGTGGACTCGAAACAAATAACGTTATGAGATTAATATTGGAATTTGACGAAATATATATTTATACATGAAAATGCTAATAGAACTATGAAATATAAATAATAAATGGGCTTTTGTACCAAAAATATCGATAACAAGACTTATCTTGTTATTTACTATTTTCAAACGGAAACTAACGACTAAATTGGAAATGTTTTGTAATGAATAAGTAATTAATGTTTCGAGTACACGTTTATCAATAAATGTCAATTGTGGACATTTAATACTAGTTTAAGTATTTATTTACTTATGTTGTGTGCATGGGTTACGGATAACCTAGCATTAATAGTGTTGATCCACGTGGGTAGCAGACTTATTAGGTTGACGAATCTAATAAGAGCCCGCTAGGTACGTTGGGTAACCTTATTAATGGGTGAATTATCCTTATGACCCTTTAGGATACGATTGATTTATGGGACAATAAGCGACACGAATAAATAAATGAGTTTATCGAGTTGACGAATTCGATAAGGTTTACTATTTATTCCGAAACTTATTGAACTATGGAGCTTATTGCTTAGACGTCTCATTGTGTCGCATTGAGTCACATATTGTGTTGAATTGAGTCACATATTGTGTTGAATTGAGTCACATACTGTGTTGAATGGAGTTGCATATTGTGTTGCGAAGCATAACATATTGGTTGTTTGAGTGCATTCATGGCATCATATTGAGTCGATACACCCACATGAGGAATACCAAACACTAGGATCAAACGGTGAAACGAGACGTTTTTAGAAATAAAGAAGTGGAATACATTGGGGTAGATAACGTTGATTTTGAGGAATATATATATTAAAGTTGGTCTACATTAATAGGTTATGTCGAGTCGATAGTTGATGTGCCGTGATTACCGTATTCTTCTGCTAGTGTTTATTTGTGCGTTGATTGCTTGAGGTGAGTTTCATAGCCCCACTTTTATCTACGTTTTAACTATATTGGGGTGAGAATCATGCTACTGTTTTTGGACCGTGAAAACTATTTGGATTTGCTTGTATGCTTGACTGTTTAGATAGATGTGCGGTAGCTGTTGCCTTAGTCTAGGTTTAACCGTTGCCTAGCTAAGAATAGACTTCTACCTCGACCTAGTCCGGGGTTGGCAACTGTTCTATAGGTCGCCACGACAGTGTTGGACTAGAGTCGCGGGGCCCGAGTAATCCCTGAATGTGGGATATGATTGGAGATCCGGGTAGGATCAGTGTGTGAAACGGTATTTATCTATCTTAGGTCTTGCATAGCAAATCAACTCTTACAGTTCCACTATGATTTTGTTGAGCATAAACCTATGAACTCACCAGTAGTGACCTTTTAGCATGATTTCTCATGTATTTGAGAGATGTTTGGATTACTTGATCGGTGGAAGCTTGGCAAGAAGGCGGGGTTCAAGGATCATTTCTGACTCTGATAAACTATGGGGACCTATTTTATTAAATCATGTTTTGGGCCTAATATTTACACTTTTGGATTAAATGTTTGGAATAACTAAATTTGGGATTGGTTTTAAATGTTAAATGACTATCTTTTTGCTATACTTGTGTGTGATACCAATCCAATAGTAACGCCCCGAAAACTTGATTAAGTCTTCCGTTGTACCGAGATTTGGGGGTGTTACACTTTGTGGGTACTGAATACCAACTGGCAGACCTTCTCACCAAAGCCTTAGCTCCTGCTATGTTTACTGAGTTAGTCCACCGAATTGGTATGCGGTGTTTGACTCCAGAGGAACTGGATGAACTTTTAAAACAATCTTAAAACCAGTCAAACACCAAAACCTCTTTTGTAAATAATTATCAAAAACAAAATACAAAACTATAAAACCTATAAAACTCAAAAATATTCTTCTATCCAAATTTCTCTCAACATGGCAAGTACAAATCTTCCGTCAACACTTTACTCTTTCAAAATTCAGTATTTTTCTCGGTCAAGTGTTGAGGGGGAGAAAGTAAATATTTTTTGTTTCATAAAACCTTGTACTTGCATGTTACCTTATTACAATCGTTCCTTTGATAATGGTGGTCACATTTCTGGTTTATTGACTCTCCCCGGACTCAAATATGTAAAATTTCATTATTTCTTAAGTCAAGGGGGAGTGTCGTCAAGTTTCTTTCCAAAAATCATACGTTACGTAACCAAAATGAAAGTTATGGGCGTTGAATGAAAATGGTTAAGGTGGAGGGACCAAAGGTGTCAAAAGTCTAAAATCTCTTTAAACAAAACTACTCCGCCTTAAACTCTTTCACATTTATTACTTACATTTAATATCTCAGCCACTACATCCTACGCCTAACCTTCAATCTTCAAAACCGTGTTTTTGATCTCAAATTTGTAAGTGTTTAATCATTCTTGGTGTTAAAATAAACAATGGTTTTGATTTATTTGAAAATCCAACGGCTTGATTTAACCCTAGGACTGATTTCATGTTTTACGCATATGCGTATAAACATGAAATCATAGTATGAGTGTAAATTGATGAAATAAGTGTGTTACAACGTTGATATTATCATTATAAAGCTATTTTCATCAACTGAATCCACCCAGAAACATAAATCAATCAGTTTTCAAAAATAGGGTTTATGCGTGGATTTAGGGGTTTTCATATGAGAATGTTTCTGGATAATTAGATGTTCATATGTTGTTGTATACATGTTTAATTGACCAAAACCATGCTTGATACAGTCCTAGAAACACCAATTTTGTGAGAATTAAGATTTAGGGTTTATGCTCATACGAATTGGGTATTTTTGATTCATGAAGGTTTTGATGTTAAAACTTGTTTAAGACAACTCACTAGCCCTCTAAGTTATCCCAGAAATCATTTGGTGCACAATCTATGGCTAAATCACTTACTCGTAGGAATTGAAACTTAGGGTTTTGGTTCTACGCGTAAGAAAAACTTACGCGTAAATGTGGATCATAGTGATTTCATATTAGACTGAAAGGGATTGAATAAACATGTTAATGGATGAGTTATGTCTTATTTGTTTCAGGTTATTACGCGTGAAAATTCAGAATCAAGGTTAACCATTGCATACTTACGCATAAGGATCACTTTACGCGTAATGTGTTATTCGTAAGAAAAGTCTTACGCGTAACCTTTACGCGTAAGGTTCTACAGAGGGGACTACGCGTATCCTGTGAAGGATATGCGTAAACAGTGAGTCTTACGCATAAGGTTCACTCTTACGAGTAAACCTTACGCGTAAGCTCCCACATACGCTTACGCATAAGCTCTATGCCTAAGGCTCTCTTTTCCTACGCGTAACATTTCTTACGCGTAAGTCAAGATCCTACGCATAAGCTTATACCTACGCGTATGGTTTATTGTTTACGCATAAGCTTGCAAATCCTACGCCTAAGCCAAATTTTTAACCAAAATTTTGAATTGTTACGCGTACATACTGGTAAATAAATAAATCATAACGTCACGAAACCAAAATGTCACTAATAAGCTTAAATGGTTAATATGCTGTGAAAATAAGTTAAAATTTGGACTTGAAAATTCAAAATTAACAAACTCACGAAACTTATCACGACTACTTTGGACTATTGGACAAACAAGTGACGTTGGACTCGTAACATTCATTAACATAACATATTCAATAATTGGACAATAAAATCAACTGTTAACTAACATAATGTCTTTCGATATGTTGGTTCTTTTGGCTAAATGTCTTTCAGATCACGATATGGACGTCCAAATGGAAAATGTTGATGCACCAAATGTTCTCTCAATGGAAGACATCTTCCCCGACGGTTACACAATGAAGATTGGAAAGAACAACCTCAGAGTTGATTTTGACAACTTCACTTGCTCTGAGTCTTCTTGTCAGATTGCGGTGGATATTCTGAAGACTCACCCTTACCAGAACATGCTCACAAATTCTGCTACTGTACCGGAAATATATCTTCACCAATTATGGCACACAATACAAAAGGTCAAAGGTCAAAGTGCTGTGACGGTGACGCTTAACCACAAACAAGTCACCATCACACCTGCAGATTTAAGGGATGTTCTTCTTCTTCCAACCATCGAGCCTACTGAGTTCTCTGCTACTCCTACGGAAGAGGTTGTTCTCCAATTCATGGTCGACAT
Source organism: Chrysanthemum makinoi (assembly GCA_910596185.1). Taxonomy (NCBI): domain Eukaryota; kingdom Viridiplantae; phylum Streptophyta; class Magnoliopsida; order Asterales; family Asteraceae; genus Chrysanthemum; species Chrysanthemum makinoi. Next base: position 59,690,537 of record OU343222.1, on the reverse strand, counting down.
CGGCTATGATGAAGCTGCTGGAGTTATCATAAAACACTCCTCAGTAGATCTAAAGAATATTCCTCAACCATGGAGAAGACTATACATTATGATTGCTAAATCCGTTTCCGGACGTGACAGTGGCTATGAGCATCTGAAGCTCATGGAACTTCAAATCTTTTGGGGCATGGTCAACATGAAACACATCGAATTTGCAGCTCTGATATGGGATGACATGATGACTTACCTGAAAAGGCCTGGCTCCAAGATCCCTTATGTCAGATACACAAAATTGTTGATCAAAAGGATTCTTGAAACCAATCCAGACATTCCCCAAAGACTTGAAGACCCCAAACATCACTCCGTGCTACTTGAACCCACACTCAATGTGGTAAGATTTAAGGAATTAACTACGAAGAAACAGGGTGTAGTGTTGCCAGATTATCTTCTCTCTGATGAAATCAAAGGACTTCAATCGTACAAACGATATCTGGTAGCAGTTGAAGCAGGCAAAGTAGGTTTCATTGATGGTAAGTCTTCTGGTACACCTGTTAGGAAGACCATGAGAGGAAGTGCTGCAAGTATTGTGAGCACTGAGAGTACGAGAAGGTACCCAAAGAGAACTCACACACTCAAGAAGAGAGTTCCTCTTACTGAAGCCATCCCTATTCCCAAACCAAAACCAAAACTAATGGACGAGGACTCAGAGGACACTGAAACAGATGAAGAGATTATATACTCGGAATCTACAACTGATGATATTCAAACAGTCGCAAAACCTCGCAGTCCCAAGTCTGACAAAGGGAAAACTCCAGTGCTTGAGCAAGAAGAAGAGAGCTCAGAAGAAGATCCACTGGATGAAGACAGAGACTACAGAAAGAAGCTTAAGAACCTCAGACTCCAACATGTTGCTAAAGAGTTCGAACAAAGAACAAACTCATGGCCCCGGAGGGTCAAGTGGTGGTGCACTAACTACACCAATTTCCGATGCAGTTAATCAACCCGATAAGGGAACTGGTACCACCACCCATGAACAACAACAAAAGCAACTTGAGGATTCTATCATCTATGACTTTGAGGAACCAGAAATGGAGAAGTCTGACAAAACTCATGATGAAGATGCTGAGGCTGCAGCTAAAGAAAAAGCAGAAAAAGAAGCTCAAGCTCAAGCAGATGAAGAAGCTAGGGTTAAGGCAGAAGAGGAAGCTCGTGCTAAGGCTGAAGAAGAAGCTCGTATTAAGGCAGAAGAAAAGGCTCAATCCGAGAAAGAAGCTAAAGATTATCTTCTATATTGTCCCGCACGTAGCAAGGAACAAACTTCTGAACCTCCAATAGACCCTGAGCCTCCTCATGAATCATCATCATCAGACTCATCTTCTCGTTCCTCACCACCACCATCAAAGGCTACCACAAAATCAACATCCAAATCAGTAAAGAAACCTACCGACACTTGGGCATCACGAGCTAAGTCTACGATTGTTAAAGCTGTCAGGCAAGCAAGGAAGAAGAATGTGGTCAACAAGAAACTGGATCAGCTTGCGGACAGAATCAATCTACTTCATAAAGTGATAAAGGAGATGTTGGGAGAAAGGGAACAAATTCAACAGCTTCTTAACAGAGATATCCAAGTGGAAATGGAAAAGACGGCCAGAGAATATACTCACAAGTTTCTTCTCGACACTGTCCCTGGTGTGACAAGGGAGATGTTCACCAGACAACTCTATCCGAATCTCATGAAATTGGTCAAGCAAACAATGCAATCTACTCCAGTAACCATGACGATCAATCTAATTGAGCCTGCAGTTCTCTCTGATGCAGAGTTGATTTCCAAGACGGTGTTACAATTGTCTAAACGATCTGCAACGTTCACCTCTGACGAAAGTAAACTACTTGAGGCATTACTGGAATATCAACTCAAGACTTCATGCAAGGAGCCAACTGACAAGGCTAAGCATCCAAGAGACGATGATGATGAAGCGGATAAAGATAAAGAGCCAAAACGCAAGAAGAACTCTGGTGAATCTTCCTCTATACCACCACCACCCCAAAGGACCTCCACCGACAGAAGATCTCCTCCACGCTCTGTTACTCTTGAGAAACCTCGGGACTCGAAGTTACCACCACTAACCGAGAAAACCGGTGATCATTTCAATACACCGGTGGTGACGATGAAGATGTCCCCTGAGCCCCAACAACAACCCACCTCTTCGCCACAACAAAGAAACCAAAATCATCATCAAAGCCAAAGAAAAAGAAGAAGAAGACCGATGTTGTCTCATGGCTAGATGACGATACAACCGAAGAATATGACTGGTTTTCTAGACTTGTTGATGCTACCCCTCATTACCGTAAGGTCAAGAAATGGTAGATGGACGTACAATGGAGCATGTGAAGCTTTTACAAGAAAAGTTCAAAGTGAAGAAAATGACCAAAGCAGAGTTGAAGCGAATCAAGAATGATGCATTTCAACTACTTAAAGACAGCTCAGACAGTGCACTTGAAGTCAAATATCACCTCGACAACATTGCACGAGCCATGTCTAACAACATCGATTGGCTCAACCCTGAAGCAAACATCGACTTCACCAGAAAAGACAAAGCTCCATACTACACTGACTGGACCAAACCTCTCCCTACCATTGGCCGACCGGATCAACCCAAGATTCCATTCCGCTATTTCTTCAGCAACGACCTCGAGTTTCTTCTACATGGTAGCGATGTCTCCAAGAAATATGCTACATCACTCACACTCCCTTTCCCGGCAGCAACATACTCCAACAGCATAGCCATCGAGGAAGACGCCACACACATGTTTGCTGACAAAGAAGAAAAGTATGACCTCGATGCACTGTATGGGATTCATCATTGGCCAGAAAGACGAAGAATCTACTACAAGAGTTGTCAGGTGCTTAAGTCTAAAAAGGAAGTGTTCAGTGACAAACGGATCGTTGCAATTCAACATATTACTCTTTCGTCAAAGTGGGACTACACATTCCTAAAGAAGATCGTGGTCAAACGACAAGACGAAAAGGAATATGATTTCTCTGAAGTGGATTTCCCGAGACTGTCGCTCAATGACATTGAAGATATGTATCTGGCCAAGGTACAAGGAAGAATGCGACACTTCTCAATGAACATCCAACGCGAGTACATCAAGTCATTACTCATATTCATCCGCAGCATCGTGATCCAAGAACGTGTAGAAGATATTCAACTTGCCATGGAATCGTATCAGAAGCGTGTTAATCTCACAAAACCACAGCTTGACCTTCTCGAGATAAACCAACTTGCTCAGTACACCCTTATCAAGAAACCATTTGGGGTAGTCTACCGAAGTGAACTACACCATAATTGCTTCTTGGCGTGCAAAGAGCTTCACAAGTTTGGGGATCACACTTTGAAGAAAGTCAGGGACGGATTAGCTTATCGGTTAAAGGAGATACATGACGGCATTGGGTCACCGAAGAGATGGAATTCGAGGGATAAAAGGGATGTAAAGAAGATCATCACGCGGATTGGTGAAAGGTTGTTCAGAAGGGATCAGATCAGAACTTTGGAGAGTTTCGTAGGTGGTCGTCCAAGCATATCTCTCACTGGCTATCAACATCCAGAACGTATTCCCGGAGTTATTGCTGGAATACCTGAGACACCTGGTACCCCTTGATTTGTTTCTCTTATAATTATCTGGATGTGTGATTTATATCTGACTATGGCTTGTGCACACATAACAGTGCACAACCCGCACTTGTAATGAAAGGACCCTGGAGTACGCTTCAGTGCCACAATCCTTATAAAAGGAGCGAAAGCTTCTTACTTTTGAGTAAAACTAATCAAAACTTTCATTTTCAAAGTTTTGCTGAAAAGAACAAGTACTTCCCCTTATGATTTTTCAAAACCTCAAAAGTTAATACCACTTGTTGAGCGGGAGTAGTTGCCTTAAAACTTTGTTCACAAAACTGTTCTTCTTGGTAATCTTCTCACAAAACTCGAAATGGACATATTCGATATCAAATTTCGTCAAAAATAACATTTATATGGCATTTTTTAGGGGGAGAAAAATTATGTGATAAGAAATATGTTGTGAATTGCAAATGAACCGTCGTGCTAAAAAGACTTAACCAATGAATTGACGAGATCTTAAATGTTAGTAATTCGAAAAGACTTATCCGGGACGGGTAATAATTTCAAGCTAGTTCGCTAGCGATGTAAACGTGTCTCGCAAAGGACTTGTCTTAGTAGAATGTACCATTTGAGAAACTCTTGATAGACATGAACTTTGACGGGTTTGACAACCTTTCGAGGTTTGTCCACACCTTCAAGGTAGTTATTAGAGCTAGTTATCACCTAAAAGCTGACAATGTAACTCTTTAACTATGCAACATAACCATGTCTCGCGGGGGATTGTCTATCTAGAGTTAATCAATTCAAAAGTGCACGCTCTTCTCTCACCGTGCAGATTTCTGTCAAAATACTTAAGCGCGTGTGGAGGGGGAGTATTTTTGCAAAATCCTAAACTCTCAACAGTGGTACAAAATGCTTTTACTCATAACCACTTTGAGAGATTTTCAATATAATGGTTTTAATGGCAACATAGGTTAGTCATGGAGTTATAAGATGACTAAGGTTAGGAATAACCGTCCTATGATCCGCCAGAGCCGGAGGGATCTACCCAAGGACACCACCAATAGTTAGAATTAGAAGTCCTTAGGTATGATTATAAAAAGGAGGAAATGAGAATCAGAGAAAGAAGGAGTTGAAGAATTAAAAGGAAAAGTAAGGAAAAGGGTGAAAAGAAATAGCCCTCCAGATTATTCAACTTAGGGCAGACACCGGGTTCAATTAATATGCTACTGGTTGTCACTTGATGACACCGGTATTGAAGATTAAAGTCGTCATGGACCCAGTGATGCATGCACTAAACCTTCTTAACCACTCAAGTTTCTCTCAACAGAAGCTTGTTTCATTCTCACAGGGAACCCTACATAAACTATCGGCTTTCTCTTAGAGATTGCTGGTATTGAAGAAGGAGACCCTCTTCCTAGTCTCTGCTTAGGAAAACCAAAGCGCACTATTGAGTCTAGAGCCACGAGATTCATCAAAAGATCTCTTAGGTACACTTGACATTTCATCACTTGTCGTTCAACAATAAGGACGCAAGTGATACAATTCTAGAGTCCTACACAGATCTTAGTAATCTGTCGAGAACATTTATGAGGGGGTCATACTTGTGATCCTCAGTGATTGAACGGAAACTCCTGCCAGGGTCAACATCAAACAACCCTAACAGCAGGTCACTTCGGTAACTCCTTGTGGGTTACGCTTAGTGTGTCTCAAACGGTCTACAATCGTGGGGTGATGCTTCGGTGTACCTCAGCGACTCACCTGAACTGTAGATGTACTTCGGTATATCGCGTTATCTCACTTGTGGGACTCCAGTTCAGGAACAGCCTTTGTGAGAATTAGAGATGTGTTTTCACACTATGCTGTTAACACGCTCGAAGTTCAAACTTGTAAGCGCTGGATTATTTCTAACCCATGTTTTATGTTTTCTTCTTATGGATGCTTGCGGGTGGAAAAGATCGTGTTGATTCTCCACATGCTCATACCAACCACATCATATATGAAGTTCTCACAAGATCAAAAGCAACACAAAGTCAATATGATTCTTCATCAGCTTAAGAATCTACAAAGTTTAAAGACTTAGAGAACTACATCAACACTAAAATCCAACGCTAAAGAGTGTGTGAGCATGTTGGAGAAAGACGTGGAGACACCGGAGCAACGGCGGACGATGGATAACCACAACATACTATCACTACCACCACAAAGAACAAAGATCAAAGAACAAAGAATATGAAGACGTCAAAGCTGAAAAACTTCAAAGCAAACAAGATCCCTACACTTGGGAGATTGTTGGAATCAAGACACTTCTTCTCACAAGAAAGAAGAATGTCAGAAGACGTCAAAGCTACTATTACATCAGTACCTACAATGTTATCACTCATATCATTAATCACCAACACTTAGGGGGAGATTGTTGGAATCACTCCTAAACTAGATTACAAGTGTTAGTAATTAATATGTAATAGTTAGCTTAATTAGGCCTTTATGTTTGTTATTATGCTAAGGCTTATGTAGAAGGCCCATAAGCCTTAGCCCAAGCCTAATAAGGAAAGGAAGGGACTAGGAGTGTTGCCCTAGCTCCCTCTCCTATAAATAGCCTTGTAAACCTTCATTTGAAGGTTGGTTGTTCACTTTCACATTTATCATAAGCATAATCTTTCTTTCATTTCCTACGCATAAGTGTGCTCGTGTTCATCCGATCCTTTCTTCTCTATATTTCTTCATATTGATGCTTGTGTTACATAAATGGGAACCTAACATACACATCATTGGTTCTTGGTACTCTCAGTGTTACCAAGTGATCATCAACAAGCTTGAACTCAGAGGAAAGAATAAGATATTCTGTTTCAGTAAATAACACAGGGTGCTTCTTGTCACAGATCTGAGATACTGACAAAAGGTAGAACACATAACGAACATTCTCAAAATCTATGCTTCATGCCTTGATGGTTCCTTTTCCAGTAATTCTACCTCCACTAGGATCATTCCCAAATGCAACTCTTCCTCCAAAATATGATCTAAAATCTGACAGAATCTCTTTGTCTCCTGTCATGCTTCCAGAGCAACCACTATCAACAATTAAATGATCTTTAAGCTCCTATTATGGGTTGCCCTGCACAAAGATGAAAGAGTTAGTTAATTTTATGAACCCAAGCCATTACTGACTTGTGTTCCCCTTGTGGAGTGACATACTTAAATTCTTTAAGTATGTAATCTCCACCTCGCTTTTGAAAACATGATCAATTATTTTCGTTTGTTCTAAAACATGTGTTGGTTTTTCAACAAAACTCTCTTTTTCATCAAAATTCTCTTTTTCTTTTTTAACAGAATTCCCTTTTTCACCCTTACTTGCTGAAAGTACTGTTTGTTCCCCATCAGTACTTTCTTTCTTAACCCAGTTGGTTTTAATTTTTTGTGTAGATTTCTTTGATCTAGATACTCTATTTGAGGTGTAACGCCTTCTAGGTTGATAGTAATTAGATCTCCTAGGGCTTTCATTCCAAAAAGTGCTAGCATTACCTTGATTGGGTGAAAACCTAGCAGTACTTTGAGAAGGTACTACTTGAGAAAACTTTGTCTTAGCAGTACCTTGAAAAGTGTTGCTTGAGGGTACTGGTGGTTTGGAAAAAGGTCTTTTCTGGTGAGGGTACTTATAGTCTTTTGAGAAATTACTATGGTTTACCCTATGTGAATGATTCCAAACTGGTTTATTTTCCCTTAGCTTATGGTTGGTAGATGTGGTCTTTGGGAATTTGCTTAAATATTTTGAGTGAAAGTTGATAAGATCGTTTATAAGCTCAGCTAGGAATCAATAACAAAGATAATAAGCAGCGGAATAATCAAAACAATACTTTGTTATTGAACAAGGTTTTTACTCACTAACACTAACTAATCTTAGACGTTTATAGGAACACGTATACTAACTAAACTAATAACCTAGGCGTTTACATGAACATACGCCTAGGACACACACACACCTTTACTAGACGTCTACATCTTGGAAGACTTATATATAAAACCTACACCCCATGTCCTCTTTATATACTAGAGGATTAGGGTTTACAAATCTCTACTAAGGACTAATAAATAAAACTTCTTTTGCAAGCAAGTCCTTCCATCTTTTTGTAGGTTTCCTTCTTGTCATATTAAGTCCCTCTTGTTTCATTCTTTTTGTCTTATCAACTCAAACGTATAATTCCCAACAATCTTCCCCTAGTTGATAATGACAAAACCATTCTTGAACGAACTTCCTAGACGAAGTAGAGAAATTGAGATCAGGGATCTCACCATGAATGAAACAAGTATGTCTTCTTTTGTCTTCCCCTTAATCCATGCCATGCCACTCAAACATCTCTTCCCCTTTTTGTTATTATCCAAATAGGGAACGTATGCAAATAATGATCTTGACCACCACGAACCAATATCATACTTCCAATCCAAGACTTCCAATGTTTAAAATTGCCCACCATTACGCACCATAAGAAAAATGAATCCAAAACAGTAGAAAACTCCAACTAGCAGTAGTAATAATGATCAACAATAGTAAAAATCAAACACTTCCCCTTGAGTGATGCATGTAGATAGTTAAACATTTAACAATAAGCTTCCCTTAAAAACTCATATATTAACCATCTTCTTGATTCTTCAAATCGGTAAGCTCCTTGTAATGATCACTTGTGAAGAAAACCAAATATAACAAACTTGATGAAGAAGTAGAATTTCTCAAACTTGTGTCTTAAATCTGTACTATCCACGGAACTCCATACTTATACCCATCAAATATAAGTTGACCGCAATCCCTTGACAAGAATCCTCAACTAGTATGAGACACTGAGCACTACAATGTAACTCCTTTAAGTGATAGTTTACCAGGTCTTCATCCATCCACCCTCTTGACCTATGAAAACTAGATTTTGCAAGTCTTATATAATAAGAACACAAACCAAGTAATTCCACTTCACATTCAAATAAGTGATAAATAATCCTCTTCGTAATCAATTCTTCAATAAATATCCAAAAAGAGCCTTTTTAAATCCTTTTAAGAACAAATAACCAAACTCTTTGTGTGTGTGAACAATAACCTGTGTGTGTGTCGTCCAAAAATCCATAACAATTATTATGCTCGACTTCCCCTTAAATCAAAAACCATATGAGAAGCAGTACTTTCAATTTAACAGTACTTTAAAACCTCCTCACAGTACTTTGAGAAGTAGCAGTACCTTGAGCAGTACTTTAATTCAACATCAGTACTTTCAATAAAATCTGCAGTACTTTTAGCAGAACAGTACGTTTAAAACACGAGCAGTACTTTGAACTTGAATCTGCAGTACTTTTGAATGACACCAGCAGTAGCAGTACTTTAAAAATTAATCTTGAAACCAAAAAGTACTTTGAATAAAATAACCAGTTAATCGTCTCGAACATAATTAACATAGCAGTAGATAGCTCGTAGGTCCAAAGTCAACAATTACCACCAGTGGCAAACAGATGTGGATCCCAGCAGATACACGAAAGGCGCCCAGCAAGAATCCAAGTAAACTTTGCTTGGGCAATACAGTGATAGTACCATGTGCTTGATCAGTAGAACCAAGCAGGAACCAAATACCAATATAAAATAGGATAGCAGCATCACAAAACTTTTAATATCCAAAAGAATATAAGCTACTAACACCATCAACGATTCATAGATAATTCATCACATCCAACCAATCAAGAATAATCTTCACTGTATCCTCCATACATCCTATCATACCGAATCATATCCCACGTGAGCACTAATATAAACTATCCCAATATGAACAATAAAACCCATCATAGCCACGTGCACACTCATCCAGAATTCAACATGTGATGTCCAATCAACATTCACAAGACCACGTGATATCAAAATTCAATTTTTTTTAAGTGAACGAATTATGACCCTTGATCGACAATCATAAATGTGTACGAGATATCCACCCAATCAAATTGCAAGACGACAGACCCATTAGTACTTGTGAATTAAATATCAACATGATATGCACATGATCCATTAATAGTGAATTACGAGGTTAATGAAAATCGATCATACCAGAGCAAAACAATAAATAGCCTTTGATAGTATCAACGATTATTATACCTTCTTCAGTAACTGCTACTGTCGATATAAAAACCATGTGAATCCCTAGGTAACGAGCTCCCTTGGCTCTGATACTACTTGTTGATCCCAGTTGAGCAAACGATCTAATATAGAAACTGACTTAGAATAACAACTTATTAAGTATTATGCGGAATTTAACACTTAACCTTAAGAAGAAGAATAGTTAACATTCAACACCTCAATATTATTTATTAATACGAATACTCTTACAGTATTAGGGTTTTGCAACCTTGAAGTGTATCGACCTTTAGATATAAAACTTATATATATCTAATCTAACCTAGGACCTCCTTTTATAGACTAAGGAGTCCTTTACATAATACAATACGTAACCTACAAGATAAATATCTTTACCATATTTATCTAATACAATAAACTAAACCGACTATACAAAACACTAGCAGTGGTTACAATATATCATCCGTGGTTACACATTACTACTAGCCATGGTTGTCTTTATCAGAGGTTACATACTTCTGTCCGTGGTTAGATCAAACATGTCCGTGGTTCCAGTACTTAAAGTAATTCATGATTCAAGGAACCAAAAACCCAACAATCCTCCCCTAAACTTGATACATTCCAACAGAATTCTCAAGTTTCCTTTAAGCTCAAAACATCTGAAATGGAGGATGTAGCCAAACACTTATGAGATTTAAGAATTGTCTCATATTTCTTCAACAAATCATAAGCTTGACCATCATAGGGTAACAACATCTTGACAATACCAGGTTTCAACATCTGAACAATAATTTCTGGATACTTATTCAACTGAGGATAATCACCTTCTACTAGCATGTGAATAACTTTTCCGAAACAGCTTAAAACATGAACTCCACAAGTTTGATATAAAAACCATCTTGTTACAGTACCATTGTAGAGTCCTTTCCATTCAGGTTCATCATGAGTTGGTTCAAATAAAATCTTCAAATTATAATAGACCAGTCTCTCATGATAATCAGTTGGATGTACTTCACCAAACTTATTCTTGTAAAGTCTCCAAAGATCCATCAAATCATCCCTTTCAAAATACTGAAGCATTTGTGAAAATTTATTATACTCATAAACTTCATTGTTGAGTCTTTGAATTTTCCAAACTCCTTCACTTCCATCATTAAGCATAAACTCATAAGAAACAATTTGATTAACATCTGCAACTTCTTTCAATCTTTTAGAATCAGATGTCTCCTGAATCTCAGATTTTCTCTTTCTTTTACTTTGCATCCACTCATCATGCTTCTTAATCCACTCTTCTTCCTTCTCAGAATTCATTGGACAATAATCATCATGATTAATCTTCATACATCTTTCATAAATCTCAAGAATTCTTTCAAATGAACATTTACTAAGATTTTCAGAAATGTGAATGCCTGAATTCTTAATAATTTTCATTAATACATTCCTCATCTGTGCCATTGAAAGAGGTTTCTTTCTTATAACTTGCTTCCTTTCTTTACCAACCTTTATTGCCCATTCACCTAAAAGCCTAGCTTTTTCCTTTTCATCCAACAAATTCCATTCTTGTGCAGTATATTCATCATTTATTTGTTGAGAAGCTTGAAGAAAGTTTTGTGATTCATACCATATAGCTAACATTCTCTGACTAGCTTCCTCTTCTTTCTGCTTTCTTTTCTCTAACGCTTCTTGTTCTTCAAAGAACCATATTCTTTACGTACTCTGCATCATAAGCTTCTTGTTCTGCTTTAGATTTAAACTTCAACTCTGGTAATGCAACCCCTTTACCTTTTCCAACATCAGATTGAGCCACTTTCTTCTTCAGAGGTTCACCAATAACTAAACTTTTTCCTCTGGGTTTGAGTTTAGTTGCAGTAGATTGAACAGATAAAACAGGTGTAGAAATAGATGAAGTTTGACTTAGATTTATCAATGTACTAGCAGATTCTTTCTCCACCTCTTTAGACTTAGGTTGTGATACAGAGAGAGTTGTGACAATAGTGGAAGTGGTTATAATAGCAGTGGGTATGATTGTAGTAGGTATAGTTGTAGTGGTTATAGTTGCCATATCTGTTACAGCATCAGTGGTTAGAAGTATACTAACCATGGTTTCAGACATACCATCAGTGTTTGTGTTCTGTACTACATCCTCTACAACTTTCTTCACATTTTCAAGAACTGCCTCATTCCCATCTTTATCAGATACCAAAATGTTTGATCTCCACTATCAACATCTTCTTCCATAGATACATTAACATCCTCCCCTGAATTCTTGCCTTCACTCCTCCCCTGTTTGGATACATCCTCCATATTCAGAGCTGGAGAGGAGTACACCTTCTTTTTCCGTAGCTTCCTTAAAGCAGCAAGCCCAGGCCTTTTTATCTTCTCCAAAACCAAAACCCTGTGCTTCAAGCGCCTAATATCCTTTTCATGAAACCCTGCCAATTCCTTGAGATTCGAGATCGTCTCCTCCATCTTGGTACATTTAGCCGTCAATTCATTTAAGCGTTCAAGAATATCCTCCCCACTTCGACCTGTGTGAACTGGTCCGAGAGGTGGTTCATTGGAAAAGTCATCGTGTACAAACTCAGAATCCGTCAATTCATGGTCAGGTTCCAACCTATCCTCATCACTTCGAGCTGTGTGAACTGCTCCGAGAGGTGAATCCTTGGATATAGAAAACATAGCATCGACCGAGCTGAACATCTATGCACCCTGTATGAGCCAAATGGCTAGGGATTCCTCCACCTGTGTTAAGTTCCAAGGAACTTTCCACATTAGGAGTTGCCAAAGGTTGGGTCTTATTTATGTTTCCACTATCCTGACCAGCATCTAAGCATGTATCAGTAGTGGAAGCCCTTCCAATCATGTCACCTTCACCACCTGTGATAGCCTCATGAGCAACACCACTAGCACTAGCCTGAGGTAGCTCAGTGCCCTTCAATATCCTAGTGAAAACAATGGTTGTATCAGTGGTTTGAGATTGACTAGAAATGGGTTGAGATACACTATCAGCAGTTACCGGTATTCTATCAGGGATTTGAGTTGCATCAGCAGTGGTTTCAGTTGGTGCAGAATCCTCATCAAACTCATGATCAGTGGGTAAAGTAAGCATATGAGAAAATAAAGGAACATCTATGATGTTTACATTTTGTGGCTGATTCCTCATATGTGCAAAAACCTTAGAAAGCATATGATTTACTTCATATTCCTGAGTATGCTCAACAGGCTCCTCTATTTGACTTTCCACAATCAACTGAACAAACCTAGGATACAAATAGTATTTACCCTTTTTCCTAAGGTTTTGAACTAGCCCCTCATAAATCATCCTAGACCAATTGAACTTTCTTCCATCAGACAAACAAATAATAGCAGTAGCAATTTTGGAAGGAAAGTCATTAAATCCAGTGGTCTTATTACTCATACACATCAATAAAGTGTGAATAAGAAACTTCCATTGTTTTGAAAAGAAACTCTTAAAATACTGAACCTTATCACCTCTGTGGGTATAACCTAACCTTTCCAAACCAGCAACAATCTCAACATCTGAAAGATTATCAACACCATCAGCATCATCAAGCTTTAAAACATCCCTAATGATCTCCTCAGAAACAGAAATAGCCTTCTCATCCACAATAGTGCTAAACACTTCTACTCCATCAACCTTTTCAAGCTTAGCATTCCTCCAGAACTGATGTATGTAGGCTTTAAAAATGGTTGGTGTAACAGTTAAGGCATAGTGAATAGGATTGTGAACAAGGAAATCAATCATTTGATGAAACCCTTCAGATCAATCATTCTTTGTGAGAATAGCAACAAGGTTATGTGAAGTGGAATACTTGTCAGCCATTGTGATAATTGAAGGTTATGATGTGGGTTTTGTGAATTATGCAAAGATAAGTGATTAGGGTTAGTGAGAGCGCCAATAGAAGTGGTTTGAAGATCAAATAAATGATCCATCCGTGATTTGGGGGAAATAATATACTTTTGCAAAAGTTACCAAGCAGCCCCTGTAGTATCCAATTCAAACGAAATGCTATCCGCGGTTGCAGAACAGCTATCCGTGTTTAGAAACAAACCATCCGTGGATAGAAAGTAGCACTTCAAGAAAACTTCCAAGAGGTATAGAAAGTAAATCTGTGGTATGATGAAATAGATCTTACAAAAATATGAAGGATTACACAAAAAAAAAATTTTTTAAACAAACACAAGCAGCTAACACATCAGCTCCTATGTACACAAATCCTTCATTCCTGCAAGACAAAAACACAAAACAAACACAGAGAAGAAGGTTATGGTTATCAGTGGTTAGAAAAAGCTATCAGGGGATCCAAATGACCTATCCGCAGTTAGAACAGGTAAGTCAATATGGTCAACTTTTTGGATTAATATTAGTCCAATACCCAAGAATCTCATTAACTCCTCAACCACATTTAACCTGCCCCTCATTTACTTCCAAAGCCCATTACTCTGCTTATAAAAGAACCCAAAACTCATATAACGCACACACCAATTAACATCAAAACCCTAAGTACTCCAAAATCCACAATCAACTCCAATCACCATGTGGAACCCTAGTTGGAATAAACCAGAAGTTGTTGATCTAACAACCTCCTCATCCTCGTCATCATCAGAAGAAGACACTAACCCATGGCAGTTTTACCTCCCTCCACAAGAAACAAGACCAAGAAAATCCCTATTTCTTCCATCATCAGAAGATTATAGTGTGGTGGATCCAAGTGATGCATATGAGGACTCTGATGACTCCTCAAAGAAGAGAACTTCAAACCCCAACCTTCATCATCCCAACCCCAAACAAGACCACGAGCAAGAAACCCACCACTCCCAAACAACAGAGAGGTGGTTCTTGGTCTACCAGCACCAGTTTGTGGTGCTTCTTCACATATCATAAGGGGGAAGGGAAAAAGGAAAATGGAATGATGCTTTTGGTGAAACCAGCAGATGCAAGTATGATATGACTATGTCCTTCGTGCTTCATCTACTGTGGTCATCGTCATCATCAACGTTTTCATCAATCCATCCTTTCCATTTTGATCCTTAGCATCCTCTTCATAGTAGTCATGCATCTCCACCCATCGAGATAGAAGGAATGGGTGGTTATGCAAGACTTCACGAACGCATATCCAGATTCTAGTGTGAAAGATGTGAGCGATCATGCATATCCAACAGCCTGTTAAATGTTGGAATAGATTATATGAACTAGATTAGGATTAGTAGATCATGTATAGCTCTTTTCTTGTAGTTGCATTTGATGTTGATTATACTCTGTAAGCTGTAAGCTGTTTTGAATGAATGAACAATGAACTTCAGTACTTCGTTTACATCTATAATGATCTTTCTTGTATCTGCAAAATGGTTAGTGAAAACAGGACAACTAGCAGTGGTTTGAACCAAACTATCAGTGATTAGAAACAAACTATCAGTGGTTAGAAACAAAAATAGCAAAACTAAGATTACATAATAACAGTTCAATACATATACAAACTGGTACAAAACAATTTGAGAATTTAGAGATTAATCATTCCAATACTAACAACAAGATACTGAAACCTCCCCACATCAAAAGCTTTGGTGAGAAGATCAGCAACATTGAAATCAGTATGGATTTTTACCATTTGAATTAACCTTTTCTCATTACAATCTCTAATAAAATGATGTCTTATCTCAATATGTTTAGTTCTAGAATGTAAAACAGGATTTTTAATGATGCATATTGTACTGTTATTATCAATGTAAATCTTAGTATGCATAAAATTGTACCCAAAGTCCAGCAATTGATTCTGAATCCATAGAACTTGACCATAGCAACTAGCAGCAGCCACATATTCAGCTTCAGTTGTAGAATTTGCCACAATAGTTTGCTTTTTACACTGCCATGAAATAAGTCTGCTTCCCAAAAACTGACATCCTCCAGTTGTAGACTTCCTATCCAAACTAGCACCAGCATAGTCACTATCTGTGTAGGCCACCAAGTCAAAAGGAGAATCCTTTGAGTACCAAAGGCCCAATTTAGGATGACCCTTAAGATACCTAAAAATTCTCTTAACAGCATTCATGTGTGATGAATTAGGTGTGACTTGAAATCTTGCACACACACATACTGAGAACATTATATCCGGCCTAGATGCAGTGAGATACATCAAAGATCCAATCATGGACCTGTACAACTTCTGATCAACTCGGTACTTCCATCATCAGGTAGCAATGGTTTCTAAGTCTCCATTGGTGTACTAGCACTCTTCACATCCTGAAACCCAAACTTCTTCAAAACATCTGCTACATACTTATCTTGACTAATGAAGATACCATCAGTCCTTTGTTGAACCTGTAGCCCCAAAAAGAAAGTGAGTTCTCCCATATAACTCATCTGAAACTTATCATGCATAAGCTTTTCAAAATCTTTGCATAGCTCTTTATTGGTTGAGCCAAAGATGATGTCATCTACATAAACCTGAACCAGTAAAATATCATCTTTGTGCTTTCTTATGAACAATGTTTTATCAATCAGTCCTCTTTGAAACCCATTGTCCATCAAATAAGTGGACAGGCACTCATACCATGCCCTAGGAGCTTGATGCAAACCATACATAGCCTTCCTCACCCTGTAGACCTTGTCAAGATGATCAGGATCTTCAAAACCAGGAGGTTGACAAACATAAACCTCCTCATCAATTGTGCCATACAAAAATGCACTTTTAACATCCATTTGATACACAACAAAATTTTTGAATGAAGCATAAGCTAAAAACAATCGAATAGCCTCAATTCTTGCAACTGGAGCAAACACTTCATCATAATCCAAGCCTTCAGTTTGTGTGTATCCTTGAGCAACCAACCTTGACTTGTTCCTCACAACAATACCTCTTTCATTCCTTTTGTTTCTGAACACCCATTTTGTCCCAATTGC
Source organism: Chrysanthemum makinoi (assembly GCA_910596185.1). Lineage (NCBI taxonomy): Eukaryota > Viridiplantae > Streptophyta > Magnoliopsida > Asterales > Asteraceae > Chrysanthemum > Chrysanthemum makinoi. The sequence goes on along the minus strand of OU343222.1, from coordinate 59,673,916 downwards.
CCTCTTACCATTAGGAAGTTCTACCAATGTCCAAACCTCTTGAAGTTTGAACTGAAGAAGCTCCTCTTGCATTGATTCTACCCATCCTTCTTCAGATAATGCTTATTCAACTCTCTTTGGCTCCTTTTGAGACAGAAAACAAGCAAACAAGCAATTTTGCAGATCTTTATGACTGTTTCTTTTGTGAAGTAATCTTGCAAAGAACCCATGTTCAGGAAAGGGTTCAGTGCTCTTAACCTTGCTTCTTGTTTGAACTGGAGTATTCAAATTTCCAAGTATTTGTTCCTTGGGATGAATCTTGTGTATCCTTGTTGAGGTAACAGGACTTTCATGAATGACATGTTCCAAATTAGTTAAATCAGCATTGAAGAAATCATCCATGTCTTCATCATCCGTAGGAGTATCAATTTCAATCAAAGCAGGCATATCAGGATCATGTGGATACTCCTCTTCACCATGTAATGGCTTTGCATGTGGTCCAAAGAAAGTACTACTATCGTACTTACAGCCAGGATTTTACTTGTAATGTCAGTGGTAGAAGTTGTTGGCTTAGCAGTGGTTGTATTAACTCTATCCGTGCTTATGTTTGGCTTATCCGTGCTTGCAGATTGCTTTTTCTTCTTTTCAATTTCTTCTATCAACACTGAATTATCTTTCAATAACTCATCCTTATCTTGAGGATGATCACCATTGCCTCCAGAATTCAAGACATCATCATCAGTGGGACCTTGCTTATCAATGATGGGTGAGATAGAACTAGCTTTCCACTTTTCAAACAAATAGAACTCTTGAGGAGAATCAGCTTCCTTAGAAATTGCTTCGCACTGAATTCTTTTGAGTACCTACATCAACATTAGTGGAAGTTCCTGCAATGATAGGCTCATAATTCATAGATTTGGTTAGCATATCAATGTTAAACAGCCAGTCTGGTCCTTTGGTCTCAACACTAGGAGTCTTTTCACTGAATTGAACATGTAGATTTTCTTCAACAATTCTAGTCCTCCTATTGTATACTCTAAAGGCTTTACTATTTGAATAGTAGCCTAAAAAGTATCCATCATCAGCTTTTTCTTGAAACTTGCCTAGGTAGTCTATGGTATTCAAGATAGTAACAGGACATCCAAAAGGTTTTAGGAATGCAATCATTGGCTTCCTATCATGTAACAGCTCATAGGGGGTCTTGTTATGAGGCTTCACTACCTTACTTCTATTCTGCACATAACATGCAGTGCCTATAGCTTCAGCCCAAAAGGTAGTGGGTAACTTAGACTCTGACAACATAGTCCTAGCAGCCTCAATTAGTGTTCTATTTTTCCTTTCAGCCACACCATTTTGTTGTGGTGTTCTAGCAACACTAAACTGTCTTTCTATACCTTTATCTACACAAAACTGATTCATCACAACATTCTTAAACTCAGTTCCATTATCACATCTGATTATCTTTACTTTATGATTTACTAGATTTTCTATCTTAGTAATGAAACTCTTGAGAACTTCACTAGTTTCACTCTTAGCAGCCAAAAAGTAAACCCAAGAAAATCTACTATAATCATCAGTGATAACTAGGCAATACTGCTTATGGTTCAAACTCTTGACAAAAGTAGGTCCAAATAAGTCCATATGAAGCATAAACAGTGGTTTTGAAATGGTGTTGACAGTTTTGGACTTACAAGAAGCTCTATGTTGTTTTCCTTTTTGACAAGCCACACACAGTTCCTTACACTCAAAAACCTTAGAAGGTAACCCTCTCACTAAGTTCCCTTTAACCAGTTTATTGATTGTTTTATAATTGAGGTGACCTAATCTTCTATGCCATAACTTAGACTCATCCACAGATGCTTTAGCAAATAAACAAGTTAAGGACCTATTAGGAATTACATCTTTAAGATCAAAACAATATATATTTTCCTTCCTAGGTACCCTAAGTTGTATAAACTTCTCATCAGGCATCTTAAACTCAGGAGACAACACCACACACTCAGTTTCACCAAAAAGTACCCAGTTTTTCTTATCACACATTTGAGAAACACTGAATAAATTGTACTTAAGTCCCTGTACCAAATAGACTTTTTCAAAGTCCAAATTCCCTGTTCTGATTGTGCCTCTTCCAAGTATCTTTCCTCCCTTTGGATCATTGCCAAATGCCACATATCCTCCATCAAAAGCTTTAAAATCTTCCAGGTTGCTCCCATCCCAAGTCATGTGCCCAGAGCAACCACTATCAAAAACTCCTTTGTCTTTTAGCTCATCTTGTAGATTGCCCTGCACATGAAATTAAACAGATTAGTTCCTTTTGTGGACCCAAGCCAATACTGACTTGGGTCTGCTGGCATCAATATAATCAATTTTTTTTAGGTCCATTGATGCACAGTTGACATGATGTAAAACCTTGGTCTTAGGTTTCCATTGCCAACTAGCTGAGGCCTTAACAGCATAAAAATGATTTCCAACCACTGTATCAGTTATCACCTTTGGAATTTTTAAAACTTTTTTGTTATCTGTGGTGATTTTTGGCTTATCAGTGGTTTGATTTTTCTTAGCCTTGTTTACACTTTGCTTAGCAGTGGTTGGAACCCATTTGGGAGAAGCAGTGACAATTGATTTTGTATTCCCATTCCTCATTAACACTGCTGTTGGAATCATGTTTTTATTAGGATGAGGGTTTGTTTTCTTTGAAAAGTTTTGGTGATTTACCCTCCTCCAATGATTCCACACTTGTGGTCTGTTTTTATAACAATTTCTCTGTAAGTGCTCAAAACTACCACAAATATAACAAGCTTTCTTGACACATTGAAACTCATTACCTAACCTATTAGATATTAGGCCATTAAAGTTTCTCTGATTGCCCCTAGGTATATATCTTTTCATTTGTTCCCTAGGTACTTCCTTGTATTCTACCATTTTCTTAGTTATTTGAGCTCCAAATCTAGGTACAAGGTTAGGTTGTCTAGTATCAACTTTCTTAAGAGGTTCTAACTTTTCAGGCTGTGTTGATACTTTACTATCTTCCTCAGAATCTGATTCCCTATCTTCAATGATGGGAGCATCAGATGACGTATCAGAACTTATCTTAGGTGTCTCAGTCTTACTTATTCCTTCAACAGGTTTGTTAAAACTGAATTCACTACTAAATGACAGTTCTTTAGCAGGTGGTGCATGTTGCATAAGAGTGGGTGGTGGCATATTGTTGTATCCTATCCCAGAACCCTTTTTCATTAGATGAATCTCTATAGATTTATGAACCAGATCAGAAGCAAATTGTGTTTTAGCTACCCTAACAACATGTTTTTCTTTTTCATCTAGGGCCTTTTGTTTTTCACTCTCTGCTAGTTCAAGTTTCTCTTTAAGCATTTTAATCTCTCTATTTTTAAGATCAATTTCACCACCTAATATATTGATCTTATCTACATACTCAAACTCACATTTAATACAGTATCTAAGCTTCTCTTCCACACTCTCTAGACCAACTCTATAACCTAAGTTATCCATATTTAGTCTTTCTACTTCTTTCCTCATACTCTCAGTGATAGCCTTTGAGATTCTAAGTTATCATTACATGATTTAAAAGAGCAAGTAGACTCATTAGATACCTCGAATCTGAACCGTAAGATGAAGCATAAGTCATAAGAGCAAAGTTATGCTCTTTTGAAGCTTCACTAGCAAGAAAAGCTGCATTAGGTCCTTCTTCAATCTGATCACTCCAATCATAATCACCAAGACCATCTTGAGCCACCAATGCTGAAGAAGGAGCAGACTCTTCAGTGATCTTCTTAACACCTTCAATCCTCTTAGGAGCTCGACATTCCCTTGCAAAGTGACCCTTCTTCTTGCAGCTGAAGCACTCCATCTTGCTTTTGTCGAACCCTGCTCTCCTTTGACCATCATACTTAACTTGTCTTCCAGTCCTCCTCAGAACCTTCCTTGCTTGGAGAGTCAACATTGCCATTTGCCATTGAAGATTAATCTCTTCCAGATCATCAGGATCAATTTGATCCAGATCTTGATTCAACACAGTAACACTAGTAGTTAAATCAGCCAGAAAAGCACAAATTGCACCATCACTGACATTATCACTAACAGTGGTATTGTTTGCAATAGCCGTGGTTATACCATAGGCAGCAGTGGATACATCTTGTGGGCTCTTGTGATTAGTGGATACAAAAGCAATGTTTGGATTAGCAGAAGACGATTTAGCAAAGTTATTCTCAGACTCATAAACCTTCAAGTTGTTGAATAGATTATCTAGAGTCATCTTAGGAAAGTCCTCCTTATTCCTCCACACAATTGTATGAATAGCCCATTCAGATGATAGACTCCTAATGAACTTCAAATTAATATCTTCTTGAAGAACCTTATAATCTACAGACTTCAGTTGGCTGATAAGTTTTTGAAGTCTATTGTATGTGCTATCAATCTTTTCTCCACTGAGAGCAGTGAAGGTTTCAAATTGATGCTTGAGCATATTCATCCTGGACTTTTTAGTAGCTTCATTGCCAGCAAACCTTGTCTCAAGAGCATCCAGTAACTCTTTAGCAGACTCGTATTGTTCAAAGTCCAAAGCATAGTCATTGGGTATTCCCATGGAGAGAATACTGTGAGCCTTGATCTCCAGCTTTCTCTTAGCCTTATCAATTTCACTAACAATGGTAATTTCTTTGCCATCCTCACCCTTCTTAGGAAGAGTGTCTCCCTTTTCAACGACATCCCAGAGAGCATAATCAATCATGCGAATGTATTGCCTCATTCGCATTCTCCAGATTTGATACTCACCATGCTTGAGCATGGGTACCTTTGAAGCAGTCACCATGTGAGTTTCGTCAGACATCTTATCTTCCTTGAACAAAACTTAACTTAACCTCTTCTTGATTACAGTTTCTAGATCACAAGCTCTGAAACCAATTGATAAGATCATTTATAAGCTCAGCTAGGGATCAATAACAAAGATAATAAGCAGCGGAATAATCAAAACAATACTTTGTTATTGAACAAGGTTTTTACTCACTAACACTAACTAATCTTAGACGTTTATAGGAACACGTCTACTAGCTAAACTAATAACCTAGGCGTTTACATGAACATACGCCTAGGACACACACACACCTTTACTAGACGTCTACATCTTGGAAGACTTATATATAAAACCTACACCCCATGTCCTCTTTATATACTAGAGGATTAGGGTTTACAAATCTCTACTAAGGACTAATAAATAAAACTTCTTTGCAAGCAAGTCCTTCCATCTTTTTGTAGGTTTCCTTCTTGTCATATTAAGTCTCACTTTTTTCATTCTTTTTGTCTTATCAACTCAAACGTATAATTCCCAACAAAAGTCACAGTCCTTAATCAAATGATCAGGACTATAACAAACAAAACATAATTTTTGACCCATACTCCCAAAATTTCTTCCTTTAGTTCTATGACCAAAACTATCCTAACTTTTTGGTGAATGATGAAAACTATCTTGACCAAAACTATCCCAAAAAGATTTAGCAGTATTTTGAAAAGTTTTTCTTGAAGGTACTGTTGAATGTTTAGCAGTACTTTGAGTTGAAGGTACTACTGAAATCTTAACACTATCATCCTTAGGTTTCTCAACTGTTTCTTTTGGGGATTCAGAACTAGATGGACCTGAATTAGATTAACCAGTAAGCTTTTTCCAAAACTCTAAATTGTCTACTCCAAAACAAGAAACATCTGTCCTAAGTGGTTGAAAACTACCAGTTGTTGGAGGAACTGCATGATAACCCTTGTCTTTCTTAAACTCAGGAGGTGTTTGACTAATTGAATCCTCATTACTAGATGTGTTTCCTTCTGAGCTAATGAGTTCATCATCACTAGTTGTTATCTCCTCTGAATCAATTTGTTCCTTATCACTAGGTGGGTTCTCTTCTGTACTGCTAAATTCCATACCAAAACCTAGGCCAGTTTTAATGTGTGCTCTTTTTTGTTTTTCAACAAAACTAACATGTGAAAGACCAGATTCATTCCAAGCATCAAATTTTTCTAACAATTCATCTCTTTCTTTAGTCATATTTTCAAGTTCAGAAACCTTACATCCTAACTTCCATTCACTCAATTTTAATTGATAATCTTGTTGCTCATATTTTTCTGCCCAAGCCATTTCATTATTTTTATGAGTTATTATTTTGGCTTCCATTGACTCTAAAGCCAATTGATAACCAGCTACCTCAGACCTAGCCCTTCTACAATTATCTCTTTCAGTTACATAATCTTTAAGCACTTTTTGATAAAAGTTACTACATTTGGAGCATACCTCAGAGATAGTGGGTGAACTTGGTGAAGTAGCTACCATAGCAAGTAGAACATGTTCTTCTTCACTTTCTATGCCCCAATCAAAGCTTCCAAGGCCATCTCTTGATTCTAAAGCAGCAAATCCTGGTTCCTCATCAAAAGTTGTGCTCCAATCAAACTCTTCCATTGCAACCATAGAGTAGGTTACTGGTTCATTATCAAATTCAGCACTCCAGTCAACCTCTGATAGATTTTCTTGAGCAACCAAAGCTTTTGGGTTTGTTTCAGTAATAGGGATTTTCTTTAGTTCAAGCTTGGGTTTTTCAATCATTCTATTCGCCTGATATTTAGCAAACTTGCATTCTCTTGCAAAGTGTCCAGGCCTTTGACAATTAAAGCATTCAATCTTGGATTTGTCAAACGTGATACCCTGTTTGGGTTTGAAGTCAATGCCTCTTCCTGTTTTCTTCATGAACTTCTTGATCCTTGCTGTGATCATGGCGACTTGCCATCTTATGTCAATTTCTTCTAGAGTATCCTCTTCAATTTGTGACAAATCTTCTTCATAAGTAACAGGTAAAGTGGCTTGTTGAGCGAAGAAGGAACATACAACTTCAGCAGAGTTGATGGTGTTTGTTGGTGATGAGGTAGGGGTAGTCATGTTTGTGTAAGTATGTTGTTTTTCACCAACAGTACTTTGAGCAGGATAAGCAGTACTTTTAGTGGAAGTACTGCCTCTCTTTTCAGAAGACACAAAAGCAATGCTGTGAGATTTTGAACTTGTTTGGCCATTCATCTCATGCTCATATACCTTTAAATGGTTTTAGAGATCATCAAAGTTCATAGTGTCCAAACCAGGTTGTCCTCTAATCATAGTAGCAATCACATGTCATACGGATGGCAAACTTATTAAGAACTTCAGGTTTGCATCTTCAACAGATACCTCTGCATTGTATAACTCTAGCATACTAAGAAGATTTTGGAATCTGTCATAGGCAGCATCAAGACCTTCTTTTACCAACAAAGTGAATGTTTCAAACTGTTGCTTCAATAGATTTCTATGCATCTTCTTGAAGCATCATTACCTCCAAATCTTGTTTTGAGAGCAGCCCATAGTTGTTTTGCATCCTTAGCATCATGGAACTTTAGTAAGTGACCATCGGAATAGCAGACAAAGATGTTGAGAGCCTTTTCTAGATTTCTTTTTGTAGCTGCTGGCAAGGTAGGCTTAGGTGGTTTAGGTTGTCCAGGAACTTCTACAGGTTCTTCAAGAACGACATTACCATTGACAATCACTTCCCATAATGTATGGTCTGTAATTGCAATGTACTGCCTCGTCTTCATGCTCCAGAGATCATATTCTCCCTTCTTGATGATAGGAATTCTGAGTGAGGTGATGGATGGGGGTGGTGCAGCTTCAGTCGACATCTTTTAGGGTTTGTAGTTAAATCGGTTTTAAGGGTTTCTTCTTAATCAGAGTTTCCACACAAGCTCTGATACCACTTGTTGGATCGATATACTCTGACCAAACTAACTATGTAGCTTGTAAGGGTTTAGCAACCTTGGATAAATCCTAAATTACTAACAATGAAACACTGATATTACTCTATTAAGTATGCGGAAACTACTTCAATAAAGCTAAGAAGAGTAACTTTAAACTTCAACGATTATATTAAAACTTTGAACCTGCTTGATACACAGATTCACTAATAACCCTAATAACTCTAATATCGTACTTGCATGTAAGTCGTATCTCTAATATTCTCTAATGTTGCATGTATCTCTAATACCAATTAGGGGTCCTTTTCTAGGCATAAGGAGTACCCTAGTCGGTTTACAATTACAATCCTTGTACGACAAGTAATACTAATTCTAATCTAAGAATATTCTAGAATTACATAATAATCCTTGAACGATTTTGCATAGCAGTCCTTTAGCCTTTGCAGTACTTTGACACGAGCAGTACTTTGACTTTCATTAAGCAGTACTTTGACTTTCTTCAGTACTTTGACTTTCTTCAGTATTGTAGCTTTATATCCCAACAAATCCCTCAAAACCCTTAGAAAGTTAATTGAGGATCATGCTTACAGAGATAGATTGGGGCAAAACACAGTTAAGGCATTCCAATTGTTCCAGACTTCATCTTAAAAACATATGAGCTAACGGATTGCCCTTCCTCCTGTTTGCAAAAATGAAAAGTCTGAATGAGATCAAAAAATTCAACTACAACAGATTTCTCAAACACGGATTTAAGATCATTAAGCATGTCATAAGGGGCATAGTTTTCAAACTGCCTACAAAGCTCAGGAGTCATTCTACCAAACATTAGACATGCTAATTCATTGTGACGATCATATTGAGTATTCCAGGCCACTAGTTTCTCATTAGAGGCACCTGGTTGAGGAGCAAGGATAAGAGGTTGTTCCAAAACATCAAATTTCTTATCAACTCTCAGGACAATCCTAAGCTGAAGAAACCAATCATTGAGGTTTGGTCCAAAAATATTTTCTCTTTCGAGCATCGACATGAAAGCCGAAAAGTTCGTGTTTTGTGCAGGATTCATCTACAAAACATATTTAAAGTTCAAAATTTTAGTATTTTCAATAATTTACATTTAAAGAAAAATTAAATACCCATGTTTAACCAAACAATTAATTTCTTTAAGGTTAGGACCCTAACTGACATACCACAATCACATCAGATGATCTGCTAGCAATGGTGTGTTCAAGAAGGTAAGTGTCGAACAATAATTGCAAATCTTGTGCAATTCCTATATCAATATGGGACTTACTAATGACATCAGTGACAATCATGTAATTTTAAGTAAGCATGTTTCATCTCATCTTATGCTTCGGGCTTAAGGATTTCACCATCGTCTCACGATGAGTGGAATACCATAAACTCGATTAAGTCATCCAATAAAAAACTGTAAATAGTCCACCAACGTCTCACGAAGAGTGGTAATCTACCTTGGGTTGTAATTTACCTACATCTCATGCAGAGTAAAAGGCAATTGCAAGTATTTTTACAATTGGATAACATAGACTTAAATTTTCAAAGGTTATATCTTATTTGACAAATAACGTTTATATCAAATATGTACAAATAAGCATGCATACATCTTCGTATCATAGGTTTTAATAAAAAACTTTACTCAATTAAGTTACTTTATTATGGTGTATATGTCACTTAAATTTATATACAAATCTAGTGAATATAAAAATTTTAAATTTATATACAGATCTTGTGAATATAAAAATAATGATATAACACCTTAAAAAATGACAATTCAACATGATTTCTAAGTTAAATTAATGTACTTTTATCACTGGAAAATATTGAAGAATAACCAAACCCTATATTGTACTATGCATGAGTTAGAATACCCAAGCTCTTCTAATAATTCCCTCGTATGCCGAAACATGTAGTAGGGCGGGAAAAGATAACAGGACATTCAAACCTTAGATCATGTTTTGATTATAACCAAAGTCCGTGTGTGTTCATCGCGGGAAAAAATTATAGAGTATGGTTTAAGAACAGGGTAGGGCAAGACCTTAAGCCCTGTCATGAGATACCTCAAACCCATTGCGTTACAAACACTCAAGACTTAGTTTACATCAAATATTTGTCATTAATAAAACTAAGTAATACTTTAGTTTAGAAAACACATTATAAACTAGTTATCTTGCAAGTCTCATCGCGGGAGCAAATTACAGTTTAGACCTAACCATTTGTGACATATAAGACTTCACAAGACAATAGCTTATATAAATCAAATTTTATAGTTTTTAGTCATGTTTCCAAAAACCCTTTGCTTTAATACAAGTCAATACTAAATAAAAGACAAATAATACACAACTAAAAACACATACAACAATTATCAATAACCATTAATATCAGGAAAATCATAAGCCGATAACAATAACATATACTTAAACAAGGCTCCCACTCGGTTTTCGAGTTAGATACCAAGTGGACCACTGATAGTTCAAATTATAGTATAGATATTTTCCGAAAAAATACAAAGGCAATATGTATTTCCCGGGTCGTTCTCCCAACGAAGGATGAATGGAAATTTCGACTCGCGCCGCGTTCACGATATTTTGAATGGTGAAAAAGGGCAAATAATGGGGTTTTACACTACGATAATGAAACATAAGCTAAAAACAACTAATAAAGCATGCAAACATTAAAACGAAACATATATAACCTAAAACGTAAAAGAAATCTAAAAACGCGCGCGCTCGGGGAAAACCCGAGCCTAAAACGTAAAGTATAAGAAATAACGAACCTGGAAACGTGAAACTAATTTTCCTAAGTCCTGTTTGATAAAAGAAAATTTTAGGAAAAAACGGAATATTTTTTTGACTTTTTAAATATTTATTATGAATTAAAAACTAAAAAGTAGTAAATTAATTATTAAAAATATTAAACTAATGAGAAAAATTACCAACTTTTTCAGGAAAATACTTGGACTAAATCTAAATCTAAGAAAAATGAAAGTTTGGAAAAAGCACTTTGTATTAAGCTGTAATTAAGCAAACTGTTAAATAAGCTTAAAAAGAATATTTGTTGGTTAAATGAATTGATTGTGCAGTGTATGACAGGATAAGGCCCAAGGGCAAGTTGGTAGTGGTGTGTGTGTGTGAGGCGTCTGAGAGTGAACTGACACAGGTTCGACCCTGGCCAGTTTCACTATTTTCGAAAAACATTTTTATTTTGCAAATCTTTTTAAGCAAACTTGAAAATAAGCTTCTCAACAATTATTTTAACAAAACTAAACTATATAAAAACACTGATAAGCAGTTTAATCAGCAGAATTAAGACAGATGCAAAACAAATTTGAAAAAAACTAAACCAAATACTCCTAAAAGGCTTAAAAGCTAAAGGAAACTAGCTAATCCTATAATAAGCTAAAGGGAAATTGAGCAAACCTAATTAGTTAAACTACATCTAACTTTAATAAGCAAAATAAGCTGAAATTAAGATGAAATAAGCACTTAAAAGGGAACTGCTACAACAGCATATAGGGGGCAGAAAGGGCTAGATAAGCAGACTAAATAAGCACTTATAATAAGCTCTAAAAGGCAATAAAGGCAAAACAGATTAAGCTTACTACCTAATCTACTAGGGGAATCAGAAATCAGGCCATAACAACAACTGAATAAGCTAATAAGCTACTGAGAATCTAGCTAATTGGGCATAAACTATTTTGCAAATCTTTTTAAGCAAACTTGAAAATAAGCTTCTCAACAATTATTTTAACAAAACTAAACTATATAAAAACACTGATAAGCAGTTTAATAAGCAGAATTAAGACAGATGCAAAACAAATTTGAAAAAAACTAAACCAAATACTCCTAAAAGGCTTAAAAGCTAAAGGAAATTAGCTAATCCTATAATAAGCTAAAGGGAAATTGAGCAAACCTAATTAGTTAAACTACATCTAACCTTAATAAGCAAAATAAGCTGAAATTAAGATGAAATAAGCACTTAAAAGAGAACTGCTACAACAGCATATAGGGGGCAGAAAGGGCTAGATAAGCAGACTAAATAAGCACTTATAATAAGCTCTAAAAGGCAATAAAGGCAAAACAGATTAAGCTTACTACCTAATCTACTAGGGGAATCAGAAATCAGGCCATAACAACAACTGAATAAGCTAATAAGCTACTGAGAATCTAGCTAATTGGGCATAAACTACTGACAGCAAACAAACAAAGGCAGATGAGGGACTTTTAACAACAAAATTAAGGTAACTAAAGACTTCCAAATGGCAAATAAGCTATAAACAAATAAACTATGATGTATAGAAAGCTAGAAAATCCAATTAAAACTAATTTTGAAACTCATTTGGACCATGAAATGCACTGATGAAGTTGACTGATTGAGGACAGGACAGACCTTAAGACAAATTAGAGAAATGGAGCTTCAAACACATTTATGACTTGAAACACTTGAAACATTGAATGAAACAGTATCAATACCAGTTCCTAACTTCAAATAACTCAGTTTTAACACGTCAAAATGACAAAGACTTTAAAATCTAGCTTTATCCAAACACTCCCTTTAGTGACCAAAAAGCAAACTAACTTTCAAAACATGATGAGAACTGAATAAAACTGAATCAGAATGATCAAATAAACATAAAACTCAACATTATATCAAATTAAAAACAGAAATTAATCTAACACTAAGTTGACTTTTAACTTTGACTTTCCTTGACTTTTTGCAAAAATTGAAATTAAGAACAAGCTAACCAAGAATAAGCTCTCATAAGCTTTGATAAGCTTATTTGAGCTTATTGAAACAGTAAAAGAGCTTTGAGACAGGATTTTGATTAATAAAAATTCAAAAGTAAATGACAAGCAAGTAGAGAAAACAAAACAATTTTATAAAAAGTTGAATTACATACTGAAAGTGACAATATAACTAAAACAATGAAATTACATGAATTAAAAAGGTGACAATTTCTCTAAAGCATGAGAAACTGGACCAGGGTTTTCTGTGAGGTGAGGGTCCTATTTATAGCTGAACTCAGGCTTTTAGGGTTTGTAGGAAGCTCCCAGAAGCTCTCAATCTTGGCCATTGATCTTTAGCTTCATCCCATGCGTTGGATCTTGTGTACACTTCTCACTTCACACGGATTGCCACCCTGGCTTCTGACATGATGTCAGCCTCTTGTCAGACGTTCTAGAAGGATTTAAGGAGGGTACAGTTGGTAATTCATGTGAAGAGGATGATGAATAGTATCTGGGTGTTCTTGGCGGGGAGGGCAATCCTGGGTATTTCATATTTTATTTTGACCCTGGGATTAATGTTTGACCGGGTGTGGTAATATTGAAAGGGAACCGAGTAGTTTTATTATTAGGGGATATTGGGCTCGGAAGGAATTGGGCAATGGTGTAGTGGATAGGAATTTTTGGACTAGGACATAGCACTAACATTTGTATCCGGATAGAAGTTATATAAGGACCATTTTTGCCATTTTCTGAAGTACCAAGGACCAAAGTGTAATTTTGGTGAGGTTAGGGAAGTGATTTGTAATTATGGATAGGTTAAGGGTGATTTGGTAAAATTGGGTAAAGAAAAGGGTATGATGTGAAAAATACCAAACATGCTCCAAAAATCCGTAAAACTGATTCCCGGCTCTGGCTTTTGCTCTCTTTTCATTCTCGTGCTCGGTTTTCTTCTGTTTTGTCTTTACTTTGTCCGTTTTGTGATATTCGTACCTGCACATGCATAAACTCAAGAAACACACAAATATTAGACATTACCGGCTCGTTTCCGGTTTATTTGGGTCAGTTTTGATAAAGAAAATATGTATGTTTTCACATATACCAACCACATACACCGATAAATTCGATAGCGTAAGCCTTATTAAAATATATATTAACACATAAAAGTTGATTAAAAAAACATAGGAAGGGGTCTTCCCCAATCTAAGAATTAATTACAAATTTATAGAAACCGGGTGTCAAACATACCGTTACTAAAACTTTTAAATTAAATCAACTTAATATGTATGTAATTTACTTAACAAATTAACCAAGAACATATCAAATATCAAAATCCATTGTCCATGATAAAAACATGCACGTTTTCACCATGGATATCCAATTAACAATTAATCATATCAAATAATAACGCAAAAATTGCATACATCCTAATATTGTATCTACTAATTTATAATCCTTATAGCACGATCTTCTTACATTAAAAATCGTCCAAATGGAATTATAAAATTAAAGACCATCTAATAACCCTAAATTATGTTTAATTTTACGTTTATGTAATTACAAACACTATACTTAGGCTCGCGATGCCACCGTTGGAATGTTAAATCATATTGACATTTAATATTAAACAAATAATCACATGAGCACACAACGGAAGATTTAAGATCAAGCATAGTATAAGTAATCAACATAACTTCAAGAACATGTACCTTTTAGCAATTAAAAGCAAACGAACAAAGTTCTTGAATATTTGGTTGTGAATAAATCTAACACGCGAACCACCAAAGATCAAAGTATGATCTTCTCCACGTAAACACACACAGTACGTTCTTAGCAAACAATTAAGTATTCTAGTACTAGTAGTAAAAAGCTTAAACCAACTTCTTAATTCTTGAACAAACGAAACCTTGAAACCTTTTGTTGTTTATTGTTGTTCGATCCACCAAGAAACAAACCAAAACAAAAACCTTGATGGTGATCAATCAGATCAAAACAAGTAAAACCGAAACCCTAGAGATTTATTGATGATACGATCGACTAAACTAAGCAAGAACCGAATCACTTTGATGTTTGGGTATTCGGTCGACTAGCATAAGGAGGAGGAGAGAAAACGTTTAGGTTTTAATGATTAATAATGAAGTGTATCAAAATAATTATCAAGGACTTCATTATATAGGTTTAGAGTTACTTGGCTTGCAAGCCAAGTAATCCCAAACCCACACAAACACCTCCACCAATCGTAAAGAGGAGGTGATCCCGAACCGTCTTTCTCTAGTTTACACTTTGGTCCTTCAACAATCGTCTAAAGATCTTTTAGTATAAGTAACCATTAGTTAAACATTCATTTATTAGCTTTTCACTAGTATAATTGTTTTACATATTAACGCGTGTGTCCCCTTGGACTCACGTGTTTTCTAGACATACGTTATTTGTACGTGTACATATCCCAACAGTAGCTTCGGATGTGATGCAGGTTTTACTGACCAGGTTTTAATATTTATAATGTCTCATTATACCTATGGTCTACCCTAATGCACTAACGGGCAGTGTACCCGGTCGTGTGTAGTGTAGTATTCGGTAAAACCGAGGTCGTCCCAAGAGCTATGTGTGTTGGATTAATACTAAGTCTAGGTGTCACAGATTTTAAGATGATTTAATTAATTAACTAATAAAGCAAGTAAAGGAAAAAGTGTAATCAATAGATGAGAGTGGTGCTAACCTAGTTATTCATCCTAGCTAGTAATGTCTACGTCTAATTACTTCCAATTACTTCAGGTGGGGTCAAAGTCGAGAGAACAACATTTGGTCAATTCGCCCTAACCTATCAGTAAAGATGCCACCACTGGAGAAGTCAGGTGTCCCCTCATAAGTCCAGTTGTTCCTGGTCCCCTAAGCCGAGTCATTAAGTACCGCTACATGCTAGACTTATAATAGTGAGTGCCTGGGCGTTAGCAACTTAAACACTCACCCCCTAATTCTTAAGTTCATCCAAACGGTAGGTGATCAGTTGGTCAAATCGCACAAGTAGAAAGGGTCGTCAGTTGGTCATATTTTACCCTTCACGTATCAGTCTACTCACTTAGGGTCAGTTGGTCATATCTCCTAAGCAACTAGCCTCTACCGCCATTCAAAACTACCAAAACAATGGTAGCTACCAATAAACTATGCATGCATACACTTAGAAATAATTATACGGAAGTAATTTAAACGCAAACAAAACAATTAAGGAATCATAACTAGGACAACACCAAGAGGTGTTTAGCCGCTCATATTAACCATACAAATCAATTCAATAATTAATGTTACGAAATACATGAATCAAAAGTAAAGGAAAGATAAAATGCTAATGCTTATCGTAGGGGAGTGATTTCTCCCTTGGAGATAGCTCCGTATGCTCCTCTAGACCTGCCTTTGGCTTCTTCCCACGTTCTTTGGGTGTGGTGTGTGAAATAGGATGCTTTGAAATGCTGGAAATCATGTGGTATTTATAGGCCAGATATGGGTTACGGTGTAACTAATAAAATAGTTACGCCGTAATCCCATATTTCGTAAATTGCACTAGATCTGCTGGTTACGGCGTAACCTTAGAAGTAGTTACGCCGTATCTTCAATAATTCTTGGTTACGCCGTAGTTTATGCACGAGTTACGGCGTAGTTATCAGCGGCGCGGATCCTCCTTTGACCTAATATAGTTACGCCGTAAACTTTTGGGAGAGTTACGCCGTAATCTTCTGATAAGTTGGCTTTCTGAGTCACGCTTTAGTTACGGCGTAATGTGATAGATGAGTTACGCCGTAACTTCTTCAAAGTGAGCATACTATGATAAATCTTTAATAATTCTCCAATTCCGCATCTCTTTAGCTCCAATGCTTGTAATTTACCTGAAAGTGGAATATAATGGAAAACAAGCGTAAATCCATATAAATGATATAAATTACAAGCATTATCGGGGGAAATTGACACTTAATATTCAGGATAATTTGATGTTATCAAATATCCCCCCACATGAACTCTACTTGCCCTCAAGTAGACCTTATTAGATAGATTCCTAAAAAGATATCTCCCATAACCTGGAAAATATAAGTTTACAAAGCCCTTATGCTAGAATAAAACAAAGCCGAACACCTCACGAAATGGGAATGAAACACTCAAATCTCTCAACTATTCTAAGTGTCAATTTCGGGGTGATCACTCATTTGCACAGTCATAGCATGTATTCTATCATAAGCTTGGCGGTTACACAAATCTCTGCCACTAGAGTTAAGGGCTAAACAATTTTCAAATGTAATATGGGTAGACATGACAAAGGTTAAGGGTGACTTGTCATTACTAACATGTCACGGCGAAGTGGACAAAATCAATGATACATGACCAAATCCATGGCCAAGACACCAAAGATTGCTTGCTGTATCACCTAGACACGCTTCATGACTAAAGGGTAGGATAAGACATGGGATATATAAATGGTGCAAAATAAAAATCAAACAGATAGTCTAAATCTATAACCAAGTCATCACCACTTACCGTCCGCCCAAAGTTCAAGCTTTGAAGTCAAGAAACCGGATCATGAAATACTAGGTAGATGTGTCATGATGGGCACACTACCTTTTCTCCAACTGTTGGCACACTAACCAACTCCAATCTTCGAATGTGACCGAGGTGGCCTCCTCGATACTAAATCTATATAAAGCTCATAACATAGTGCTTATAACATAGCACTTTACAATAAACTAAATAACATAACTTTTTTTTTTCGAATCATTTTTTTATTTTTTTATTTTTTTATTTTTATTTTTTTTTTTCAACATAAACATAACAACTAAACATAATATCCCCCACTTGAGATGAACAATGGGAATTCGGCAACTGATGACTTTAAGAATTTGTCGTCGACGAAAGCGTGATTCC
The DNA here is from genome assembly GCA_910596185.1 of Chrysanthemum makinoi. Lineage (NCBI taxonomy): Eukaryota > Viridiplantae > Streptophyta > Magnoliopsida > Asterales > Asteraceae > Chrysanthemum > Chrysanthemum makinoi. The sequence goes on along the minus strand of OU343222.1, from coordinate 59,656,517 downwards.
CGAACCTTTCCACTTGAACCTTGAACTTAGGCAACTGATGACTTCCCAATCACAAATAAAGACTACAAGGTAGGCTAAGGTGTATAGGTGTATCGAAACAATATATTGGGTTAACAAAATGAAAGGAATGGCTCAGATGGGTGTATCTAGGGGTATCTTGCACTAAAGGTGAGTGCAACAAAAGGGTTTCACATGGGGGTCGAGAAGTCGAGGTGATTAATCGATAGACACACAATGGTAGACTATTTTGGGTGATAATCCTATAATACTGCCTTCTTAAACTGAAAAGTCCAAATACGTCGAGCTAACTCAACATACCTCGTCTATGGTCTCGAAATGATGCAAATGCCTAGTTCTAAAGTTTACAAGCTACCGGCACACTCATAATTTGGTGGATTTAGGGTAAAATATTGGAAACGGATAAGGCTAATCTCACCATATAATATCAAGGGTTGTATGTGCTTGGCTAAGGTCTAATCTAGTTAGGTTAAGAAAAACATGTCAAACTTTTAAAAATGGCATAATTTTTCAAAATAAACTAGAAAAACGAGGGCAAAATAAAGTTCAAGAGATAATTCTACTCCCGTCCCCCCACTTGAATTGTACAAAGTCCTTTTTGTTCTAAGCGTTAAATAAAGGTGAAGAAAAAAGTAGAATTAGAGCGAGAACTTCCCTGAAATTTGCTCCAAAAAGAAAGAAGGCCCACGAAATAGAGTAGTGCCTTCGTATAAGCATCCATGAGCAAACTTCAATCCCTGAAATCACACTACCGACAAGCATAATTCTAAAAAGAAAAAAGAAATAGGAAAAACAAACCTAACTCACTTTCGTAGGAATCACGGTTGCATTTAGCATATGCAACAAGCCTTTTAAACCACTTGGTGTCCCAAGTGGACGAGTGAAGTCTCGTGAGGGTTTACAGGGAACACACCCACAAAGTTCATTTAAAATACTAATACAAGGTTATTGTGTTTAAATTGAAAGAAGTAAAGCAGAGGATAGTTACGTCGTAACTCTTAGAAGGAGTTACGCCGTAACTAGGCAAAACCCCGCATATGTGTAAGATAAGAGGTAGCTACGGCGTAACCATGAGATGGTATTACCCGAATTGGTGATGCATTCAAATTGCCGCAGGGGTTGGTTACGGCATAACCACTGAGATGAGTTACGCCGTAACTATAGTCAGATCAGCATGCTGCAGCAGCAATCACTCTTTGTTTCCTGCAAAAATGGTTAAAAACACAAAACCCAACAGAAATGGAAATAAAACAAAAGAAAGGGATAATTCTGGTTGTCTCCCGAAAGAGCACTTTTCTTTATTTACGAGTCTTTTAGTTAGACTCAGAGCCTTGGGGCTTTATGGTGGCCTTTAGACTTGGCCAACTTCTTCTACTAGTAGGCGGCAATCATTCATCCATTTGATAAAAACCTTTTTTATTTTCGTGTTACCGATGCTACATGTTCCAAATTTTTGAGAGAGCCACTCATTAAATGATATACATGACTTTCCCCAGTCGTCATCTTCAGCAATAGGATTACTTGTTGTACTCATGTTTGATCTTTCATCATTAGTTATTGTATCATTAAGATGATAGTTATCGTAATTGCATTTCAGTTGTTTTACCAATCCCTTATTAATTTCTGAGTCTCCAAATCTTATCTTGTACCAATCTTCAAATGCTAATTTCCCAAATTTAATATCATGTCGTCACCGCTGTAGGGCAGATCCATTCATCCGCCTTTCCCTTACAAAATTCTCGAAAAGGGTTACACGAGGGCCATGCTGTCACTGATTCGTTGTCCTTGGTTAATATCGGGTTGCAGTAATGCTTGTTTGGAATCGGAGCTTCCTTAATACCTTGGACCTGGACAGTCATTTCCTGTTTCTGCTTGCAACTATCAACATTTTCTCTACTATTATTAGTACTAGGATTATAATATAAAGGTGGATCGAGTGATTGAACATTAACAACATCAACTTTATTGGAAATTTATAATTTTGGGTTTAAATGCTCTTTCATATTGAAAGTTATTCGTTCATTATCAGTTCCCAAAGAAATTTGTTTTTCAAAAACCTTAATTTGAGCCCGACAAGTGGCCAGAAAAGGTCTTCCAACAATTAAGATGTAAGTCTCTCGTTTTCCCATGTCAATAACCACAAAATCAGTGGGAAAAAAGGAATTTTCCAATTTTAAGGAGCACATTATTAACTACTCCCCTTGGTATAGCCTTAGAGGAATCAGCCATTTCTATCATCATTGTTGTTTCTTTTAAATTGGTAAGTTTTATTTTATCAAACAAAGTGGTAGAAATAAGGTTTACTCCAGCCCCCAAATCAGCTAATGCGGGAATTTTAAGATTACCGATGGTGCATGGAAGAAGAAAACTTTTCTGGAATTGTTGCTTCTCAGGAAGTTGGCTTAGCAGGTCCTCGTCGTCTTTCGATTTATCATCTTCTTTTAGGTAGTTGATCTCGGACAGATCATTGGTGATAGAGGAGGTGCACTTCTCTTTCTTTGGCTTATCTTGCGCAAAAATGGCTTTGCAGGCAATGGCTTTGGCATTACTGGTCTCAAGGTTTTTAGCCAATTGCTCAATCTGTGTTTCGAGGTTTTTAATTGCAGCATCTTGGTTTCACAAGTTCATGTTGGTGTCTTCTTTCACCTTGACCATCCATTCCTTGAGTCTATCTCCCTTTTTTGTAGATTCCTCGATGTGTCTATGCATTATTTCTTCAAAGTTTAGTCTAGGAGGATTGTTGTTGACTCTTGTGTAAAATCCTGGGGACTTTTCTCGGTATTTGGGCCCGTTACCATTGTATCCGTTGAAAGGGTTCCCACTTCCATATTTTACTTCTTGGATCCTTTTAACTTCCTCGTTGGAGGAACATTCCTTAGTAGGGGGAGCTCCATTTCGTTCCACTTGAATGGAATGCACATTTTCCTTGAGCTTCTTCATGTCTCTTCGAGACTTTCTAATTTGTTGTTTATTGCTGCAAGGCCTTCCATATTTCCATTCTTACTCCGGTTGCTTCCCCCATTATGCCATTTGTGAGAGTGGTCAGCCATCTTTTGAATAGTTTCCAAAGCCAATGTTGGAGTCATCCCAGGAATCGGCCCTTGAGAATCAATCATTTGTCTTGAGGAGATGTTCAGACCTTTGTAAAAGACGTTCACCTTTTGTTGGCTGTTGAGGTCGTGAGTAGGGAATTTGTATAATAATTCGTTATACCTTTCCCATGCTTGGTACAACGTTTCATCACCCACTTGCTTGAAGTTATGGATTTCTTCTAATTGTTTAGCAGTCCTGGATGGAGGACAGTATCTCTGAATGAAATACTTTTTTAGGATAGGCCAGGTGTTGACTGTTCCGGCAGGTAATCGATCAACTCACCTTTTAGCAGCTCCAGTAAGAGAAATAGGGAACACCCGTAACATGACAAAGATCGTTTGAGACTCTGGGAATTTTGAATAGGCTGACAATGTATTCCACGTTGTCTATATGCTCATGAGTATCATCGGTAATGCTTCCAGAGAAAGGATTTGCACGCAATTCCCTCATAAATTGAGGTTTCATTTCGAATTGAGCATCTTCTGCGATGGCCGGCCTAACAATCCCCTGTCCTTGTTCATTTCTTGTTAACGCCAAATATTCCTTGAGAGTGAGGTTATCAATGTTAACAACTTCCATGGTACCTGAAAACTTGAAAAGTGATCGTGAGAATTTGATAAATTTTAAAACAAAACAAAAATAACAGACTTAATAGCAATCCTAATATAACTCCCCGGCAGCGGCACCAAAAACTTGATGCAGGTTTTACTGACCAGGTTTTAATATTTATAATGTCTCGTTATACTATGGTCTACCCTAATGCACTAACGGGCAGTGTACCCGGTCGTGTGTAGTGTAGTATTCGGTAAAACCGAGGTCGTCCCAAGAGCTATGTGTGTTGGATTAATACTAAGTCTAGGTGTCACAGATTTTAAGATGATTTAATTAATTAACAAATAAAGCAAGTAAAGGCAAACGTGTAATTAATAGAGGAGAGTGGTGCTAACCTAGTTATTCATCCTAGCTAATAATGTCTACGTCTAATTACTTCCAATTACTTCAGGTGGGGTCAAAGTCGAGAGGACAACATTTGGTCAATTCGCCCTATCCTATCAGCAAATATGCCACCACTGGAGAAGTCAGGTGTCCCCTCATAAGTCCAGTTGTTCCTGGTCCCTAAGCCGAGTCATTAAGTACCGCTACATGCTAGACTTATAATAGTGAGTGCCCAGGAGTTAGCAACTTAAACACTCACCCCCTAATTCTTAAGTTCATCCAAACGGTAGGTGATCTGTTGGTCAAATCGCACAAGTAGAAAGGGTCGTCAGTTGGTCATATCTTACCCTTCCGTCTCAGTCTACTCACTTAGGGTCGTTGGTCATATCTCCTAAGCAACTAGCCTCTACCGCCATTCAAAACTACCAAAACAAGGGTAGCTACCAATAAACTATGCATGCATACACTTAGAAATAATTATACGGAAGTAATATAAACGCAAACAAAACAATTAAGGAATCATAACTAGCCCAGAACCAAGAGGTGCTTAGCCGCTCATATTAACCATACAAATCAATTCAATAATTAATGTTACGAAATACATGAATCGAAAGTAAAGGAAAGATAAAATGCTAATTCTTATCGTAAGGGAGTGATTTCTCCCTTGGAGATAGCTCTGTATGCTCCTCTAGACCTTCCTTTGGCTTCTTCCCACGTTCTTTGGTTGTGGTGTGTGAAATAGGATGCTTTGAAATGCTGTAAATCATGGGGTATTTATAGGCCAGATCAAGGTTACGGCGTAACTAATAAAATAGTTACGCCATAATCCTCTATTTCGTAAATTGCACTAGATTCACGGTTACAGCATAACCTTAGAAGTAGTTACGCCGTATCTTCAATAATTCTTTGTTACGCCGTATTTTATGCACGAGTTACGGCGTAGTTATCAGCGGTTATAGGCTCTTAGACGAGGTCTAATATTATATCTAGGAACACATAATAATAAAGGCGGAATATTCAAACATAGAATCAATATTATTATGAACAAGGTTTTTCATTCACCATTAACTAATACTCTAATATAGACGTTTATAGGAACACGTCTACTAACTAAACTAATAACCTAGGCGTTTACAAGACAATACGCCTAGGACACACACACACCTTTAGTCGACTACATTATGGAAGACATATTTAAAACCTACACCTATGTCCTCTTTATATACTAGAGGAAAAAGACTAATAAATAAAACTTCTTTTGCAAGCAAGTCCTTCCATCTTTTTGTAGGTTTCCTTCTTGTCATATTAAGTCCCTCTTGTTTCATTCTTTTTGTCTTATCAACTCAAACGTATAATTCCCAACAGGCGCGGATCCTCATTTGACCTAATAGTTACGTCGTAATCTTTTGGGAGAATTACGCCGTAATCTTCTGATAAGTTGGCTTTCTGAGTCACGCTTTAGTTACGGCGTAATGTGAGAGATGAGTTACGCCGTAACTTCTTCAAAGTGAGCATACTATGATAAATCTTTAATAATTCTCCAATTCCGCGTCTCTTTAGCTCCAATCCTTGTAATTTACCTGAAAGTGGAATATAATGGAAAACAAGCGTAAATCCATATAACTGATATAAATTACAAGCATTATCGGGGGAAATTGACACTTAATATTCAGGAAAATTTGATGTTATCAGGATGATTTGTCTTAAATGTGTGGTTTAAGGCCAAAAGGCTACCTAGATGGATTTTAAAGAATGAACTCCAAGAGTTATAGTTATGTCTTCTTCTTTTTTTTCTAAACTAAATTTAACGGGAACATTGTTGGTTATGCTTGTAACACTAAAAGAAATTATTTTATCCGTTGTTGAAGGTGGTGTTGTAGGAGTTATAGGTGGGATGTCGTCCACGACCATTAGAGCTGATTTTAGAGGGATTTAGGGTTCGGTAGATTGGGGGGAGAGAAGAGGAGGGCACAAAATGTTTTAGAGAAAATTTTAAAATGGACGGTATTTAATTGTGATAACATATTAGAAGATTATTTTCACATGATTCTCATTAGGGCTGGAAACAAGTCAAGCTTTTATCAAGCAACTCGAGCTCGAGCTTGAACTTGACTCAATCGAGTCGAGCTTTTATCGAGCTCAAGGCCGAGCCCAATAAACCAACTCGAAACACATAACGAGCCGAGCTCGAGCTTTTAATAGCTCGAGCTCGAACTTTTATAGAGATTTTTGAGCCTTCAAGAACATATATTTTTTATTACACATACTTATATAAACAACCTAAAGACTAACATGAATATTGGTATAATAATTAAATATTTGTAGAATGACTATTAAAACTTTAATTGTCTCGAATGTTTTGTATAAGTTCTTTGGTCTTAAGTTCATTGTGTATTTTCTCAAATTTATTGATGAGTTTAGCTATCGAATTTAATGTTTATATATAAAGTCAAGCTTTTCGAGCTGAGCTTAAGTGTTACTCGAGCCGAGCTCACGCATGGATGATTAAAGCTCGTCAAACTATCAAGCTCAAGCCTACCTTATATTTTTCAACCCGAGCTCAAGCCCTATCAAACTCAAGTTTGGCTTGACTCGATTACAACCTTAATACTTATTAACAAGGTTATAAATAGCGTGAGGCGTGACATGGCGGCATGACAGAGCTTCACGCCTTAGCGGCCAAGGCGAAGCTTTTGCTTTTATAAGACGAGACATAAGGCGGTAACAAATATGAAAATATATATATATTTATATCATATTTCATATATATTGAGTTAGAAAAAGACGTGATATAAAACAGTATAAAACATGACGTAACAACATGACCAAGGCTCACACTTTTGCAGAACCTTTGCGCGCTTTTTAAAACCATGCTCATTAAACATGATAATCAATACTAATCATCATAATAGGCTAAGCTTAGAGCATGCACAAAGTTAACGCCCCAACGGCGTTAACCATGCATTTAAAGGCGTTATGCCCGTTGAAACCGTTGGAACAACAGCGTTAGAGGGCCGGCGTTACCCTCTTAACGCGCGTTAAGGGGAAGCCAAGAAAAAAAATTCAAAAAATTTTCATTTTACCCCCTTGTAACGGCTACTAGCCGTTAAGTTTTTTAAAAAAATTCATTTTACCCCCTAAACGGCTAGTTTTAAAAAAAATCAAAAACATTTTTTTACCACTATAAATACCCAACTAAAACATCATTTTTTTTCACACTTCCACTACTCAATCCTCTCAATACTTTCAATCTTCTCAATTCACTTCCACTACTCAATTCACTGAAAAACAAATGTCGGGAGGCAACGACGATACTTTCTACAATCTTCTCGGTGGTGGGTGGAATCCCTCAAACCCGGGTTCATCATCTAACCCGAACGCGGGTTCATCTTCAAACCCCAACCCACTAGGCTTGTCGAGCCAAGAAATGTATCAACAACATCAAACATTTCTGTATTGGCAACAACAAAACCAACAAAGCACCTTAAACTCTAACTTTCAAAATCTACAATTCACACAACAGTCACAACAGTCACAACAATCACAAACTGAAACACATGATGTTGCTGACACACCCACGTCTCCTCCAAAAAAAGGAAAAGGTCGTATTAAGCGAAAATCAAAAATCCAAAGACCCGAGCCCGAACCAATTGATTCTGATGAAGAGGAGGTTGTCGTACTGCGTGTTGGACTTCAGAGAGGAAGTATTACTTGCAAGGTGTTACATAAAACTCGGAGGATCCGAAAGGTGGAAAGTGCCAACCCAGAGATACGTTTTGGTATCGGGTCAGAAATGAGTTCAATAGAAACAACTTTCAACGACGCACCAAGGACATGATGTCAAGCAAATGGAAAACGTTGAACGGCATATGCACAAAGTTCAACGCTTGTTACATACGTGCGCAACCGGATCAACGAAGCGGGGAAAGTGAGCAGGATGTGATGAAACGGGCAAAGGAGCACCGTTTGGTATCGTAAGGAAACCAAAGGAGCACCGTTTGGTTTCGATGACGCTTGGGAGGTTTTGCGTCATTATAAGAAATGGGACACGCCGGAACCGGTTGATTTAACCGGCGATGTGCCAAGCCAACAAACGAGGCTTTGTTTGGTAATGATGAACAACCACGCCCCATGGGAAAGAAACGTGCTACCAAGAAAGCAAGATCCGAGAGCACAACAAGTACTGGGGAGCAAGCACTGGAGAACGAAAGCTCGTCAAACGCTTATTTCACCGAAACTATGGCAAACGAGTATCGTTTGAAAGCGTGAAACCGCCGAAAGCGGCGTTCGGCCCAACTGCCAGGAAAAAAGATCTCACAATAACAAGGTTGGAAGAGATAAAGTTTTTGATGACGCATACTGAAGGGCAAGATCCAATGGTCGTGGATTGGATCAATGACGAAAAAGATCGAATCATCAAAAAATATAACTTGAAACCTCGTCAGTAGATCGTATTCTCGTCATTTCCTTTAATTTATTTTTAACGTTTTATTTGCAATGTGTTTTTTTATTTCGTTGTATTTTTTTTTAATCTCGTATTGTAATATGTTTTCAATTTTAATTAACTGCAAAAAAAACAATGTCGGGAGGCAACGACGATACTTTCTTCAATCTTCTCGGTGGTGGGTGGAATCCCTCAAACCCGGGTTCTTCATCTAACCCGAACGCGGGTTCATCTTCAAACCCCAACCCACTAGGCTTATCGAGCCAAGAAATGTACCAACAACATCAAACATTTCTGCATTGGCAACAACAAAACCAACAAAGCACCTTAAACTCCAACTTTCAAAATCTACAATTCACACAACAGTCACAACAATCACAAAACTGAAACACATGATGTTGCCGACACACCCACGCCTCCTCGAAAAAAGGAAAATGTCGTATTAAGCGAAAATCAAAAATTCAAGGACCCCTACCGAACCAATTGATTCTCGATGAAGAGGAGGTTGTCGTTACTGCTGCGTTGGAATTCGCAGAGGAAGCATTACTTTCAAGGTGTTACATAGCTGTTTCGGAGGATCCGAAAGTTGGAAAGTGCCAACCCAGAGATACGTTTTGGTATCGAGTCAGACATGATGTCAAGCAAATGGAAAACATTGAACGGCATATGCACAAAGTTCACCGCTTGTTACATATGTGCGCAACGGGATCAACGAAGCGGGGAAAGTGAGGTGGATGTGATGAAACGGGCAAAGCAATGGTATCGTGAGGAAAACAAAGGAGCACTGTTTGGTCTCGATGACGCTGGGAGGTTTTTGCGTCATTATAAGAAATGGGACACGCCGGAACCGGTTGATTTAACCGGCGATGTGCCAAGCCAATCAAACGAGGCTTTGTTTGGTAATGATGAACAACCACGCCCCATAGGAAAGAAACGTGCTACCAAGAAAGCAAGATCCGAGACTACAACAAGTACTGGGGGAGCAAGCACTGGAGGAACAAGCTCGTCAACTTATTTCATCGAAACTATGGCAAACGAGTATCGTTTGAAACGTGAAACCGCCGAAGCGGCGTATCGGGCCCAGAAGGAAAAAAATCTCACAATAACAAGGTTGGAAGAGATAAAGTTTTTGATGACGCCTACTGAAGGGAAAGATCCAATGGTCGTGGAGTGGATCAATGACGAAAAAGATCGAATCATCAAAAAATATAACTTGAAACCTCGTCAATAGATCGTATTCTCGTCATTTCCTTTAATTTGTTGTAACGTTTTATTTGCATTGTGTTTTTTTATTTCGTTGTAATTTTTTTTTTTAATCTCGTATTGTAATATGTTTTCAATTTTAATGAAGTGTTTGTTTTAGTTTAATAAATGAAGTGTTTGTTTTAGTTTAGGGGTTGAAATTGAAAATATGAAATGTTATTGATGTTATTGGGATGTTATGGTTGTGCGTGTTTTTTATAGATGTTAATGTTAAATGTTAAAGCTGATATGGCGCTGACGTGAACGGTGTTATTGGTGTTATAGTGTTATGGTTTGACATGCTCTTACAAACAATACACGTAGGCCCAGAATAACGTCGACTAACAAAAAGTACATTATTTTTGTTGCAACAACCAAGGATAACGTTGCAACTACATTTCCACCCACATTAAAGTCACATTCAACTCTTCAACCACTTTAATCATACATTCAATTTTGTGACGTAGTACTAGTATAACCAATCTTCTCCATCTATTTCATTCCACATCTTTCATAGTTTTCATAAAAGAAAAATGTCTTCATCAACTGAAACCGAGATCACCCATGATTTCGCCCCATTTTTACGTGTATACAAAGATGGACGTGTCGAACGTTTGCTCACCACACCCCGTTTGCCACCTTCTACCGATCCCATAACTGGTGTTCAATCCAAAGACGTTGTTATCTCACCCGATATCGATGTCAAAACCCGAATATTCCTACCTAAAATGGACGAAATGGATACATCCAAAAAGCTTCCTTTGATCATTTATGTGCATGGTGGGGGGTTTTGTATAGGGTCACCTATAAATATTGTGACACAAGGGTTTTTGACTCCCTTGGTTTCCCAAACTCCAGCTGTCGCGATAGCAGTAGGGTACAAGTTGGCACCTGAGCACCCTCTCCCTATCGCGTACAATGATTGTTGGGCCGTGTTCAAGTGGATCACGGCCCATGCTAATGGGTCTGGGCCCGACTCATGGATTAACGATTATGTGGACATGAGTCGGGTTTATTTGGTGGGAGAGAGTGCTGGGGCGAATCTGGCTCATTACTTAGCGGTCCAAGCTGGAGTAAATAAAATTGGGCTAGGAATTTGTGGGTTGATTACGTTGCATCCGTATTTTGCTCAAAAGGAGCCAGATAAGTTGATTAAGTATTTGTACCCGGGTAGCTCTGGGTCAAATGATGACCCAAAACTTTACCCGGGTGCAGATCCGCATCTTGAGAAATTGAGTTGCCCCAAGGTATTGATAGTGGTTGCGGAAAATGACTTTTTAAAGCCGCGAGGCATTGATTATAAAGAGACTATGGAAAAAAGTAAATGGGGAGGGAGTATTGAGTTTATTGAGAATGAAGGTGAAGGTCATTGCTTTTATTTGTTTAATCCATCTAGTGAAAAGGCCAAGGGTCTAATTCAAAGGTTGATTTCTTATGTAAAACAGTGATTTAGTGATATGTTTGTCATTTTTATTTTGTGGGTCGAACTTGTTTTCGTAATAAATTTGTCAAATTAGAGTTAATGAAATGAATGAATGAGCAAAATTGAACTGTTTGATGTATTTTGATTATTGGGTTGAAACTGGTAAGCGGAAATGAGGAGTATGTATTATATATGCTTAGCGAGGTATAATATATAACTAGACTAGGTAAGTTTTAGGTTGTGCTAAAGCACAGCCGAGAATAGTTAGTACCGTATTAGTTTTCATGTTTTTGCATAGCTATGAAGTTGTTTTCCTTTTCAAATGTTTGTCAACAACACATTTACAGAAGCTAAAAGACCAATAAAAGGCAAAATTGTTATGGCTATCACGTGTAAGCTGGAACTCAATGTCATGGGGCCTCACTCACTGGTTGTAGCTAGGATGAAATACTCAAAGACACCATTCAAAATGCCTTACCAGCACCTCAAGACCTGCTCCCTTTGTCCAAAATGTATGTGATAGTGCAGCGTTAATTAATCCACTGCCCATATTAGTGCAGCTCAAGTGAGAATTAATGGTTGTGTTTGATGTTGTTGTTTTCACAACAGCCTCGTGTTTGTAGACAATACTCTGGATACATTGGTGTTGAATGTTATGGTTACACGAGTTCAACCTACAAACTGTGAGTGAATACATCATATACAGAAAAAAAAATAAAGGTCTACTATTTGTTAGTACTGATTGGCAATTTGGTAGCTAAAATTGTTTACAGCAATTTGTTTCATCTCCTGTTCCATATTCATTAGCCAAATCCATCAAATTAATATAATTAAGGAAGAAGATTTACAAGAGTTAACTCCATAGTCGAATTAGCCGACTTCATACCCGGGAATTGTCTTCTTCCACCTCCAAAGGGAATCATTTCAAAATTATTCCCTAAAACATCTATCTCAAGATTCTCAAACCTCTCTGGACAGAATTCATTTGGATTCTCCTTCCAAACACTCAGATTTCTTGCTATCCCCCATGCATTCATTACGTCAACAGTCCCTGCCAAAACATTGTACTCACCAATCTTACAATCCTGTGCACAATGACGCGGGAACACCAATGGGGTAAGTGGGTGTAACCGTAATGCCTCCTTAATCACCATCTTCAAGTATACCATATTTGCTATATCAGATGCTTCTATATGTAGTTTTCTACCTATACAGCTTCGGATTTCGGATTGAAGCTTTTGCATCACTCTTAACAATCTCGGTCATTGCCCATATCATTGCTGCATAAGTTGTGTCAATTGTACCAAGAAGTACATCCTGAAAACATTTACAGTAGTTTGTCATAAGAATGAAAAAAATATAAGATTGTGGTTTAGTGTTTTAACAAGACGTATGGGGTTATCAAACAAAAGGTTGTAGGATCAAATACGTGAGCACGAGCAATGCATCAAGTTTTTAAAGACTTGATGCATTTAATGATTTGAGGCATAAAGAGTGAAAGCTTTTAACAAAGACTTGAGGTTTATCAAATCGTTGTAAAAAGCTATTCAAAAAGATTTTGATGCAATGCATAAAAACCTCTTCGAAAAGCTTTTTAGAATAGTAAAAAGCTTTTGTTGGTTTTTGCATTGCGGATGTGTATCTTATAATAGGTGTGTGAGTATATATTTACTGTTAAAAAAGGACAACAATAGTAAAATGTAAACTTTTGATTACCATAAGATGCGCTTTTATGTGGATTTTTGTAAACAGAGGATCTTCCAGCGATAACTGAACTAAAGAATGGGCCTCACTTACTCCATTCAAAGTTTGAAAATGCTCGTTCATAATCGTTTGAAAATAGCCATCGAGATAACCAAAACATTTTTCCAACCTACCATTCCAACCAAGTTTGTCAACAATCAATCCATATGTTGGGAACATGAGTTAGTTGAACCATCAAACATGGCCATGACTCATGGTCACCATTTAACGGATCTTCCCTATAGCTCTTACCAAATGCAAACTTACCAACAACCCCATATACAAGGGCTAAAAGTATATTATTTAGGTTAACCAATGTTTAATGGATTTGAAGATAGAATGTTATTTAGACCATTTTATCCATCCTCAACAATTGGTTAAACCAGTGATGGAACCAGGGGGTGTCCCGGGGGATCCCGAGACACCTATGGATTTTTGTGGTGTAGTGTAATTTTGTTAAAAATACATCGATTATTCTTAAATGCACCCGGTCTTTAAAAATTGTGTTTGTAATATTATTTAGTTTATTTTAAGTGCATCTGGCCATTTTGTGTTCTGGTTTGTCCCTGGGTTAAACCGTATGACCTTCTTGGAACCTAAAAACTCACTTACAAAGACCTTGCACATTTCTCTCCAATGATCTCCATGAGGCGAGAATATGACGTCCGAAAAATTGTATGATGTTTGCTTAGTACCCTTACTAAATGGGTGTTGATACTCCCATCATTTTTTTTAAAGCAAATTACGAAAAAAAAACCATATACATACTCATATTACCAAACTAAACCTTTTTCCTACACTTTACCAAAATAACTAAAAAATATCATTTTGTGCATGTCATCATTGCCCATATAACTTTTTTATAAACATTTTCGTACACGAGTGGTACCCTTTTATTTTCTTTTAACTTCAGTTTATTTCTCTTCATTCTCCTCGACCCAAACTTCTTTCAAACATTTCATCTTCATTATTAAAAAGTATCCTCAAAATTTAGCTCCTCAACAATCACCATTCACCACCCATCACCTTCTTTACATGTGTATTACTCGTATATGTTTATTTTATTTCAAATGAAAAGATCAAAAATAACCATCATAAATTCAGACTAGTAATATCATACGGTATCGTTTAAGAAACTTAGGAGATATAATATACCAAATAAAATATGGACCCACTCCTATTCACCCTGACCCAACAACCACACGTCTCTCTATTATATTCATTCTCTCTTTTATATATCTCCCTGCAACTTCAAAACCACCATTGTTCTTTCTTAAATATGTTTGCATCTTTAAATTTTATTTTCATTTGTTTTAACTGAGATTAAAAAGGATATGCACTTCATTTTTACAAGGTGTGCACTCTAAGTAAAATAACCAAGTAAAATCATTAAAAAAAAAATTTACACTACGCCAAGATTTCACAGGGGTATCATGTCTAAACATGTAGATCCGCCCACCACCACCAACCACCACCTACAAGATTGACACGGATCTACCATTCCGCGCCCGACCACGCCCAGCCACGCCCTATGACCCGCATTTCACTTCTCCAAATTAGTCTCCCGAGCGCTGTAATTAGTTGTACACGCCCTAGTTTCTACCACGCCCACCTTCTGCCCTATTTCCATTCTTAGGTTCTCGCCTCGGTCACGCCCAAGAATTCCTTGTACACGTGTACGGTTCAAAAAGTATTACGATAGGAATCTAGTGGATAATATTGAAAAGTTCATTTTAGAAAAGTGTATAGGCGAGGTTCGTATATGTAAAGTAGCACTAGAATCTGTCCGTTTAAGAAATTTTCTCTTTTTTTTATATATACATCACAATTGTGCATTACTGTCTTATATACAAATATTTATGCGATTGTGGTGTATGTATAAGAAAAAATGATGTGAGAATATCAACCCCTTATTAAATGGACGAGTAGGAAATATGTTATGTTGCGTTTTCAAACTTTCAATAGTCATATAGGAAGAAGAGACCACAAGGTAAGGTTTTGTACCAGCATTGATGAGCATAATTGGACCGTGAGGGACCGCATTGTGTATGTTTTAATTTTAAGTTTAAGGGTTAATGGTGCAAAAATATACAAATTTTCCACCTTTCTTATTGTACAATAAACTTTTAATTTTTCTATTAAAACAAAAAACTTTCTTAATGACTCTTATTGTAACCAAAACTGACACGTGGCAACATTAATTAACCCTTAACCCAAAAAAATCATTTATACTCGTTTTAAAATTCTAGGGGACCATTTTTGCCAACTTACCAAACATTAGACAGGCCAAAAAATATAACCATACACTTCTGACTTCCCTCCAAAAACATAACCCAAACGCCCCATAACTCCACATAACCCCTCTCCCAAACACTCTAGCTCCACCAAAATACCAACTCTGCACAAACCATTACCCTCACATTTTCTCTATAGCTTGTCTAGAACTTTTGATCTTCAAACCAAGCAAATAAACCTCACATTTTCTCTGATAATTCCACACAACTCCTTAATACCAAACACTTCAAAATTCATATCAGTTCACCAAAAACCAAACCAGCAAACAGAGAAGGAATCCAACCCAATAACATTCCTTATAACACCATTTTTGACCCAAATTCTCTTCAAACAGTCATCAACTAACCAAATCCCCCAGCTCTGAATTCGACCATCCAAACATAGATACCAAATAGCTTTCTACACCACAAAGAACAGATACTAGAAAAACAAATATCTAAAGAACCAGACCACAAAAACTTCTTCATACGCAAAACCAAAAACTCCCTATCAGCAATACAAATCACAACCAAATAAAACACCAAATTTCCATGCTCTTCCAAACACTCTTTATCTGCAAAATAAGCAACAAAAAAGGAGTAGTAACACTGATTCTATGAACTCTCATATTATATGGCCTTATCACACATGATCAAATGACCAACCTTAAAAGGTTTAGAAGAACCTACTAAGATGACTTAAAAGAAATATATCTAGTTCATAATGCTTGGATTGGACTGTTGATGTTTTAAACCAAAAAGAGCTTGTATTATAGGCATGTATAGCAGGTTGCTAATCAAAACAACCAATTAATTTGCACAGTAACAACTTAAAAATATATCTTCAATATTTCATAATGCTTGGACAATCAATTGTCCACTACCTAACCCTGCCACACCACTACCCAATCCTCCATAGCTTGGACCAGCGCCACCAACACGTGTGCCTAACTCCACCCCTCCATCGCTACCCGTTCCACCATAGCTCAAACCAGGGCTACCAAAATGTGAACCACCATAACGACCACCATTGTCACCTCATCCCACCAACACTGCTACCAAATGATGACATCACTGACCTACCACCCGAACTCAAATTCAAAGGATGTTGTGAATGTCCCAAAGGTGGCCCTTTTCCTAAAATGCCATAACCAAAACTACCACGGGACCTTCCCGTAATCCTAATCCACGAATTACCACCATAAGAAAAGCTGACACTAGGTCCTCCATTACCAAAGCTGTAAAGCAAAAGAGCCCGCATTGAACTTTGTTGGTTGAATTCACGCTTTGGCCTTACACCATCACCCGATCCTTGAACTAGAGCAGATAAAGACATCCCTTGACCTCCACCACCATAACCTTGGATTCCACCAGGTCCTACCAATCCACACGAATTACCACCGGAAGCGATAGCGCCACTATATCCAAAAGTACCTGCAGCAAACTTTGTTGATCGAATCCACTACCCTAGCTTAACCACATCACCTTGAGTATCCGCGGTCACAAGAGCATCAATACCACCAGTTTCACTTTTTATCATTAGCAAGCCTACAACGCAATTGACATCTATCAACACACTTAACCGGATCAACCAAACACGCCTTAGCCCCATCCACATTCTTATAAAAATAGTATTGAATCTTACCACCAACTAGATGTGATTGTGCTGAACTTGAGGAACTGGGTTTGTAGCAGGTTTGGGGAAGAAAAGTTTTTGTATTTTATGTTTAATAAAAAGTGTTTTTTTTTATATTAGTATTTAGGTTTGTTAACTTGGCAAAAATGGTCCCTCAAAATTATGAAACGAGTATAAATGATTTTTTTGGGTTAAGGGTTAATTAATGTTGCCCCATGTCAGTTTTGGTTACAATAAGAGTCATTAAGAAAGTTTTTTTGTTTTAATAGGAAAATTAAAAGTTTATTGTCACAATAGTAAAAGGTGGAAAGTTTGTATATTTTTTGGACCATTAACCCTAAGTTTAAATGCGTATCTTTTATTGTGTAAATAACAAAATTTTAATGCACGATAAAATTTTGATGCGTAAAATTTCAACTTGTTAAATTTATACATATATTAAAAAGAAAGCTGAATGCAATAACAAATTTTTTATGTATAAAATATTGATTTACAAAATTTTAATGCATAAAAAAAATTTGATGCATAAACTTTCAACTTGTTAAACAAGTGTTTGATACCGCGCTGCGGCGAAGTTTTTGCCGTGTTTGTAATTGGATTTGTGATGTTGGTGGCGTAACGTTGGGTTGGTTGTGGCCTCTAATTCATCACGAGTTCAACCGGCACACTCAATAGGTCAACACAACTTCAAACCCATTCAACATCTTAACCGCCTCATTACCATGACTCATCCGCTTCCCTAAAAAATACTCCTAAAATCAGAATAATATCATATTAATACCAACATGAATAACATAAATGTCGGTATTACATTTTTTCAGCTTCATATATTATCGTTGTAGCTTGCATAAATGCGTCCAAACCACACAAAACGCCAAGTAAAACTAAACTTAATATCCAGAAAGTTAACACTATGCAAAAAAAAGGTAAACTTATACTAAAGGTCTATTTAAAGTGAAGTTAAAGTTCATTCACTTTGTAAGTGAATCTAGAGATGGAGAACTTTAAGCTTTAAGCGTATGATTTTGGCTATATGGTATAGACTTTAAACGGTTATTACTTGTATAACTATCTCAACTCACAACACTAAAAGAATAAATAGAATAACGTAGATCCAAACAAAATCCATTTAACGATAGAAGGTTACCCACTAAACCTCCAACTGTAAGAAATAGGGTAGGGATAAAAAAGTACGGAAGTTTGACGTACCTGCAACATAATCGCTGCCCTTCACTTAACATAGTGTCATTACGTTTTCCTGCAAAATACAAATGGTAAGCCACTATCGAGCATTTAATGAGCCATTTGACCAGAAACTACCAATATAAATAGTGTTATGACAGGTTTTACTTATGAATTTTGTGATTGTATACAGAACAATGAATACAAACAAAACTTTAACTTTGACATTTAATCTTTCACATATTTACTGTTCTTTAAAGGTTATTAGCCCAACTAAGTTTTTTCAACCCTTACCTTAAATATTAAAAAATAAAATAGAAGCTACATTTGACTAAAATATATGAAGAAAACAATCTAAAGGCTACCATAACTTTTGCTAGAAATACAGTTTCGTCTCAGACCAGTGACATAACTAAATGGAGCTATGGTTTATGTGCATCAGCCGTTCCAATTTCAAATAAGCTAATAATCCAAACACCCCTCAAATATTCAACCATTACTACTGCTTACTTTAACTCGAGGATGCTAATAATCCAAACACAACCATTATACAACTTACTTTAACTAAACAAAGTACTTAATTTCTTTTTTGTGTATTGTCAAGTTTTTTGCAAAACCAATGGTACAGCTAACCAATTGTGCACCGTACAGCCCACATACGTTGTTGCCTGCGTTATGACTGTGAAAAATCCACCTATATTGGCTAAAAAATATGCAACCTCATAACATTCTTTACTTTACTGCTGAAGTGGTTATATTTAAACAGCTTAATCAAAGCCTTCAATCTATAAGTAGGATAAAAAAAAATAAACGATCCCAAACACCTTACGAAGAATAAGAACCTGATCATTGGAAATATTATATATATAAAAAAAATTCCTTACTAAATGTTATTACTAAATACGTGGCTATTATTAAAGGCTTTATAATATTTCAGCGTATAAATTGAATTTCATTAAAGCTTAAAGAAATTCTGTTAGGATTTAGTAAATTCAGTCGTTAGAAAGCTCGTAGTCGTAGTTATTTAATGTTAGGTAGTATTTAGTTTAGTAATACCGTGGAGGATGGACGGGTCTTTACCCACTGT
This sequence comes from Chrysanthemum makinoi, assembly GCA_910596185.1. Lineage (NCBI taxonomy): Eukaryota > Viridiplantae > Streptophyta > Magnoliopsida > Asterales > Asteraceae > Chrysanthemum > Chrysanthemum makinoi. Next base: position 59,637,440 of record OU343222.1, on the reverse strand, counting down.
ATGCCTGATCTACAGCCCGTAGGTGGCGTTTATGTAAGATACTATAAATACCCTCTACCTCCCAAGGTAGAGGGTTGGAGCTCATAATAATACTTTTACTTTCTCTCACTAAGTTCCTAAACCTCTAAACTTTCTCTCTCTAAAACCTTATATTATGCGCTATTTAGAACCATGGTTTGATGTGTTTGTGAAATCCAATATGTTACAAATGGTATCAAGAGCCATGGTTTGATCATCTCTCTTACATATTCTTGGATTTCTAGTGGTTCCTTATGGTTTTTGGGTTTGAAAAAGTTTAGTGGTATTTGCATCATTTGGACCATTTCTAGTGTTAAAGTTTGGATTTTGATTGTACTTTTGTGTTTAGGATCATCATAAGTGTTTAGGTTTTGATTTGGAAGGCTTGAATCATTGTGGTTGGATTGTTTTTGGATTTAAAAGAGGCGTTTTGTTGAGTGTCAAGTTAGCGACTTGTGTCTCGGTAATGTATTCAAACGTGCGATTTGTCCCTGTTTTGGAAGCGATTTGTGTCAGCTTCAAATCACTTATTTAAGCGATTTGTCCGGGTAGTGGTTGTACTTGTGCGATTTATTCGGAGTAGCGATTTGTCAATTTTCAGCGATTTGCTTATTTAAGCAAGTTGTAACTATAAGCGATTTGTGTTGTTTAAGCGATTTGTCATTTCCTCAGCGACTTGCTTATTGAAGCGAGTTGTAAGTTTAAGTGACTTGTCTTGGTTAAGCGATTTTCTCTTGATTAAGCGACTTGTCTTGGTTTAAGCGACTTGTATGGTTAAGCGACTTGCTTATTAGGCGACTTGTCACTTTTGGCGATTTGTTGTTTGTGCGATTTGTCTTGTTGATCGATTTGTCTCTTGTGACTTAGTGCTTTTCTTCTTGATTACATTCTACGGTTTTCTCTTGATTTAGTAAAATCCAGTGAAAGAATCTATTTCTCGGTTTAATCCAAGAGTTTTAAAATCCCGTGAAATCTGTAATCATGTCTACCAACATACCTACAATCATCTCTTCATTGTTGAGGACGTTCAAGCGGTGGATCGGATACTGTCCACCTATGCTTGGAGTGACTACTATGACTCATGGGCTCGACGAATTAGGTTGTACTATTTGGGAAAGGAAAATGGAGTCAACATTCTCAAGTCAATTGATGAAGGACCGTATCAAGTTGAGACAACCGGAGACATACTTGAGACTGCTGCTGATGGCACGATATTTAGGATTGGACGAGACCTAAAATGTATGATGAACTGGTGATTAGGAGAAGAAGAGATCTGGAACATCGAGGCTTCTAACATCATACTCCGGGGTTTACCTAAGGACATTTACAAGGTGATCAATCACAACAGAAGCTAAGGCGGTTTGGGACAATGTCAATATGCTTCTCGGGTTCTGATTAACCAAGGAGACAGAGAATCACAACATGATGAATTTGAGCACTTTAAGATGAAACCAGAAGAAAGTGTCTATGAATATTACGTGAGATTCCACAAGCTTGTAAATGACATGAGGAACATCAAAATGACTATGCCAAATATTCAGCTAAACTCAAAGTTTGTGAACAACATGAATCCCGAATGGCACAAATTTGTCACCTGTGTGAAGCTAACCAAAGGATTAAAGAACACCAACTATGAGCAACTGTATGCCTTCTTGCTTCAGAATGAGAGACATGCTATGTTTGAACGAATGATTCTTGAACAGTTCAAATCTAAACAGGGAGAAGCAAGTTCGTCAAATGATTCAACATCCTTTTACACCAATGTTGGAATTACCACCAAAGCTTCTCAAGTCATACCCACGGGTAATGGTAATTACAAGCTCATTCCGATCCGATATATAAGCCTCCGACTCAAACACCCTCATGGAAAACTTCATCAATCAACTGGCTCTCATGGTTAGTCAAAATATGAATTCCACTCCACACACCAACAATAACCTCAGAACAACATCCAATCCACACAATCAAGCTAGTGTCAGAGATGGTAAGGTAGTGGTGCAGAATGTGCAAGGAAGACGGTATGAACAAGGGATGATTGGAGCGGGTTATGGTAATACTGGAGTAGGTGGAGGATATGTGGCTAATCAGAATCGTGGAAGAAATGCCAATCAAGGGCAAGCAAAGCCAATCAAATGCTACAACTATGGTGGTGAGAGACATATTGCAAAAGGCACATCTCCAAACGTCCACAGATTGCGAATACTTGAGACAAGATGTTGCTTGTGCAAGCTCGGGATAATGGAAGCTTTGGATGAAGAGGAGTTGTTTCTTGCATAAGGAAATGCTAAGACATATGACGCTGATGTGGATGAGCAGCCAATTTTAGAAATAGGTCACAATCATCAAAATGCCTTTCAAGTTGCAGTTGTGATGCATTTGACTCGATGTCGATGATGAACCCTCTGCCGAGACAATCTTCATGGCTAGCATCTCACCTATGGTCTCTCCAATGGTCTCATCACCACAACAATTTGGTCCATCAAAGAATCAATCATCTGAGGTATTAAAACTATCGATGGGTGGATGAGCAAAAGATACATAACGAAGTACAATCTCTTGAAACTTATGAATCGGATATTGATAATGTGGGTAATAGTAACATTGTCCCATATGATCAATATGTGACACAAAGTGAAAGTGAGATTGTACCAAGTGATGTATCTTCTGCAGTCAATGATGACTATGTTTTTTATGAATACACTGCATGTGCCCCTGATGATTTTGTTATCTCTGAACCGAATGCCTATAAAGAACAAGTTGCTATTTATGAACAACGTGCTAAGTTTGAGTTAACTACCCGTGAGAAGGAAATGGATGACCAAATGCGTACAATTATTAGAAAAAATAAATTTAGAGAAGAAATGTTAAAACAAGAGATAAACTCCTTACAAGAAAAGCTTTCTAAAACTGTTAAGCAAAAGCAAGAGCTTCAAGATAATGTTAAGGTGCTTAAGCAAGAATTTAATGCTAAGGAATCAAAACTTTTGAATGAATTTTCAAATCTAAAAACTTTGAAAAACAAGCTTGAAAATAAGTTGTACGTACAAGGGAACACCATTCAGACTGCTCACGTGATCACTAAGCATAGAGTCTTAAGTGATAAGCATAGTATTCCCCTTGTAGAGGAACCAAATCCCACGTATTGTAAAAGAGCTAAAGCTCTCCAAAAGATTGTATGTGATTGTAATGAGATCCTAAAGCCTAGGCAAACACCTTCATGTATTGGAAGCATGGAAGAGGATAGAAAACTAGAAGATGCCTCTAGGGAGAAAATGGATAAGAAGCTAGAAGATTACAGTGTAAAAAGAATAACATAATGATCAAACCCCATGATTACACAAAAGAAAAATGGATCTCCCTGAACAAGTTTAAGTCTCAAACTCAATTAACCCAGAACAAATTTTTTGGAAGAAAGACATGGACAAGCAAAAAGCAAACGTACTTGTTGAAACAAACACTCCCATTAGGAAAGTGCCTGCGACTCTGTATCCTCGAATACACCAATGCATTTAGTTCCTAGAACTATTTCCACTAATAGCAAGACCTTAATAAGCATGTATGTTGTTTATCAATTATTCGTTGATTTTGAGAAAACATGTAAGAAGAGAATCACACCTACAGGGATAACTGAAGGGGAAAGGGGTTTTGAGCAAACTAAAGAATGCTATTTAACTGAGGTCATGCCTTTCTTTAAACAATTAAAAGGTCAATTTGAAAGTCTTCAAAAGGGGATAAACTCATATATTAAAGAAATGGAAAAGGAATTTGATGCAATGATTGTTGAGGTCAATGATTATGAACGGGAACTCAAATATAATGAAATTGAAAGGAAAAATCTGCATATCTTAAATGAGAACTTGGTATTGAGTTGTGTGGCTCAAGATGTGTTTTATCTTTATTCTAAGCGTTCTATTGCTTCTCAATTTCATGAACTATATCTGTTGCTTTAAAGTTTCCTCATGATCGTGTCATTGAGCTTGAGAACAAAAACTCAAACTGAATGAGAAAATTGACGGGATGATCACGATAATTTGGTAAAACATTTTCTAAGCTAGAAGTTGAACATTTTGATTTGCAACTAAAATATCAATCTAAAAAAAATTTAAAACCTCAAACATCAAAATATCCTCAGATGTTCTAGAGTTTGATGCAGTTTTTGAAATAAACAAACGTGACGAACAGATTCAAGCTCACTGCAACACGATCAGAAAGTTGAAAGCTCAAATTTCACAATTAAAGGGTGAAAAGAACAATGTGACAGGCTCCCAAATGCCTCCTCCTTTAGATTCTCAGTGTTCTCAAACTTTTCATCTTCGAAACTTGGTTAATGTTTTACAAAAGGAAAATGAGAGTTTTCTAGAAGAAAATGAAAAAGTTAAACGACACAGTTATATGATTCAATGAAAGTCACTCGAGACAAGAACAACAAAAAAATAACGTCTTTACAAAAGGAAATTGAGAATCTGAGGAGTCAGGAAAAAGGGAAAATGCCACTTGTCTTTAATAAGAATGTTGCCCCAAAGTCATCTGCAGATTCGAAATATACTGTGACTGTTAAATACATTCCTCCTCATATTAGAAATAACGAACTGGCGTTTCATAAATATTTCGTTCATCTTAAGGATAGTCTAGAATGTCTTCGTGAAATTGTAGAGGATGATTTCATAAATAAGCCCCTTGATTGTGAAATTAGGTTTGCTTGCATTCAGGCCAAACGATCTCAAACATTAGAATGCTTAAGAGCAACATGCCTAAATCCGATGGTAAGAAGGAAAAAATAGTTGTGCCTTGTTCTATGCCTGATTTTAATAATGCCAATCTTGATATGCCTCACTCAGTGCCTAAAGTTAAGCATGTAAGCTTCAATGTGCCTCAAGTAGATCAGATCCGCACTTCTAAACACGAAAAGCAAAAGTAGCAATTCCAACTAATGTTCCATTCCTCTCTAGAGTAAAAGTGACACCAAAGCAAGCAAGTCAAAGCCTCAAGGCAACACAAAGAATGATAGGACCTCGCAAGCTAAGAGTAATCAATGGAGGAAAGTAAAAGACCACCCTAGGAACTTTAAGTTGAATTGAATAAAAGAATCATGTTGATTCTAGTATTAGCTTTAAGCGTCTGTAATTAATTGAATTCTACTACTAATTGCAAAACATGTAATGAATGTTTGATTTCTGGTATTAATCATGAATGTATTGTGAATGATGTGAGTAATGGGGTTAAATACCCAGTTAAGAATGTTAATGCTATCAAACAGGTTAAGAAGGCTAGAAAACAATGGTGGAAAGGATTAAAAAATTGGAAACCCACAAGAAGAAAACTGTAATGTAGGTTATCAATGGATACCAACGGTGCATAAATTTAATCTTAATAAGTTGAGCCCTAGATTATCTAGACCAATGCCCATTAGGAAATGGATGCCTACTGGTAGAACTATTCCTTTAAGAAGTGAACATACTTTGAATAGGTCTAATTCACACACTAGCACAACATCTATCCCAAATGAAATCATTGTTTCTACTTGTGTGGTGTTCCAATCACTGTTGCTAACCAAGTGGAACCCATTCTTGCATGGGGATCCCAATTATCCAATTATCCATTCTTGTATGTGTTCAACTGCAGATCGTTCAAATCGATTCGTGGTACTTGGACTCGGGCTGTTCCAAGCATATGACTGGAGATCGCTCGCGGCTCATGAACTTCATGAGTAAATTTATCGGGACTGTTAGATTCGGGAACGACCATTTTGGTACAATTATGGGTTATGGAGACTATGTTGTTGGTGAAAGTGTAATCTCCAGGGTATATGTTGAAGGTCTTGGTCATAACTTGTTCTCTGTTGGTCAATTCTGTGATTCCGATCTAGAAGTGGCTTTTAGAAAACATACTTGTTTCGTTAGAGAACTTGATGGTGTGGAATTGTTAAGTGGAACCCGTGGTTCAAATCTATACACCATCTTCATCGAAGACACGATGAAGTCTTCTCCAATATGCTTGTTGTCAAAGGCTTCGAAAACAAAGTCATGGTTATGGCATCGTCGTCTCAATCACTTGAACTTCGGCACCATTAATAATTTTTCCAGAAAGGATCTTGTAAGAGGCTTACCCATATTAAAGTATGAAAAAGATCATCTTTGTTCAACATGACAATTGGGAAAAAGCAAGAAATATGCCCACAAACCCAAACCCACAAACTCATTAATGGAAGTTCTTCATACCCTTCATATGGATTTGTGCGGACCAATGAGAGTGCAAACGATAAATGGGAAGAAATATATTTTAGTCGTTGTTGATGACTACTCTAGATTTACTTGGGTAAAGTTTTTGAGGACAAAGGATGAAACTCCATATGTCATCATCAAACTTATCAAGCACCAGGTTCGACTCAACAATCTTGTTAGAATTGTTGAGCGGACAATGGCACAAAGTTTGTTAACAAAGACTTAAGTCAATTTTATGAAAGTGTTGGAATCGGTCATCAAAGAAGTGTTCCACGAACTCCTCAAGCAGTGTGTAGTTGAAGACGAAATCGAACTCTTGTGGAAGCCGCAAGAACAATGCTAATTTATTCAAAGATTCCAATGTTTCTCTGGGCTGAAGCCATTGCCACTTCTTGCTACACCCAAAATCGTTCTCTTATACACACCTCTCATGAAAAAACTCCATACGAACTTGTCCATAAACGAAAACCTGATCTCTCCTACCTTGTTGTTTGCTTTGTGCTATCCAACAAATGACGGTCAAGATTTAGGTAAATTAAGAGCTAAGGCGGACATTGGAGTGTTTGTAGGTTATGCATCAAACAAGAAGGGTTACCGAATCTACAACAAAAAAACTCGAGATATCATGGAAACTATTCACGTCACGTTCGATGACATCCGGGTAAATGGCTCCAGGACAATTAGGTTCTGGACCGCATCACAACTTTCATCAAGTAGTCCCATTAGTTCTTCTCTTGTACAAAATCTCTCACCAGCAACTCCTTATGTACCTCCTTAGAAGAAGATTTGAAGAAATTGTTTGATCCAATATTTGATGAATATGATGAACCTATTGCTAATTATCAGTCCAATCCATCAACAGAGGCTGCTTCAATCAAGTCAATGTGGACAACCCTTCATATCTATGTCATTGAGTCAGCTCTGCTGAGATCACTCATTCTCATCATCGATCCTCAATCATCGAGTGTACATCATGGAAATGTTTCGCCTATGATGGAGATAACCCCTTGCTACTCGAAGATGCTCCATTTGAGAACATATTTGCTCTGAACCAACAACAGAACCATCATCCGGAGATCCAAACTCTACTACTTCGTTCTCAACATCAACCACATGAACACCTTAGAAAATGGACACATGACCATCCATTGGACAACATCATTGGACCTCTCTCATCCAGTATCCACTCGTAAACAACTTGCAACTGATGCCTTATGGTGCTTCTTCAACTCCGTACTATCCAAGATCGAACCAAAAGACGTTAAAACTGCAATGAATGAAGACAGCTGGTTCAATGCCATGCAAGAAGAAATTCATGAGTTCGATCGACTATATGTATGGGTTAGTACACTCTCGACCGTGCTATGATCATTGCACTAAAGTGGATCTTCAAAGTAAAACTTGATGAGCATGGTGATGTATTAAAGAACAAGGCTAGATTGGTTGCAAAAGGATACCGTCAAGAGAAGGGTATTGACTTTGAAGAATCATTTGCTCCATTGCACGTGTCGAGAGCATCGAGAATCTTCCGGCTAATGCGACAAGTAAGAATATGGCAGTCTATCATATGGATGTAAAGACGGCTTTTCTTAACGGAGATCTTAAAGAAGTCGTATCGTCAGAGGAAGGCTTTGTGAATCCAAAGCATCCTACTCATGTCTATCGCTTGAAGAAGGATCTTTACGGTTTGAAACAAGCTCCAAGGGCATGGTATGATACGCTATCAAAGTTTCTTCTATCTTGGATTCAGCAAAGGAGTAGTTGATCCGACATTGTTCACGAGAAAGTCAGGCAAACATTTAATTCACGTTCAAATCTATGTTGATGATATTATTTTTGCCTCGACTAACCCCAATAAATGTGACCGTTTTTCTAAGGAGATGGGCTCCAAATTTCAAATGTCAATGATGGGACAAATGTCATTTTTTTTGGGATTACAAATTTCACAAAGTCCCGGAGGCATTTTTATAAATCAATCTAAATATGCAAATGAGATTTTAAATAAATTTGGATTTGATTCTTGTGACCCTGTTGACACTCCCATGATAGAGCGTACTAAACTGGATGAGGACCACTCAGGGATCATGGTAGATCAAACGAAATATCGTAGTATGATTGGATCCCTGATGTACCTCACAGCTAGTAGACCGATATTCGTTATTTGTATGCATGTGTGCTAGATACCAGGCTAAGCCTTCCAAAAAGCACCTTGAAGCGGTTAAACGGATCTTTAGGTATCTCCAAGGAACCATCAATATGGGACTTTGGTACGGAAACACCGGTATGTCACTAACATTTCGAATCTTGATCATGCGGATGTCAAGATACGTCGAAACACGTCAGGAGGTGCTCGGTTTGGGTGATAAGCTTGTGGTCTGGTCTTCAAAGAAACAAATGAGTACTTCTATATCCTCTACAGAGGTGAATACATAGCCATGTCATCTTGTTGTGCTCAAATCCTATGGATGAGATCCCAATTATCGAACTATGGCTTTGAATTCAACAAAATCCCTCTGTATTGTGATAACAAAAGTTCCATTGCTCTCTCATGCAACAACGTTCAACATTCAAGAGCAAAGCACATTGACATTCGACATCATTTCATCAGGGAGCAAGTGGAGAACGGTTTGGTGGAACTTTATTTTGTGAGGACTGAATACCAATTAGCAGACATCTTCACCAAAGCTCTTCCTAGAGAACGTTTTGAGTTTATCCTTCCACGACTTGGTCTAAAGAGTCTACAACCGGAAACACTCAAACATCTTCAAGAGGAAGACGAGGAGTAACTGAGTTTATCTCTATCTATCTCTTGTACATATCTTTTCAAAAACCAAAATACAAAAATATAAAACCAACTAAAAGAAAATAGAAAAATATAAAATTTTAAAAATCCATAAAAATTAGAAAATCTTGAAAAATTCCAAAAATATTTTTGTCATGTTTTCTCTCGGTTCGATAACATCTACGGACTTTGTTTTCTATTCAAAGAATGACGGGTCTTAGATGAAGTTCGAATTAAAAAAAAATAAATAATAAAAATGAGAGAAAGTAAAAAGGCTTATAGTCATTTCAGTCTATAACCCATTTTTAACGAAAGAACAGAGCCATGTTTTATCTTATTCACATCTCGGCTCGATTCTAAAACAAATGTTTGTCACTAAAATGACAAACGTTCCTTCACAAGTATTTTTTCTTCAAAAATTCTTCGAAAATATTTGTTATCTTAATGAAAACTAATAAAAAATAACTCGGTCTCAATTTTGAAAATCATGGACTTGACATTTTTCAAAATCTCTATTTCTCAATCAACAACTTATGTCATTGATTGAGGGGGAGAATGATTTCATTTAAATCAAGAGGTTATTTGTCATACAATTGTTCAACCAAGGTTTATGTCACGTTTTCAAAAGATATTCAAGCATGTTTAATCTTTGGAGTTTAAAGTCTCAGATTTGATCCTTATTGGTTATATGTTTTCACACGCAAGTCACAATTCTCCTCAAAAGCTTTCAAAATCAATTTAAATCTTCAGAGATCACAAATCTCAAATGATTTGAAAATTGTGATCGGGGGAGAATTTGTGATTTAAATTGGATTTAAATTGATAATTCGATAAATGGTTTTATAAGTGTTTAGCAAGCTCTCCTCCTTTCATGTGCCAAACGATTTTAAATTTTCCATACATGCAATGTGGAGCATCTATTTCAAACCAAAAGATTTGAAACGTGATTAATTTGTTTCAATGTGCGAGTTTTTCTATATGTGCAAAACTTTTGAATCTTGATGCACATATTGAGGGAAATTTTTTGAAAACTACATCCTTTCCAAAATATCCAGTAACAAAGTATGAAAAATACTAATTTTGATCAGGTTAGTGATGTTGATATCTTTTAGAAAATGATAATCAAAGTAATGAATCCTTCCTCTTGCCTCCGTGTGCCAAAACGATTTCAAATACATGATGCACATGTTGAGGAGCTCTTTTTCTAAAATATCAAAAACAATTCAAATACAGCGATAATATATCACAAGTATCTGGATTGGTTTTTCAAAAGGTTTTCAATAGGTTTCAATGGCAGATGAACAATACCAAAAAGACCGACCAAATTTACTTTATGTATGGTGATATAAGGATGGTTAGGTTAAGAATTCGTTCCCACAATCTCGCCAGAGCCGGAGGGATCTACCCAGGGACAATCTACTAGATAGTGTAGAAGTCCTTAGGTATAATGAAAAAAAGGAGAAAAGTGAGATATGGGAAGAGTGCAGACTGAGATAGAGCTAGAACTAGAATAAACCCAACAAGGTTCTAGTTATGAAGTCTTGGTAAGCACTGAAGGGGTTGAAGAATGAAAAATAAATGAATGTGAAAAAGGTGAAAATAAATAGCCCTCCATTAATTCAACCTTAGGGCAGAAACCGGGTTCAATACATATGTTACTGGTGGTTACTAAGGTAACACTCGTATTGAAGACAAGACGTCATGGACCCAGTGACGCACTACACTAAACTTCCCAAGCTACTCAAGTTCCTCTTAAAAGGTCTTGTTTCATTCTCACGGGGAACCTATATAATCTATCGACTTTCTCTTAGAGTTTGTTGATATTGAAGAAGGAGACCCTCTCCCTAGTCTCCGGCATAGGAACCAAATGTGCACAATTGAGTCTAGAGCCACGAGATCATCAAATAAATCTCTTTAGGACACAGTCAATGAAGACTCTCTATTTCACACAATGTGGAAAGAGAGATTATATCTTAAGAGTCCTACGCATTATCATTATGGTATTGCTAGAACATCTGAGTGATATGCAAACATACTCACAATGAAGATGGAAAGCCTTCTAGAGCCAACATCAAACAAGCTCTTGGTAGGTGGCATGTGAGATCTATCCAATAGATCAACTATGTGACAACTGAACAGAAACAATGGGGCGATTCAAACTTATGAATCAATCTGGTTCAGTTATGGATTGACGGGTACCTTTGAAAAACCGATCGTTGTGCTTAAAAATTCTTTTCTTTAGCACATCGACTGTGTATTAATATTTCAAAAATGAAAGGTGTTTATGATTGATAACTGATTTTCCTTAAAACATTTGTTGTATTGCAAAAACAGTTTATTGAAGCATACGATTGTTTTTCAAATATCTTTTCATTAATCGATTGAATCTCAAATTTGTGGTTCACTCACTCCGTGTTGTCTTCTTTGAGATGTTCGGTTTGAGAACGGCTAGAAGCATTGCGAAACCCTGTCAAGGAGATTCTTGAATTATACGATCACAGGCAGTACTTGTCATGATCCACGGGGAAACCGTAGGTGCCGTGTACCTTAAATTCAATGAAAGGTGATCAAAGACCTTTTCGGGCGCTTTATGCTAACTGTTTTAATGCAAGTATCGCCCGACTGTATGCACAGCTTATCATTGATGGAGAGGTCATCCATAAGCCGAGCCATGCTTCACACAACACATTCATTTCTAAAAGAATCCTGATAAGTGATCAACGACCTGAATTTTCCACTTCCCTGCTTCTGTATACCTGCTTGGCAAATATCACGAATCAACTAAAGCTTCCGCTACTCTGATGAAAAGATTTCATGATCCAGAATGTGAGCATGTCGGTCCAAATGTCACAACATCACATACTGTAAACAACACAAAGGAAGAGTCAGAGATTTATGGTAGCTGATGATCTCAAAGATGGCTCAAAACTCATTATCACGTGGATCAGTTAAAGACCTCCACTTGAACTAACCAAACATGCAAAACATGAAGAATCAAAGACTACAGACTACTAAGTAAAGAACTTTAACAAGAATCCAAGAACAATTTTAATGTAATATCTATGTGTATTCAATGTATTGTGAGGTGACCTCCCTTAGGGGGAGATTGTTAGGATTTAGTAAATCCAGTCGTTAAAGTATCGGTCACCTCAAGTATATGTAATCGTTAGAAAGCTCGTAGTCGTAGTTATTTAATGTTAGGTAGTATTTAGTTTAGTAATACCGTGGAGGACGACGGTCTTTACCCTCGTAGATGCCCCATCACAGCTTTGTAGGGGCGCTTATGTAAGATACTATAAATACCCTCTACCTCCCAAGGTAGAGGGTTGGAGCTCATAATAATACTTTTACTTTCTCTCACTAAGTTCCCTAAACGTCTAAACTTTCTCTCTCTAAAACCTTATAGTGTACGCCTACTTAGAACCATGGTTTGATGTGTTTGTGAAATCCAATATGTTACAAATTCATCTAGTCTTTTTCATATATACATGATGAAAGTTTTCATGTTGCTATATTGAAACCATGTAACATTATACGTGTAATACACATTGTTATTTCGGTATTGATGCAAAAATAAAAAGACCAATAGAGCGGTGACACACAGCTGTTGCCAAGAATTGAATGCAAATGAGTAACGAGCTGCTCCTCTTGAGGTGAAAACACGCCACACTTGAGTTCAATCACTGAATTACTTCCAACGAAGGCGCTTAACGTTTTTCACACTGCGTACCAAAGATTCCTAACAATATCTATCAAACAGCCCTGAACATTCCTTAACATGTAATTCATCGACCTCTCATCTTCTTCAGGTACCCATAACCCCTTTCTAAGCTTCAGCATCCCCTTCTTTCAGTACCTCTATTATCAGCAACACAAACCTCCACACCTAAGTTGGCGCCAAGACACCTGCAAAAAATCAAGAGAAAAAGTGGGTAGATTAATCTATTAACATCGAAAAAAATATTCAACAATATCAGTTAACTTATTGAGTGGTTTTTGTGGCAATTGAGAACGGGGATGTTCTGATATATTTTATAGTTCTCTCTTTAACACGTTAAACATGCACCACAAAGATGATTTTTACAATACTTAACTTTGAATACTTACAGACAGCAAAACAAACCTATTTATCAGATTTGGAACCAACAGCGATTCTAGTATCGATTCATCGCCCGCTGTTTGAGTCGTCGGAGTTGAATCATGTGTACCTAAAACAGCAATGCCATCAGATGTTTAATATGACAAATACAAAGAATTGCTACGCTTGTTAAGGTGTGGTGTTAAATAACTTACTAAAATCGGACGCCCGATGACAACCTAGCTTTCTAACCTTTAAACAGATGTCACATCCACATGTGTTTCAGATGAATATAACACGGCCTATCTGCTTTTCGATCCTTCAAATAATTTACCCGCTTTTAACCCCTTACCCAACCCATCTATATAACTTGTTACTTGGTTTGTTAGCAATTTTTGAATGTGATTACACCCTTTTTTTTATGTTATGGCGCTTTCAAAAAAAATGTTTGGGAGGCTCCAACGGTGGGGATCGAAACAATCATAAACATTCGCAACGGTCTAGCAAATCTATTGATTTGCCATGCTAAGCTGCAGATGGTGACGGCTTCATTAAAACCCGCCCAGATCCATCACAAATCTCATAATCAAATGGAACAAAAAGATGAGGCACAAAGAGAACGTCTAGTGCTGCTGCAACTTTAGTAGTTTGCATGGCAAGATGCAAACGACCTCATTTAGCCCTCCAACCCCTTATACTCATCATTGCCTAGTGATATTAATGTACACAGTGATATCAATACGACCTCATTTAGTCTGGCCAAAACCGTGTGTGACCGACCCGAGAGGAAACCACAAACTTCTAAAGAAAGTTTATAAATAATCATCTCCTGTTACAGTTGGTGTAAGAAGGACCAAAAAATGGGGGCTAACAAACAGCCCTAAAAAACAATAACATCTAAATGTAAGAGAAATAAGGCCCAAGACCAATACTTACTTTAAGACGGAATAAAATATAATAGAATTGCATACCGCTCTCCCGTTATATCCTATTTTTTTTTATTATGTTATGCTATTTCAAAATCCATAGAAAAAAGTGTTTGGGAGGCTCAAACGGGGTAGGGTTTGAAACAATCATAAGCATCTGCAACGGCTGCAAATCTATTGATTTGCTATGCCAAGCTGCAGATGGTGACCGCTTCATCAAAACCCGCACGAATCCATCACCACTCTCATAATCAAGTGGAACAAAAAGATGACGCACAAAAAGAACGTTTACTGCCGCTGCAACTTTAGTAAGTTTGCACGGCAAGATGCAAACAACCTCATTTGGTCCTCCACCCCCTTATACTCATCATTGCCTAGTGATATCAATGTATGTAGTGATATCAATACGACCACATTTGGTCTGGCCTAAACCGTCTGTCACCGACCAGATAGGAAACCACAAACTTCTAGAGAAAGTTTATGAATAGTCATCTGATATTGCACTTGGTATAAGAAGAACCAAAAAATGGCTCAGGTGCAAGCAAAATGGTGTAACAAACGGCCCGAAAAAATAATAACATTTAAATGTAACAATGTATCAAATCAAAATTAGCTTTTCCCTAGTCTCAAATAGATCTTCGCACATATACATGGCTCACAGTAGATGACAGAGGACGCATCCTCCATGGCTGCGACCATAATAGGTCGCCACACCAAGATACGAATAGTCTCACCTTCATCACCATTACCTTTTCGAGTATATATCTACAAGAAAACAATTCAGATCACTCATACAAATCGCACAACAACGACAATAACAAACAATAGTTATTGGTCGTACGGCTATAGAGAATTTCTTTTGCAAAATTACTAAAAGGGTATTAATATTTAAACCCTATATAAAGAATCGGAAAAAATTACCACAAACATAGTAGCCAATCCTTGAATAAGAAAACCCTAGAAATTAGGCTTTCGAATCCAATATTTTATAAACAACAATTGACACTATCGCCCATCAAATACTTATCACAGCTAACCATGTATCAACTCAAAAACCCAATTTTATAAAAGATAACTCCATAATAGATATAGGATATAATGGGAGAGCGGTATGAACAAACATCACCTCACAAAAAAGGCTAACAAACAGCCCATAAAAACAATAAGGCCCAAGACCACTACGAAATAAAATATCATAGTTTGTGATACCGCTCTCCCATTAGTCACATATTGTCAATCTATAGATTCATACTCCCTTTCATCAAATTCGATTTGCAATAAAAAGTTAAGATCAGAAAAAAAAAATCCGATATTGTAACTGAGACCCCAATTTCAGGAATCGAAACATTTATGCTACATAAGAGAATTGAAAGGACATGGTAAGATTTTAATCGAGAATCCCGAGTAACAGGCCAGGCCGCACCCTCAAATTAATAAACAACAATACCTGAATCGATAGTCGCTCAACAAAGCAATAAACCCACCGACTTAGGAAAGCAAACCTAGAAAACAACGCAATGTATATCAAACGACTCCGATTAAACGGTGCATTATATATATATATATTTATATATATATATATATATATATATATATATATATATATATATATACTAGGTCAAAACTCCGTCCGATGGACGGGTATGACTTGTGATTTTTATTTTTAGCTTTTAATAGAACAAATATATACTAAAAAGTTAAATTAAACAATTTACAACTATAATTGATGTTGTTAATTGAAGGTTTTCACCTTATTATGGGATCATTTTGCCTCATGTGCGATCTCATAAACTACTTTTTGATGATCATACATGAATCATCAAAAAGTTCCCAATTAGAATATAAATTAGAACCACCCAAATAAACCTAATACAAATTTACATATTTTTAGTCGTATTCAGCAAATATACTCTTGAATGGAAATTAGATCAAACATGCCAAATCAGAAATGCCCGTATATTACATAGAAGACTCAAGACTTCGTCCTATAATTAGGCAACTCCATTTAAAATCAGTGATAAACTAAACCACTAATATGATCAAGAAGTTAAAGTCTAACTAACCACTCATGGGTGGCATGATTACAGGATCTAAGTATGTCCTTCTAAGTAAGAAAGTGGAATGACAACAATCAACATACTTGTCTCCTGAAGTCGAGCTGCACAGAATGATTCGTGATTTGTTCTCAATCATATTCTTAGGTCTCTCCTTTCTTTGCTAAATTAATTGGTGATGAAATTGATCCATGTACATGAAATAATCGTTAAGCATAAACAAAATTTTGAAAGTTTCACACATAGCATACACTTTCTTCACCGTGTACGTTCATGACACAACGTTATTCCTCTAATTTAGAAAATTATTAGGTATAACAACATCACACGTACTTGACCTTATACCTCCCACGCTAAACCCTAATGCCATATTTGTTCTACCTCCCATGTTAAACCTTAATGTTTGCGTGTGTTTCATGTTTTATGTATCCAATCTTCAAAGTCCGGATAATTTTGGTGTTCATGATTTTGATATCCGGTACTTTTCTTTATTTTTATATGTTTACAGTGTTTATGTAAAATTTTCTATGTTTTTCTAATCTTTATTTTTTTATGTTATCTGAATCTTCACTGAGGGATGGAGCAGAAAATTAGCTTTTGTTGTTTGTTGTAATCAAGTGCCGGTTAATCCGAGGTGTGTGCAGATTATGACCAAGTGACGGTGACAATAAATTCTTGTGTGAGGGTTAGAGGACGGTTTTGTTGGCTGCAATTAGAAGGGTAAGCCCATTATTCTAATATTTCTTTTCAACTCATACGTGATGCTTCATCAAATTGGTTATTAGATTGTTCAAAGCTTAATTCCCTTCTTTATTTTTTAAATGACTGCAGCATTATGCGTTAACTATATCCCTGATGCTTAACTAAAGCAGCCCATCTACATTATGTTAAATCTCTAATGGATTGGTACTCTCTTCTTCTTTCTAACTAATTTCAATAATTTTGACTTAGCTGTTATAGAAAAGAAGCTCATGATGTTATCCTACCACCATGTTTTCTTTATTTGATCTGTCTCTATTTATTTCCTTAGTGTGACACACTTGTAAGTTCTAACTAGAAGTTGGTGATCCGACTTCAGATTACTTATTATAATACTATACGATAACGATTTGGGCCAAAACTACTAGTATTTAACTACGTAGTAGAACATTCACTTCTGAGTCATACACAAACATGGCAGAGGAACTAAGTAGAAGTCTAAAAAAGGATATTAGAATTGATAACTTATAAAATCGTCTTTGGTCACTCAAATCAAATTTTGCTCAATAGTATTAATGTTTTTCTTGCTACTTCATTAAGTGGTTCTTCATTTGATCGAGTCACTAAGTTGATGCATATGAGGCCGAGATCCATCGACTCTTAAACAATTTTCTTCACATTTGGCAGGGAAAGATGCCTATCAAACGGCAGCTTTTCCAAAGCAGCAGGAAGTTGGTTGTCAAAGACTCCATAAATTCGTCACCTCCACCGCCGACACCACAAACATCTTTTGTCAGTATAGTACCACAACAAAAGTGATAAACATCCAATCTGGAAATAGAATTGCTCACCCTCCATCTAGATGCTCTTTGAATATCTTGTCAATTGCACGACAGAGTTCCAAAATGGTGTACAATTTAGCCTCAAGTTCAAAGATTTTGGTTAAATGAAGGCGATAGGATGTAACGTGAAGTATCGAAGGTGTCAACTTCAAGATGAAGCGGGTCGTAATGGCTCAAAACAAAAGGTTGAAATGAGTCATATTTAGTACAGATAGAACAACCCAGTTTGGTCTGACCAACAAACTCTTCTGTCTGATTTACTAATATATGACTAACGCGTTAACTATGATAACAAAATAATAATAAAAAAAATTTAAAAATAAATAAAAAATAAAAACACAATATTACAACAATCATTATCTGAATTTTTTAACAAAAACACTTAAGTGACTTATGTGCATCTAAAATCGACATTAGGAAATTACCAACCCGTTTGACTCATCAACCTGTTCCCATTTGAGCTAAACTTATTAACCTAACCCGAAAGAGATGACAAAACAAAACCCAAATTGATCTATTTACGAATGTAAGTGGGTCAAAACTGCAATAAATAACATATAAAGATAGAAGCTTCTCACCCCTTCATCAACTGCAATTGGCCTCCCAAGACGATCCAACTCTGCTTCCATTTCTTCAATACCTTTGTTTATTAAGGCAATGATACCTGGTATTTTGACTTTGATTACAGATTCCAGATGCTGTATAATAAAACATCTGAATGTAATCAAGTTTTGGGGATGGTATAAGCATAGCTGTTGTCTATGTATGGTACCATGTGCTTTAGAGTTTTTCTTGTAAAAAACGCGATAATTATCCCACTTTAATTATCATTTCATGGGATCAGTACCCATAGAATAGAATGGATAATCTTTGTGTAAAGCCTAACCTTGCCATCAGGTGAGACAAGCTTCTGGAGGGCTGTAATTTTATCACCTAGTTTTTGGCTTCTTCATAGTCAACCCCTTTTTGGCGCATCTCATGCCCACAATATAGCACCCCGATTTGTTCCTCATCATCATAATTGGTCTGTACAACAGAAATCACCATAAATTATCAAACCATTTGAACCAAGCTTGTAAAAAAATGGATTATTTGCAATATTAATGTACTTTGTCATTCGACTCATTTTAGTCATTTAGTAACCCGTAAATTTGACAAAAAAATTGTCAATATATACAGATTTAACATCATTTAAAATAATCAATATTTTTGAGTCCACTAATAAGAACTATTTGGTTAGAAAATGACTGACACAAAGCACAAATGCATATTTCAATGTCTCCAATGTACACAGTATTAAATCAAAAGTGTAGTATTCTTAAAGCAACCACTCATCATCCATGGTTGTCATTCGTAAAAAACTAAAAATTCGTATATACTCCAAGGACTAACCTATTTATAATTAATCCATGTTTATATCTTTTATTAGTTGATTCTTACATGCAACTACTATACAAATCCCACATCTTCTTACTTTCGTATTGCAAATTCACAGTTAATATTGCTGCCGATTTAAGTTTTATACATAGCACATTAAAAATAATCCCTATATTCCAATACTAAGTGTTCATCTAGTGTGTGCTCAACCGATGTAATCCCGAAACACGTACAAAAATGAATAAAACCATGATATTTGTGCGTATATTTTATAACACTTAAAGGATCTAAGGTTGTCGAACTCGATGCTTCATAAGGAGTTGCCGTTAAAGAACGCTGTTTTCCTTGGACACATGAATTAGCCTTGGTCGCACTCGAGATCAACGCCAGCCAATGTTTGCATACATTAAATCTTTAACACCACTGTTTTGCTTCCCAAACCAATATTTCTTAGAACTCTTTTAATGTGATTTTTGTCATATCATAAAGCACATCATCATCAAAAAAGTTTAAAACATATTTTCTAAAAGAGGTAAAAAGTCAAAATACAAACCTTTTCTTTTCTTTAGAACTGAATGGAGTTAAGGCTTTGTTGACCGCAGATGAGTGAACTCTGAAGTGTGGTATTCATGCAAGTATCGTCTCAACTACCTCTAGGCTCCTCTCCTGGAATATAGACTCTGCCGTTGTTGATGACCAATAATCTGTTGAAATAAAAACCACTATAAGTTTCCGTTAACGGTGCCAGTAACCTTTATACTTATAACTTTGCACATAGCCACTGTAATATAACACAAATACATTTCGAGGTCATTGAATCATCGAATTAAGAACATTGAGGTTCTAATTATTCTTTCTCTAAGCAAATATTAATGTTGTGTAACTACTAAACCAAAACTCAGAATTTTCCGAATTGGTAATATGCCATCTCTGCAATGTTGGTTGTATAAACAGGTATCGTCGATTTATGCTTTACAAATTTAACATATCTTTTTTTTCTGAAATTAATCGACTATACTGTCCTAAAGATCTCATCTTTTTCTATTAACATGTCATCCTTGGAAGAAATATCACATATAATGAATAGCAAATTAGCCGGTCACAAGTAAATATATTTTCACTAAATTGACGATAAGTACTATAAACTGGTACAAACAACTATTTTTTACAGACAACCCAAAATTTATTTATTTGATAATTCCTTTTATAAAAATGATGAAAAACACTAAATTAAGCAATCCCAAACACCTTCTTAGATGCCAATCTATGAAAATAACTATTTTTGAAGCTACGTTGAACACTCTAAGCCTGGTATCAAAAGAATTTTTGTGCTAAAGGAACATACCTCCTGATTTGCATCCAATTCATATCCATTCTTTGCAGCCATACCTTTTGCGATCCCTATAGATTCCTGAATTGCAGACATGAAAGTGAGAGGATTGTTTCCAAGTATAAAAGTACATCAAATAGACCATGTTTCCGAGTAAATTAATATACATAGCTTGTTAACACTGCTTAAAAAGTAGCATTAGCATGATAAAAGTTACATAATATTGGGTTGTACCTGCTGATGAGGTTCCTTGCAAAAGTGTTTTGAGCTTGTCAATAGCTTGTCTTCTTGCAACATTTTCTTCTGATGCATGCTGCTCCAAGAAACCTTCTAGAACCAAACAGACTTTTGGAAACCCCTTTAGATGCAATCATTGACACACCTGGCATCAACACCATTCATTGCACAAATCGATAACACATGCTTCACAGAACACAAACAGGAATTACTTCCATGATCTGAGGGCACAAACATGAGTGGTTCTATGAAAAATTACACTACATCATTTACCTTAATAGACTGCAACTGATGTAAAATAATCCATTTTTGGGGTTTACTTTATTTTGTCTTGACCATGCTTGACCAAAGCGAGAGTGTCATCGGTCTTTTTTTAAGCTGAAAAAGGTACAATATCCAACACACGTTCTTTATTGTTACTGTTAAGCCAGTAAAACAATATTCATATTTATTGCAGAAACATAATATATTGAATAAATCCAAAACTATTATATTGATTTCACCTTCCAATGTTAGGAACTGATTTAGATTTTTTGGTGGTGCTCCTAATGATAGAGAAAGAAAACAGCAAATGAGGAATCTGTCACGGCACTGATGGTAGGCTTGAGAACAACAATATACACTGGACATTATTTGTAACACCCCAACCCGGTAAGGGTAGAAGTGTCACATTCTGTGTCATATCGTAACATACAAATAAAATTTACAAGCGGAAGCTTTACAAACATAAATACCAAGTCATATAACCGATGACTTACAAAGAAAATACAAACCCCAATATGTCTAGAACAAAATGAAATGAAAAGGTAACTAGGGTCGGTCCGCTCGGATAATCCAACTCTTAGCCCATCAAAGCCCATCTTCAACTTAAAAACCTGCCGCAGGAAAAGAAATGCGGCTGAGCTTAAAAAGCCCAGTGAACAGATATTAGGGTTCGCATGCGCCCATGCCCAAAGTCTAAGGTTTAAACTGTAAAATAAACTTAATATTTACTACTATATTTCAATTTTAGTTTAGAATTTTCAAATTCAATGTTAACGCTATACATGTCCGATCAATGTTCAAGCTCTCGCCCGTTTAAACAATCAACATTCACTAACTTAGTAAAAATATATTATGATTAACCCTGGCTTGACTCCTCCGACGCCTTTCAAAACACTCAACGACCGACCGCTTTTCCCGCTGACAGCCCTTAAACTTACCCCAAGAGACCATGCTTGAACCATATTTATTTGATAACTCTACCGAAGTTAGACACCCCATTTGATTCATTCCCAACGACAACATGCATACACACCTCTTAACAAATTCCATTGTCAAAACCTTGGACGACCCAATGAATGCACAACATCAAAATAGTTAACAAAATAGATTAATTTGTATGTCACCGTACAAACCCAAAACAAATTTACAAAGAAAACTTTTGAATCCCAACATCTTATTCATCTAAATTAGTACACGTATACAACTATATTTTGACATGCAAAACTCTAAGAAACCCATGTACTT
This sequence comes from Chrysanthemum makinoi, assembly GCA_910596185.1. NCBI lineage: Eukaryota > Viridiplantae > Streptophyta > Magnoliopsida > Asterales > Asteraceae > Chrysanthemum > Chrysanthemum makinoi. Next base: position 59,615,367 of record OU343222.1, on the reverse strand, counting down.
CTCGACTCATGTAATACCAAAACGCACACCGACGCTCGCATTACATTATAACTCCCCATGCATACACTCTAAAACCAGATACGGACACAAACAACACCAACGCTTAAACCCGAAACAAACATGCATGCTAGTTACTCGGGTTTAGTATGCAAGCTCTAATCGCATGAAATCAGATTCAACACCAAACTAGTTGACATGTTATACGACACACACACACACACATATATATATATATATATATATATATATATATATATATATATACATTTTGTGAGTTCATGAAATCATTTTATGGGCGTGTACATGGTTTATGCGAATGACCAGATTCACGAAACATGCGAGATTTAACGAGTCGAGAAGATGATTATGAAGGTACCTTTGTAGCGTGAGACAGGAGGAAGAAAAACAATATCAACTTAAAGCAAACCAAGCACCCATTTGTGCTCTAAAGCACCACGACCACTGCCAGCCTACACCAACGACTCAAACCAAACAAACCTCGAACCAAAACCCACGATTTCAGCCTTAAAGATCACGCATAAACCTCCCTTGGAACACCTTGTGTGTCGCACGTAAATAAATGGAGAAGACATAGAGTTCTTTGCCGCCACTTTTGATAGAGGAAGATAGGGTTTTCTTGTGTTTATTTGAGAGAAAGATATGGAGATAAGTATGAGATAAATGAGGCAATGATTTTGGTGCCTTGGGCGTTCTTCCTAGCCGACATGGGGAATAATAAAGACCAAATCATCTTTTAATCCACTTGCCTACATTACTTGTGTCACATTTATTTATATGACTAGTGTATGAATTTTATCTAGTCTTAGCATTGTGTTATATTTATTATGTAAAGTTAAATTCTTTTAATTGTCTAGTATATAGTATTCATAAATTAAGTCTCCAACGTAGTTAACGATTTTTTATTTTCTTTACGAATTATTATGACGAGGGCATTATGGTCATTTGACGCGTTAACGATTTTAGGGTTTTACATTATTAATGGGATATAATTGCAAGAAAAAACATGTTGGCTTCCGATTGAAGATGCCTTATATGTTCACCGCTCAAAAAGTTTTTCATTTTCTTCATACAACCTCTGAAAATGTGTTTAACCACACGCAATAAGAAATTTTAAGTTATTCAGCAATGTGGTTTTGTGTTCTCAAGATCAGGAAAGTATCATACCTCAATGAAGGCATCACATTTCTGGAGTTCTTCTTCACGTTTCTTGGTATGAAGATCCACTTTCTATTAAACACTACAAACAATTTGACTAAGATTAGGAAGATCCCAATGATACAGTGGTACAACGAAAATATCTTCATCAACGTTTATCTAAGATTAAGTTTTTGAGATGTTGAGACCCAAAGATACAGATTTGCTTCATCAGAACAACACCTTCATCAAGCACACAATTCATCTCTGCTTTCTACCAAACACTTACCTGAATTGATAATGAATACACCAATGAGAATCATCAAATCTTGATGCTTATATAGAGATTTAGTTTAATGCTATACTAAAGTGACGGTTTCAGCTAATATGGGTCACGTTTTATATGTCATATATTTAATTCTAAGAAAAAAGTTTATTTACATGAGAAGAAGTTGTCGTAATCCACAAAGGATGTAGAGGTAAAAAGGTACGTGATCTCGCAGGGTGCAACTGTCAATTTCAAAGTGGCTGAGATGGGATATAGATCCAACGGTGTGGGATGATCCGATGGAGTTCAAGCCAGAGAGGTTTATGTCAAATGATGGTAGTAATGGTGTGTTTGATATAAGTAGAAGTAAAGGGATTAAGATGATGCCGTTTGGTGCGGGAAGAAGGATATCTCCTGGCTCTAATTTGGCTTTGCTTCATTTGGAATATTTTGTTGCTAATTTGATATGGTATTTTATTTGGAGTGTTCCTGATGGTTATTGTGTTGATCTGTCTGAGAAAGTTGAGTTCACTATTGTCATGAAGAACCCTCTGCAGGCACAAATTTCATTAAGGGTCGAAACGTTAATTACTTGAGTCGATATAGACATTACTATCAATAGGTTAAGCATGTACCAAAATATGAAGTCTACTTTAAACTGCATATTTGAATTACTGTAAAGATGATAATATACTCGATTTTTATATCAGTCAACTGCTATCTTTTAATGTTCAACACAGCATAAGTATGTTCAGAGTTACTAAGTTACAGTAACTGAACATGGTCAACTACTGTCAAATCTGATATTTGTGTGTTGTTTCTGATTAATGATGGGTTTGAGCCACGAGTACTACGAGCGATTGGCTGTTTTAGTTGTAGAATAACGTCTTGGGTATGAGGTAAAGCATGCAAAATCGACCCGTTTGATCAACCATTAGCAGTCAAATGCATCTGTATCCTATCAATGACCGCTACGAATCAAGTGACTCAAACTGCAAAACAGATTTTCTTGATACAACCCTTTTTTGCATTTGCATGTGCTACAACGTTGCTTCTGTCCAGTTAAATAACTATCACGGTTTTTAGATAAAACAGATATTAGGTGGTTTGTATAGCTGTATTGACCCAAGAATCATAATGTGAAACATATATGCAATGAATTCAAGATAAACAATTTCAAATTCCTTTCACTTTGTCTTAACCTAACAGATAACATAATAATTTTTAATAAAACAAAACCTGTTGATGACATAACAAAAATCGTACCATTGTCTTGAACATTATTATCTTTGTTTGGTTTGGAAATCCTTGCACTTTGTCTTAACCTGCCTTGCTCTTTTTGGGCCTCCATCCTTAGTATCGAGGATATCCATGTTAACACCGTGAAACCAATATATGATATCTGATAACACTATAACACTAAAAAAACTGCAAAACTTGTTACACTTATAAGTCTGGAAAAAAAAATATGTTAAACTGAAACTCGATAAAAAAAATTAGGGATTCTTCACCTGTAAAACTAAGAAATCGATTATACTTTTTAGGGATAATTATGTTTAGGAATAAGATAATAGGGTGTATTTATACACAAAAAAAAAGGTTAAAAATATATATGGTATATTTATCTTCTAAGTAATATATATCATAATTTATTTTAATTGTTATCTTTAAAAGATACATACCAAAAATACAAATTCCAATTTTTTTTTATAATCTCCTTATTTGTATTGATTTGAAAGATATAAATCAAAAAACAATTTGCTCTAGTGGTAAGTTGTTTACAAAAAACATGAATGACCCAAGTTCAACTCCAACAAATATCTTATTTTTAATAAAAAAAATTTAAAATTAAAAAATAACAAAAACAAAAACGAATTTTAAAATTTATTAAAAAAAATTGTACATATATTAATTAAAACGCCACATGTCATTTAAAAAAAAAAAATGCCACATAAATACAATGATGACATGAAAATATGACATGGCATTATGGGATGTCTAGTGGCATTATGACGTGGCATGCCTCCTCTTATATATAATGTAATATAGATAGTAACAATTACGTGTAAATTCATATCAGTTGAACCATTACATATATCGTTTAAGGAAATTCTAAACACCCACGACCACACAAAAGTCAACAAAAGCATATACAAATATATAATCCAGTTTTAAGAATGAGTTCATTAAGAACTCACCAAAGCGAACATATCAGTCAGATAACTCCTAAACGGAGTCTGTTGCGCATGTTACAATAGCAAAACACATGATGATAGTGAACAATAACTTCTTACTCTTATGAAATAAATAACTTTTTACCAAAAAAATAATAATAATAATAATAAAAAAATATATATAAAAATAAAAAAACACCTGCAGATCTTCGGACAAATACTCATGGTTTATAAAAAAAATCCATACCGCGTAAAATACGTTGACTTCTGGCATCAACAATCTCACTTGGCAACCTATTCAGCGCCTCCTTAATATCCAATGATTCTATCAGATGATACAAATCATCATATCTCAAACCTAATCATTATTATTTAATTTAATAAGACAAAATTTAGATATAGTAGATTCATGGATGTGATTTAATTACCGTATATGCGAAGACGTGTTTCGATCGTTTGTTTGTTACCCAACCGCAAAAAACAAAACGGAGATAAGATCTACTTTCATTTTAGAGGCGGTGATGTTTATTTGGAAATGTTGAGAAGTATGAGGCGGTGATGGAAATGTTGATAGTATAAAAGTAACTGAACACGATATATACAAAAATCTGGACTGACGCTGGTCTTTTTTGGGCTTAAAAAACGGGCCTAAAACAGTTATACGTTGTTGGTTTCCCGTGAATAAAATAACATAGTTTGTGATACCGCTCTCCCATTAGTCTTTATATCAATTTGATACATATGCTAAAAAGAAGTTGAATGCCATAACAAATTTTTGATACACAAAATGTCGATTTACAAACTTTTAATGTACAAACTTTTTTTTTTGAAAACTACACATGTATATAAAAACTTACTTCACAACTTTTTTATCCACCAATGTCCCATATCTTGTTAAATTTTTTGAGAATTTTTCAAAAACTTTTCATTTTTTTAATGTTTTTACGCTTTTCACCAATATATATCTTTTTGTTTTAAACCTAACCTCATTTCATTACCCTGATGGCTGAGCCTTGACACAAACTCAATAAAAGTTTAGCTTAATGCCTTAATCAACTTCTGGTTGCTCAATAAAAACTCGGACTTAGGGTGCGTTTCGTTTATGGGAATGAGAATGTAGGAATGAATTTCATTCTCAATAAATTGTTTGATTGGTGGGTTTTATTTTAAGATATGAGTATGAAACCCATAAAAAGCATGGTGGGTTTACAAACCCATAGTGATTCCCGTTAACAAACCAAATGCCCCGTTAGTTTTTCAAACTCTAAACATGCCCAGTGGACTACAGAAAGTTTACATTCCCACGAGCCTTGATCCATTCATTCAACGAGCCCATTACAACTCAACAAACTTGATCAAATCAAAATCACCAGAGCAAACAACATCAAAATCTCCCTCACACTCACACACAAACACACCGTAAAAAACACACACAGTTAACATCATTTCATTTCAATGGCTAGAGAAGTATCAGAGAGCTGTATGGACAGTTTATTAACAGAGATCGTATCATCATACAGCAATGTACTTTACGCTTCCAAGCCTGAACTTGCTGCTCGCAGAATCGAAGCCATTGGTTATCACGTCGGTCATCAGCTCTCCGAACGGTATAAACATCACTCACGCGCTCTCACGCGCTCTCTGATTTTATTCATTCAATTTTAGGTTTGTTAGATCGTATTAGGTCTCTTTAGCCGTATTGATCTGAAATGTAGGTTAGATGCTTGAATCGATTTTAGGTTATTTAGATCGTATGCGGTTTTGTTGCGATATAACCGTATTGATCTGAAATGTTACTTGAAAGCTTGAGTTAGATTTATGTTTTAGGTCGTCTTAGAGCGTTTTCGGTTTCGTTATAAACGTAATCATCTGAAATGTAAGTTAGATGCTGTAATTGGTTCTAGGCTTTTGTAGAATCGTATTAATCTAAGGGGGTGTTTGTTTAAGCTTATATGTGGGCTTATTAGCTTATTTGATTTCGCCTTATATTTCATAAGCTCCAATTTTCTGACTTATTTTGAGACTTATTGGCTTATGTAAGTTTATCATGTCATAATTAACTTATATAAGCCCACAAGTCTCAATATAAGCCGGAAAACTTGTGCGTATGAATTATAAGCCGAATAACAATTAAGCTCATAAGCCACATATAAGCTTAAACAAACAACCCTAAAATGCTAGTTATACATGAGTCTATCCTAGGTCTATTTTTTAAATATGTGAATCAGTTATTGACGCTTATTGGATCCTATTTGGTTTTGTTAGCTGTAAAATCGTATTGATATGAAATGTTAGTTAGATACTTGAATTATTAGGTCTCGTTGACCGTAGAATCGTATTGATCCGAATTGTTAGGTACAGTCGTGAATTGATTTTAGGTTTTTTAGGTCTTGCAGCGGTTGTATTGATCTAAAATGTTAGTTATACATGCACAGATTCTAGGTTTTCGCGAGCATATTAGGGCTTGTTAGCTGTATAATCGCGTTTATCTGAAATGTTAGTGAAGTACTTGAAGCGATTATAGTTTTTTTAGAGCATAGGCATAGAACCGTATTGATCTGAAATTTTAGATATATACTTGAATGATTTTAGGTTTTCTAGAGCATATTAGGTATTGTGTCGAACTGAAATTTCAGTTAAAGCTTGTTTTGAATCTAGGTTTGCTAGATCTGATAGGTCTGGTTAGCTTTATAATTGTCTTGAATTGAAATGTTAGTGAAATATTAGAATTAAATTTAGGTTTGTTTGATCGGTTAGGTCTCCTTAGCCGTAGAATAGTAGTTGTTCATCCGGAGCTTAAATTAAGTCGGTCTTTGAAATGTGAATGTATGTAAATGTGATTAACATATCTGAGGATGCATTGTCAAATTGATTAAATCTGTCGGAGTGTCATTTTTTATGTTTAAGTTTCCATCACACATTTGGCTGTGAAATTAGTTCATTTAAAAATGTAACGAAACTAAAGCTTCACACTGGTCCACTCGTCCATCGGCTAAGCTCCAACTCTATGTTTTTTAGCTATGCCGATGGACGAGTGGACCAGTGTGAAGCTTTAGTTTCGTTACATATGGAATAAATTACATGTCTTAAAGTTTTCATAGCAGTCTTATGCTCCTTGTGCATCAATACCCTTAGTAATTTCTTTCTCTTAGTCCCAATTAGGCCTCTTTATCATTTCCCTTTCTCTTATGCAATAAACTGCTAACAAATTGCGCAGCTGCACTTGCTCAAGGTGTTTAGAATTTAGAACTTAGATAACTAATAACCTAATTTCGTAAATTCTTAATTAGTATATTTTCCTATACCCCTATGTATCACTAAGGTTGCATCAATGGTTTACACAGTAATAGACGGACGAAGTAACTAGTGGTACACCAGTTTCAAAATTTTGACTAGGATCTAAATCTTACTTGTCACATAGATGGTATATTTCTTACACCCTTGAATATTATATTTGCTACTGAATTATGGATTTTTATTAGGTACACTATGGAGAGGCCACGGTTTAGTGATCACCTAGAAGCAATCAAATTCATCTGCAAAGATTTCTGGTCCGAGCTATTCAAGAAGCAGATAGACAATTTAAAGACTAATCACAGAGTAAGTTCCATACCACATATCGTAATAAGTTTATAAGATATTGTGAATGGTAGATACGGTAGCTTATTTATGTTGTTGCAGGGTACATTTGTTTTGCAAGATGATAAATTCGCATGGCTTTCACGTATGTCAGTGGGCCCGTCCGCAGAGACTTCAGGTTCAGCTCAAGAACCTGGAAACAAAGCAGCAGAAGTTACCGGGATGCATCTTTATTTTCCTTGTGGAATTATAAGGGGAGCTCTTTCAAACTTGGGTATTCCTTGTGCTGTTTCTGCAGATATCTCCAACCTTCCTGGTTGTAAGTTTTTAAATGCTTCTAACTCGAGATTTTGGCTAAATTAACATAAAGTTTTAAAATTAGGATTTGCGGGTAGTGGTGCTAGGTGCTTGGCTTTTAGGTGTCCCCTTTTGCCTCCCTGCGTGTTTTGTTTTGTGGCATCTCTTTTGCTTTGCCGTAGTCTTAGGCCCCGTGCGTGGTTTGCGTTGCTCTGTTGTTGCCCCTTAGGTTTTTCCTGCTTTGTCTTGCCCCTTGCGCTTGGTTTTGCTACGTGTTTTACTTTAGCTTTATGCCTCGGGTGCTTCTTGCTTTGCTTTGTGTTGCCCCTTTTGTTGGTCCGCTTTTGGTGTGCTAGGCTTTTGGTTTTATCTCTGTTGCGCTTTGGCTTTTTTTCGTGTGCTTGTGCGGGTTCTTTTTCCAAGATGCCCTGTTTGCTTGTTTGCTTGCTTTCTTTACTTCGCTTTTGCCTTGTGTTTTTGTCGTATGCTATATCTATCCTTCCGCACTAGCACACATGCACTTGCCGGAGGTCTCGTTGGAAGCATTCTCTCACACCGGTTTACCCCTGTGTAGGGGTAGGATCTGTCTACATTTTACCTCCCCCATACCCTGCCTAGGCGGGATTGGGTATGTTGTTGTTGTTGTTGTGAACATAAAGTTTTAAATTGAAGTATGTTTATATGCATTGGAACCTACTGTCAGTCATTCGTCGATTTCCGAATGAACGATGAGAGTTAACCAATTTGACATATATTTGATTCAAATTTGACAGAAAAGATGATTGTGTCAGAACTCAGATTGCTTAGTTATTTGTCATGCAAGAATGCTTATATTTTACTTCTATATGTCAGATTATTTGTCACTAAAATCCTTCATTTGGAGAATGGGGATGTTATCAATAAAATAACCTACAATACATATATTTGATAGCGTATCCTTGTATATTGATGGCATTTTGAATTTTCAAGCATGCATTGTAGATTATTTTGACTATAGATATCTCGTGTTGCCATTAGTGTCTGGATTAGCAATCATAGGTACAGACTAAATTAGAGGTGGCAAGTTGACCCGTGTATATACAAATGGCCAAATGGGTTTATAATATATACTCAGATACATAAACCTCCTGAATGAACTATACTAGAGAAAGTTATATATTATTTGTAATCGGCATAAAATGGACAAGAGGCAAAATAAATTGTCTTCCTATCTACCATATGGTTTTCCTGCAATATGTGCAAGTAATGCTAATGAGTTTCTATCATTTGCAGGTTCGTTTGTGATCCGGATAAAGGTGTAGTAAACGTCGAGGTTTCCTTTTCTGCAATCAAAGCTCAGTATTTTCCTTTTTTTTCATCCCAAGGAGATGTAAGTAACAAGGTGTTCAATTTTTTTTAGTTTTAGTTTTAGTTGCTGAATGTTCAAACTAATCAACAAAACTTTCTAGAAAGGGTCACAAGCGTGTGATAATTATTGTAATATGTTTGTTTTTATATGTGCCAACTTGTTTTTATATGTTTGTTTTTATCTGCAACTTGATTTTATATGTGCCAACTTTCTAGCACATGTGAACTAAATATTCTGATTCCGGTAAGCAACTTGCATTACTATGTTGTTGTCATCAACAGTTTTTAAAAGTGAAATAAGGAAAGTGTATGACACTTCGGTAATGGATGTAACATGAGAAGGAAAAGGTCAAATAGTGGATGGGCCGTATGTTTTTTACAATAATGAAAGATAACGAAAACAAAAACAAAAAAAACATCACTATTATTGTTGATTTGCAATTCTTTGCATTTATGAATTATACAAGTGGTCCATTACGAGGTATAGATATTTACGAGGGGGCTGATTGTGAAAGCGTCTATTGGTTTTTGGCACAAAATAAAACCACCACCGATTTGCTAGTCAAAAGCAAAATGAAAATATAGTACAAATATGCATGGATTGATGTAAATCAATAAAAAAAATATTTGTATGGATTGATGTAAATCAATAAAAAAAAAAGTTAATGTGTGCAAATCAATTTTCATATATAAAAGAGAGAAAATATGTCACGTTTATAAATGACTTTTCTTTTTACCCTCGTATGCACAATCTATGTTGATTCAAACAAGGTGATGCTACCGTTCCCAAACAAGTGTAGGTATTGTATTTGACTCGCTTGAAACCTCACACAATTAGAACCACACAACTTGTAAAAGAGAATGTCATATCAGTGTCTAAAAATATTTTTGTAAAAATTATGTGATCGTAGCATTTCTTTAAGAGCAGTGGTGCCTTGGGTTAAGGTTTAACACCATGTCACGTCAGCGCTACATCAACTTTAACATTTTACATTAACTCAACAAAAAAATATCCCTTATCATAACTTACCCAAGTTAAACCTTAACTTAACATACTCAACTAAAAAAACCTGAGTTAAACCTTAACACACCGCACGGTATGGGTGTTAAACCTTAACTCACAAAAACATAACATTTTAACACACGTTAGTAGCTTAACATGGGGGTTAAAGCTTGCCCTTAACGCCACACACGGTGTGGTTATCATGCCTTAACGCGGGCATGTTAAACCTTAACTTAACATACTCAACTAAAAAAACCTGAGTTAAACCTTAACACACCGCACGGTATGGGTGTTAAACCTTAAATCACAAAAACATAACATTTTAACACACGTTAGTAGCTTAACATGGGGGTTAAAGCTTGCCCTTAAAGCCACACACGGTGTGGTTAACATGCCTTAACGCGGGCATGTTAAACCTTAACTTAACATAACTCAACTAAAAAAACCTGAGTTAAACCTTAACACACCGCACGGTATGGGTGTTAAACCTTAACTCACAAAAACATAACATTTTAACACACGTTAGTAGCTTAACATGGGGGTTAAAGCTTGCCCTTAACGCCACACACGGTGTGGTTAATATGCCTTAACGCGGGCATGTTAAACCTTAACATGCATTTGCATGTTACCATACCGATCACTCTAATAAAAAAATATTACAACTTGTGTGCACGCCTTTTCACCAAATCATAGAGATGAATAGAATCATAGATGGTTTTTTATAATTTTCTCAAAAACATATAATAAATGTAACTTTTTTTTATCAATAGATGTCAATAAGTGATTTCGGGGACGTGTCTCTACGTGCACGAGAACACTACCCTCCCCATATGCTCCAAATTTGCTTCTATCTTGGGATGTTCTTGTCGATGAAGACAGTGAAAAAGGTTTGTGTTACGCGTGTCTATTATGTGTGTCTCTTGTAATAGCAAACAAGCGAAAGTTGAGTAGAGAAGAGATAGTGCGTTGAATGTTAATATGCCTTTCATGTAGAAAATAATAAAGAAAGTATCTACTCTAATGTTACCACAACTTTGGCGTAGTTCCCGTCACGTCTTCGATGTTTCTCTTAGTATTATGGTAAGCATCATGGGATCAATGCTCTCGTTTTCTTCTAAAACAATGTGTGTGCACATATGTTGCTTGTGTGTTTTCATTGTGAACATACTCTAAAGGATAATAATAAACATTTTGAGAAGGGTTTTACGGATTTTGACCATTAATTTCCATGTTATAAAAAACAATATAGCGAGCAAATGAAATTTGCTCGACAGTTTATTTGCTCGTATATGGTGTAGACACTTGCTTTTGGCTAGCAAAATGCTTTGCGTGCCGTCACATTTGCTCGCTACAAATTATTTTCTAGGCTTTTGTGTTATATGTGTATTGACAAGTGTATGTATCAAGCAAAATTGTTTCCTCTCCATCCCATTTGCTCGTCGAAAGTGCACTAAGCAATGTAGCAAGCAAAATTGTTGTTTGCTCTCTATCCCATTTGCTTGCAATGTCCTTTTTATTTTATTATTATATAACTTTTTTTGAAAAAAATGTATAAGTAGCGAGCAAATGGCGGTGGTGGGCAAATGTATTTGCTTGCAATGTTGATTTTAGTAATGTGAAAAAATAATGTCAATTTTGGTTATTGGATTTGCTAAAAGTAGATTTTGGTAATTGATTTTTATTATGCGTTTATTCTGATTATTATGCTAATTTGAAGCCTTTGCAAAGGACAAAACTTCACTGGGAAGTTCTTTTGGAAGAATAAGCAAATGAGAATGAGAATTATGAAGAAAAGAATTCTTCTTTCTCTTCAAAACTTTCATTCGATAAATTAGGATTAAAGTGACTAAAAGTAAGAATCAAGTTATGATGGTGGAAATTATGGGGCAGCCGTACGTTCCTAAAAGATATCCGACAAATACAGCCGTCCCGAACAGAGAAAAAACCTTCCGACATCAATTTCAAAGTAAATTTGAGTTTATCCTAACAATACATTTCATCTCCTCTTTACTATGGTTTTGTTGTTGTACAGGACAAAACATACATATTGTATATCCTTAAATACGAATCTAATAATATAATGGTGCATAACCAAACATACTGAGTAATGGGAATTCAGATTTTAAATTTCTTGAATTCGTTATTCCAATTATTATGCTGATTTGATAATTTTTTTTCATCATATATCAAACACAATCAAATGAATAAAAAAGCCTTTGCAAAGGACTTAACGTACATACTCTATATTCTTAAACACGAATCTAATAATATAATCGTGCATAGAACAATATCCATTTAACAAGTTACCCAAACAAAACTTGGAAGCTTCAACGTATATCCATTGACATTATTATATACTCGTACTACAATACAAAAAACAAAATGATAGATACAATAATACAACAACAAATCGAATATATTTATATTTATCCAAAGTCCAAATAACACTTTAAAAAATATATAAAGATTCGTTTTATTTACTTCTCAATCATTATAATCTTTTCTTCTTCTCCTGTCTCATCCACTACGCCAACCTAAACCCCAATTATGAAACCCTAATTTTCAGTTTTATAAAATTATGTGGAATAATTTTGCTAAATCTGCGGAAGATATGTTCTCGCGATTAGCGATAAAGAAGATATGTAAATTTGTATTGAAGAAAAAGCTGGGGAAGATATTGCTTGGTGATATTGATTTTGATCAGCTTGATGTTCAGCTTCGTAATGGAACTATTCAGTTGAATGATTTAGCACTTAACGTTGATTTTATTAATCACAAGGTTTGTTTTTCGGGTTCGGTTTTACGGTTTTTGTTTTATGAATAGAATGATATTAGTTAGTTATTTTAAGTTATTTTTCAGTTGTTAGTAGTTAGGGGACTGGATCGGACCGAGAAAACGAACCGATGTAGCGAGTAATTGGCCTTGGATTTCGGATTTTAGTTCTAGATTATGTGTATGGCGTGTTTATAGGGGCGTAGAATTATGCTTTAGTAATATTAAGATAATTGTTCAAATGCTTAAAGCCGAGTTTGACCCCACATTTTGGTCGTGTTTTGACCTTGTAGCGAGTAATCACTCGTCACTGATCTTGTAGCGAGTGATCCACGATTACTCTGCCCTGTAATCCTTGTTTTACGACCCAAGGCCTTTGGTCTAGTGGTATGTGAGTTGCCCACCAACCTAGAGGTTGTGGGTTCAAGCCTCGTCAGAGGCATTTGTGAGATATATTGTTAGATAGGTGGTGTAGGGTGTGAAAAATTGTCGTTCAAAAAAAATAATAATAAAGAAAAAAAATAAAAATCCTTGTTTTACAACACTGGTCTGGTCAGGTGACATCCCACAACTTGTTCAAAACGTGTCGAAACCTGTTCATACTTTTAGTGTGTTTTGGACCGAGCACACTCCTAGTTAGGAAGTGTTCGGGAATGCTTATTTTTGTTTTGCTTATCTGCTTATTTTCAAGCTAATAGATACTTACTATCTAGCAGGAAAACTGAGGTTGTGTTTAGTTGTGAGAAAAGGGAGGGGGGTTTTTGTCTCTACAAAATGTAGGAACTTAGAAAACGTGTTTAGATGCTAATCTGAAGAAAAATGAAAGTGCAAGAAGATATATAGAAAAATGCAATGAGAAAATGTAGAAGAGTACAAATCTCACTTTTCTAAGGTATAACTACAAATTAGAAAGGTCACTTTTCTGTTTTCCAGATAACATTTCTAAAAAATACACCGTTGAACACGTTTTCTCCTATTTTAGATTTTTTGGAAAAGTATTCTGGAAAAGGACCTTAGTTTTTTACAACTAAACGCAGCCTAAGGAATCCCGAACACCCCCTTAGTTTGTTGTATAATTAGGTTGAAGTGAAAGTTATACCCTCACTTTCGTATATAATTGGATGGTGTTGGAAATAGTATTGGACGGACTATTTTAAACGGATATGATGGGAATAGTATTCGATGACTTGAATTAAGGCTCTTACTTTTCAAAGGTATTCAAGTGAAGATTTGAATGCTTTATAGGAAACATGCAAACGAGATCCTAAAAGAGTGTTGGGAAACGTGGTAATTATTCTAGGCCTGTCGATTAAAAAAATGGATTGTTTAGATCACATGTTTTTATGCACATGTGTACGGATATGGATATATTGTAGTCTTTAATACATTGAATCCAGTAAGGATAGCTTAACGCCTTGTGAATTGTTAGTTTATTGATCAAACAAAATATTGATTTAGCACTTACATTTATACATGTTTATTCAGTTTGGCGAAGCAGCTATTTTGGCTGTGAAAGAAGGATCTATTGGTTCTCTAACGGTCAAATTTTCGTGGGGAGGTAGATGTGAGATTGAGTTGGAAGAACTTGAAATTGTACTTGCTCCTGGTCGGACAGCGAGTTCGAATGTTGAAAATGAAGCTTCTACTTCCGGTCAAGATGGTGATAAGTATACCAGTCATGAAACAAAGACACCTGAACGTCACATGTTTGACAGTGGTTTGACGAGTGCTTCTGTGGATATTCATGAAGGAGTTAAAACAATTGCTAAGATGGTTAAATGGTTGCTTACAAGCTTTCATGTCAAAATTAAAAAACTAATTGTTGCTCTCGATCCGTCCTCACTAGAACCAGATGGAATAGGGGATTCCAGGATGTTGGTTTTGCGATTTAATGAAGTGGAATGCGGGACCACAATTTCTGAAGATGTTGACTTTGATAGTCGAAGGACATCCGTTGATAGTTTTCTTGGGCTAAGTAGACTTACAAATTTTGTGAAATTTGATGGAGGAGTACTCGAATTTCTTCGGTTAGATGGTAACAGTGACGAAAGTGCTACAACCCCTCTGATCACAGGAGATAAAGGTGGATTTTCAGGAACGATTAAACTAAGTATACCTTTGAAGAATGGTTCTTTAGATATCCGTAAAGTAGACGCTGATGTGTGCGTTGATCCTTTAGAAATAAGATTGCAGCCGAGTTCCATAAAAAGCTTTCTGTATTTCGTAAATGTTTTCGAGGAACTGGACAAAGAGCACAGGAGTTTGATGAACAGTATAGCAACTGAATCTATATACCACAGTGTGTCATCGTCCCATGGTTATTCATCAACATTAGGCTCTTTTGAACCTGAAACATGTACAGCAGAAAAAGATACAGTTTTGGATGCTTTGTTGCGGGGTTCACATCTGATATCAGACTGGATGACTTCACCTGTTGGCACTAAACAGGAACTGAAAATTGAAGAATCAGACTTTGATGCCAGGTTTGTAAACAGACGTACTTACATAATTTTGTATTAAACACTGATTTTGCTAATGTATACATTGCCCATCATTTTGGCAGTGTCGATCAATTCTTTGAATGTTTTGATGAATTGAGAAGCTCACAATCAGCATTGGGGAACAGTGGTATGTGGAACTGGAGTTGTTCCGTGTTTAGTGCGATAACTGCTGCATCCAATCTCGCCTCTGGATCCCTTCAGATCCCTTCTGGTACGTGCTTTGTCATTATGCGATATCTAACTGATGCGTTCATGTATCTATCCCTTAAAATAAGACGGAACTGTAAAGTAAACAAGTGTACAGTAAGGGGTTGTAATCTCTTGAGGAATTATATATATGTTTGTGAATTTTTTGTCACTATGATGCAGAGCAGAAACATATTGAAACCAGTCTCAAGGCACGGATCATGCAGATTGTAATCCTGTTTTCATTTGTGGATGAAGACCACAAGCCTTCTTATGATACTAAAGGCTGTAAGACAGACGGGACTTCATACGTCCATTATCTAAAAGCAGAATTTAAGGAGATGCAGCTTGCCTTTCAGGTAATTATTGTGCATGTAGGATTTGTAGTTTGCAAATCGAAATTTTATTTGAAATATTTTAAAATTTGATAAGGTTAACAGGTGTGTCCTCAAGAATCGAACGTTGAAGCGACAGTCAAACATATTGAGGTTTCTGACCATTTCAGTCTGCAGTGTCAAAACGAAAATGTGAACGCTCAGGCTTTACTGATCAGAAATAATCAAGATGCAGTTGAGCGTGCCTGTCCTCCTTTGCGTTCACTAGCTCAAAGTGCTGTATTAAATGATCGTTCAAGATGTCATAGAGGAATTTACAGAGATGATGTGGTCAAAGTCTTGCTACTCAGAACTTCGGAC
The DNA here is from genome assembly GCA_910596185.1 of Chrysanthemum makinoi. Taxonomy (NCBI): domain Eukaryota; kingdom Viridiplantae; phylum Streptophyta; class Magnoliopsida; order Asterales; family Asteraceae; genus Chrysanthemum; species Chrysanthemum makinoi. The sequence continues at coordinate 59,599,389 of OU343222.1, read as the reverse complement.
ATTACCAGATGCCAATACGTTGCACCTGTTTCAGGGCCTGATTCCTTTTCGTTAAAACTGCCACCACTAGTATGCTGGGTCAACTTTCATCTGCTAAGCGCAATGTTGGATCTCATTAAAGAAATCGAGAAGTCACTGAGACTCGATGGCAAAAGGGACGGCGCAAAGGGTTCTCGTCCTCAATTTCTGAAGTCCCCCAAAGAAACTTTTAGAGGAAATATCACTCTTCTGGATGCGAGAATGGTGTTATGTTTCCCATGTGAGAAGAGTGATGATTATAAGAGCTACTCATCTTTCAATAAATTTATTGTTGTTGATCTGTCATTGGCTCCAAGAGAGGGGAAGGTTCGATCGAGTCAGAGGTTCCGTGTGACACCTTCTCGCTCTTTGCATTTTAGTGTCGGGAATATCGCGGTTTATTTTGTGTCACCAGCTTCTGGACTCACATATTGTGCCGAAAGGGTTTTGACCGTATCTCATAAAAGTGACCGCCCCTCAGTTTTCAGTATGTTATGGCAAGACAATGCTGTTACTGGTTCTTGGATAACATCGAGAGCCAACGTTCTTGCTACTTCCGATGGTACCACTAGCAGGAATACATCTACAGGGAAAGGTCACGGGCTTGCTTTTGTAACCACCACTAAGGATATGGACGACCTTAATTCTCGGACACAGGGAGAATTAGTTTCAAGCTCTTTATTTTTTATGCATGCTCGCTTATCTCCCCTCTCCATCAATCTCAACAGTTCTTTTTATCAAACCATACATGATCTTTCACATCAAGTGACCGATTGTTTGTCATGCATAGCATCCGACTCAGTTGCCGCTACGGAAAAACATTCGGCATCTCAATCATCAATCCTTGTGGAATGTGATCTTGTGGAGGTTTCGATTGGCTTAGCACCAGTGGATGACATCAAAGGCTCGATCCAAAGTGAACTCCCCGGCTCTTGGTGTAATTTAAAGTTGAAAGTTTGCAACTTTGAGCTGCTAACTGTGTCAAATACAGGGGGGCGTCCTGGTGCCAACTTTCTCTGGGTGTCCCATGGCGAGGGAGATCTGTGGGGTTCCACGACAGGAGATTCCAGTAGAGAGTTCATTCTTATTAGATGTGACAACTCTACCAGGGGACGTGGAAATGGTGAAGGTTCAAATATACTGTCATCTAGGTTTCCAGGGTCTGACATCATACACATGTGGGACCCAGACAGTTTCATGAGTCGAGTATCTATAAATATTAGATGCGCTACTATTGTTGCAGTAGGTGGTCGTTTGGATTGGTTTAATTCGATCACTTCGTTTTTCAGTCAGGCTTCAACTGAAAGTAACCAAGTGGATGATGATTTTACGGGGAAGGAAGATCTAAGGAATGATAAAAGTTGTGGGTCTTCTTTTGTTCTTAACTTAATCGATATCGGTTTGAGTTACGAACCATACTTGAGTAGTTTGGTGGCTCAAGAAGATCCTTCACGAGAAGAATGTGTTGCTGGCCTTTTAGCAGCATCTAGTGTTATACTCTCAAATGTTAAATCAGCAAATTGTACCGAGTTGGATTATGAAATCAAATTCCATGATGTGGGTTTAGTGCTCTGTGAAAAATCGGGGGTCAAGAATCTGTTTGGATCTTACAGTGAGCAAAATCTTCGGAAGTGTGGCTATGTAAAAGTTGCAGAAGAAACACATGTTGAAGCGGTTTTAAGAATTAATTGTAAGAACGGGCATGAATGGGAACTAGAATGTTCTGAGTCTCACCTTGTACTGCATACTTGTCAGGATTCCACCTTTGGACTTGCTCGTCTTGCTGCTCAAATCCAGCAGATTATTGCCCCAGATGTTGAAGAATCAGTTGTGCATTTGCAGACCCGATGGGATAATATCCAGCTGGCACAAGAGAGTTGTTACAAAAGCAGAGGCTCAAGTAACTATTCTACAAGCTCAGATTCAGAGGCAGAATCTTACACAGTCAATTTAATGGATGAAATATCTGAAGGAGCATTTGACTTGGATCGAGACCATGAACGTGTGCCACACAAGTCATCTGTTAAAGTGGCGGTTCCAGTATTTGGGTTGGAAGATAATGAAACTTCATCTTCGTTTTCCGCCTTCCCAGAGGTCATAGACGGGTATTTCTTATCTTCACACCCGTTATCCGAATCATCTTTGAACAACCAACCACACAGCTCCAAATCAGCAACTGTAAAGGAGGCAGAAGCTCACATGGGGAGTGGATGGTATGGGGGTTCTTTGTTAAAGATTGTTGAGGATCATGTTTCGGGGATTGGTACTGGTCACCAACAGTTTGTTGGGAGTGAGACTTCAGTCTCACAAAGTGGGAATAATGTAAAAGTCAAGGGTCGTCTGGTATTGAAAAATATTAATGTAAGGTGGACACTTCATGCTGGTTCTGACTGGCAATATACAAGAAATAACGATGTTGGTTTAGAGTTTGCATTTGTTAAGCTGGGCCTACGATGTGACGTTTATCCTGATGGTGAGATATCTGTTTCTAAGGTTTCGGTCTCGGTTCAGGATTTCTCTCTTAATGATGTCAGCAAGGACGCACCCTGGATACAGGTGACTCCCGCTTCCCAGCCACCAGAAAGAATCTTGATTATTCATATTCATTTAGGACCGTTTCTAATAGCTGCCATTTCATTTTATTTCTTTCTGGACAGGTTCTTGGCTGTTATCAAACAAAAAATCGTCCTAGGGATTCCCATTCTAGAGCATTGAAGATAGAATTAGAATCAGTTAGACCACATCCTTCAACTCCTCTTGAGGAGTATCGGTAAGATTTAGATTGGTATTAATAGATTTTTATTTCTTTTTCTTCATTTCTTCTAATGTAGAGTGTTACAGGCTAAAAATTGCTGTGCTTCCTATGCGTTTGCATCTTCATCAAAGCCAACTTGAATTCCTGATAGGCTTTTTTGGAGGAAAAAGCTCCTCTTCTGATTATTCTTCGGATACGGCTGAATCGGATACACTAGAAAAGAAGGCTGTAAACGTAGGAAACCATAACATTTTAGAAGAGGCATTACTTCCCTATTTCCAGGCAAGTTAATTCTATATATACTGTTGTAACTGGTAAAAGTTCTATCTTGTTGTCTTGTTTTCTGGTTTATGTGCTCTGACATGCCTATATCTTTGTTTCAGAAGTTTAGCATATCACCTGTTCATGTTCGGGTAGACTACATTCCTTCTCGTGTTGACTTAGTTGCATTAGGCCATGGGAAATATGTGGAACTTGTTAATCTATTTCAGTGGAAGGTAATACTTTTGAATTCTCTGTGTATGTAGTTTGATTATATCATTTCTTGTCTAAAACATGATAGTTATCGCCTTTACACGAATTTAAGACTAGATGTGGTGGTGACCACCAATCCAACCACAAAAACCTACCCCACCTAAACACAAACACACCCCACAATACACTCGCGCGCGCGCACACACAAATAAATAAATTTGTTTCGGTCAAGTTTGTGACCAAATCACCTCCAAAATCTGGCTTCCACACCGAAGAGGATTGAGAGAGAGAGTGTAGTCTAACCATTTTTGCCATCTCGTATGCGCTGCATTTATATGCAAACGATAGCAAGAATTGCAAGAACATAAACCAGATTTAACAAATTATCGTTTCTTTTTCAGGGGGTAGAGCTAAAACTGAAAAATGTTCAGGCTGTTGGTGTTTATGGCTGGAGCAGTGTATGTGAGACAATTTTTGGCGAGTGGTTGGAAGATATCTCTCAGAATCAGGTATTATAGCTTTATACGTATATGTGTGTGCACCTGCATTTTAGATGAATGCATTATTCTAATTGGCATTTTGCAGATTCATAAATTGTTAAAAGGCCTGCCTCCCATTCGATCGTTGGTCGCTGTTGGTACTAGTGCTGCAAAGTTAGTTTCTCTACCTGTGAAGAATTATAAGAAAGATCGCAGAATAGTCAAGGGTATGCAAAGAGGTAATGAATGCATAAAAACTCACTCTGTTCTTTCTTTTTCTTAATCACTTAGAAGCACATGATATCTAATATGTTTGCGCTAAAGGTTGGATAAAGCACTTTACACCTCTTAAATTTGCATCTGACAATTTGAAGCAACTATGTTCTTCGTCTGATTTTACTAGTAGCTATGTTTGACTAGTACCAACTTACATAGGATACATATATTTTGTAACCATCTATCACTATTTTCCATGTCATGGGTCTGCATCACAGTTCTCTCACATCAGATAAATGACACATTGTTCTCCATGCACTGGTGTAAGATAAAGGGGATCTTTGGATTTGTGTTTTGGAAGTGCGTATGTGGTATAAAATAATCATAATCTGATAATCAATTATTCTATTATAGTGAAATGAGATGAGGGAGAGTTTTTGTATGTTCTTCTTTTGCTGTTTGAAGTTGTGATAAATCTAGGGGTGTGAACGAGTCGAGCTTTTGTCGAGTAACTCGAACTTTTGAACCGAGCTTTATCGAGTCGAGCTTGAGCCCAAAAAATGAGATCAAAATGTTTGACGAGTTTAGCTCGAGCTTATATAGGCTCGTCTCGAGTTATTGTCGACCTTTTCTTGCTTTTAAAAAATTATATATTTATCTTTATATCTTTTATGTAAGAAGTAGAGAGTTTTATAAAATTTTCCTAAATTGATGGATGAAATTACTGGTTTGTTGAGCTGGTTTAAAGCCAAGTCCGATTATTTGATCCTAAATAATCAGAAGCATAATTTGTATATCTAAATTCTACGAACTGCCATTGGGTCTTCAAGTCACAATAATTAGATAATCAAGTCCAAAACACCAATCCAACGATACGAATCGGATACCCGCAAGAGTCTCTACAATTGAATATGCAAGTTTCATAATAAATTAAGTTATGCACAAAATCCCTCTTTAATTTAGCATACATGACATCTGCAGAAGTCACACATGCATAAACTCTAGCTACGTGAGGGTTATACTCTCATGAGTTATCTATAGCTTAATTCCGTTATAATGTAAATCATAGTTTATGATATCTGTCACCCCTTTTCTACCTTCTTTACTATATTAGACGAAGAAATTTGTTTTGGTGTTGATTAGATCATAATCTTTGACTAGGTACAATTGCTTTTTTGAGGAGTGTCTCACTTGAGGCTATCGGACTTGGAGCGCATTTGGCAGCCGGGGCTCATGCCATCCTCGTCCAAGCAGAAGACATAATTTCAACCAGTCCACCGTCTGTACCAAGGCCTATACAAACCAGAGTGAACCCTAATGTAAGATCTGCTCAGCCAAAAGATGCTCGTCAAGGAGTACAACAGGTAATCAAGAACAAAAGTACAATTGCAATCCAGAACTTTATTCACTATTATTGTTGTCATTTGCATCATTTCATAGAAAGGCTTGGACATGACAGGCTTTTGAAAACATGACTGATGGTCTAGGAAAATCAGCTTCGGCGTTGGTCCAAACACCCTTGAAAAAGTATCAACGTGGGGATGGTGTAGGGTCGGCTTTGTCTACTGCTGTTCAGGCGGCTCCTGGAGCAGCCATAGCTCCTGCTTCAGCTGCTGCACGAGCGGTTCACTCTGCTCTTCTTGGTGTCCGAAATAGGTCAGTGTCTATCTTTCTGTATATACTCAATATAGTAATCAAGCTGTTTGCTTAAATTACCAATGTATGTTTTCAATTTCATTTGTATCGTTTTAGACATTGTACTCTTTTTTGGACACCTGAGTCCTTAAAAGATGGTTTTGTGTCCTGTTTGGGTCATTTTGTAACAAAAATACCCATAAAAACCAATTTTCATAATAATGATACGATATAAAAAAAATTATATATATACATAATGTTAAAATTTATGTAAAAATGCTACCGGATACAAAATGACCTAACTGGAACACAACAGTGTTCAAATTACTCAGTTGTATAAACAAAAGTATGTTGGTCTTTGTTTAGAAAAAGAGAGTATGTTGGTCTTTGTTTAGATAAAGGAGTACGTTGGTTTTTTATGCAAATAAACCCTTAAGATTGTAGCCATAATCAAGGAATGAGATTTATGAACCACATATTGACCTAGTGGCTAACATTCACAGCCTTGACCCGGAGCACAAGAAAGATTCGATGGATAAATATCTAGGCACAACACATTCTCAGCCTCGTTAATTCACATAAAAGGATACATCTGAAAGATGATATATAAAGCCGTTAGGTGTGAAACTAACCAACTCCTTTAGCAAGAAACAAGACGTATTCATAGCAAGAGATCGAGCACCCCAAGGAACGACGACTAGTATTTTTGCTATTTTTGGGATGTCATGACTCACGGCAAAACAGCGCTTGTGTGAATTTACTCAAGCGCCCTTGTATGCAGTGGAGAGTGTCCCGGTCATGGTGGGTGCGAGAGTCGTTGTTAGGTTTGATGTGTACATAATAGGTGGTGATGATGATGATGATGATATTCAGTATAAGTGAAGATGATAGCACTTGAAAAATGTGTATATGTGGAACTCTGCTTGTTATATGATTGTTGTTCGTGCCAGCTTTGTAAAGTTGTGAGTGTGATGGGATTTTTGTAGGCATTACATGTTTATAATTTGGATTTCCTGATGCATGAAGTTGTATAAAATTAAACATTATATATTGTACATAATTTATAAACCGATTCATCTTTTAACAGCTCACATCTTCTTAACATGGAGCATATAGTGTAGGGTTTCGGTCAGGACTGTTTATAATTTAAAACCTGACCAATAAATTTGCTATTCGGTTTTCGGGTTTTCTCAAAGAACTAGCTATATTGGGGCGGGTTTGGAGTGGGGCAACAATTCCCGGACAGCGGATCTATTAAAAAGAGAGGAAAGTTTGCAAATTTTAAAAAGCCTCTTATAACTTGACAAGTGTCTACCAACAAATATTCTACATCCGTCCTTTTTATTTTACTAATTTCGTCTAGGGGCATTTTTGTCTTTAACATGTTTTTAATTCCACCCCGAACTTCAAACGCAAATAACTTTCAAACGACAAACTTTTACGAAAAACCGATTTCACCATAATTTTAAAATTTAATCCTCTTTAATTTGATATACATTTTGATATATAAACCGGATTTTTTTTAAGATTTCAAGTGGGTTATGATTTTCTTGAAATTTTCGGCATATTCGACCTTACTTTTATCTAATTTAAAGGTTGATTTACGCAAAATTTAAAACACGAAAGTTGTAGATTTTAGTTCACTCTTTACACAAGTTTTTGAATCACTCAAATCCGATATGAAATAAGTGAGATATCGCACGTTAAAAATGGCGTTTTAGTCATATTTGTTGCACACAATGTGTTTGATAAAATGTCTAGCTTAGATTTTTAGTGTTAAAATTGCGTTAAATGCTCTAAATTTTGTACCACAACGCATCATTAATCATTTTATTAATGTAAGATTCAAAAAGTGATTTTTTTAGTACTTAATTTAAAATAAAAATGCACGTTTTGTTCATCAGTTAATCTTGGTTCATCATTCGATGAACTGATGAATCAATCAAAGATGAACCAAATCAATCTGATGAACCGATGAACCAAACCAAAACTGATGAACCAAATCAAACATAGTTCATCAGTTTATTTTGGTTCATCAATCATAGTTTCAGCTTAACATGTTGGTGTTTTTTTTTGTTTTGTTCATCAGTTTATTTTGGTTCATCAATCACAGTTTCAGTTTTAGTTTGGATCATCACTTTTTGGTTTGGTTCATCAGTTTGGTTTGGTTCATCAGTTTTTGGTTTAGTTCATCAATCATAGTTTCAGTTTTGGTTTGGTTCATCAGTTATTGGTTTGGTTCATCAGTTTGGTTTAGTTCATCAATCATAGTTTCAGTTTTGGTTTGGTTCATCGTTATTGGGTTTGGTTCATCAGTTTAGTTAGGTTCATCAGTTTTGCTTTTATGCTTTTTTTTAACAGTTTGATTTGGTTCATCAGTTCATCACTTTGGTTCATCAGTTTTAATAGTTAAAAACATTAACTATTAAAAACATCACTTTTTGAATCTTACATTAATAAAATGATTAATGATGCGTTGTGGGACAAAAATTAATGCATTTAGCTCAACTTTAACACTAAAAATCTAAGCTAGACATTTCATCAAACACCTTGTATGCAATAAATATGAGTAAAACACCATCTTTAACGTGTTATATCTTACCCATATGACATCGAATTTGAGTGATTTGAATTTCTAGGTAAAGAGTGAACAAAAATCTATAACTTTCATGTTTTAAGTTTTTCAAGATTCGACATTTATGAGCGTAAAAAATAGGGCCGAAAATGCCAAAAAATCAAGAAAATCAAGAACCATTTGATATGTAAAAAAAAAGTTCGAAATATTTATCAAGATTTATACCAAATTAAAGAGAATCGAATTTTAAAAAATATGGTGAAATCGGTTTTTCGTAAAAGTTTGTCGTTTGAAAGTTATTTGCGTTTGAAATTTGGGGTGGAATATGAAAAACGGGTTAAATGACAAAAATACCCCTCTTACCAAATTTAATAAGAAAAAAAGGAGGGAGTGGGTGGAGGACACGTGGCACGAGCTGAATGGCTTTGCAAACTTTTTATTTTTATTCCCTTTGTAGAGGATCGCAACTCACCATTCCCATCCCGAAACCCGATTACAAATATCATTCCCAAACCCTTCCCAATCTTTATCGGGGTGCTCCGTTGGGGCGAGATGCTATCCCTAACCTGCTCCATTCCTCACTGGGGTTTTATCGGGTTGTTTTTTTGTGCGATGCTCTATCATTCTCGTGTCTTTCTCTGTTTATTCTTATTATTTTCAATATGATTTTATGGAATAACATGAAGAATCGAGAACCCATTAATATCAAATTAAGCATTGGAATAAATCATAACTTTTTTAGAATATTATGACACAAAGCAAGCTTATATGTCACAATTTGAAATATTACAAATATAAAAACTAACAAAAATTAAAAAATTATAATTAATATGTAAATACTAACATAATACTTTAAGTATATAGATATATAGATATATGTATATGTATATATGTGTTTCGGGGCGGGGCGGGGCGGGGATGGTGTGCTCCGTCCCCGCCCTAAACCCGATAAGAATCTCTGTTAAAGCCCCAAAATTTGATAAGCATGCCCCGCCTCGCTCTAAAAAGTTTGGATTTCGGGTTTCTCCTATTTAGATTTCATATTATGATATACATATTATCATATGTTACATAAAATACCCCTTCAACTAAAAATACGACTAATAAAGGTTATTGTACAAACCAAATAAAGTACTACCAAAAAATTAAAAATAAACTAATAAATAAATAAAAATAAAATTTGTAGAATTTAATAATCACGCAAACATCGATTTTTCACATAAATTCAGTGATCCAACGGAAAAACATATATATAAAAAAGTAGATCTCGGAAAAATAAAAAGAATAATAATAATAATAATATGATGCAGATGATTGGTGGAATAGACAAATTGTATGAGAAAGTGGTTGATAGAAGATTAATGTTAATGAAGAGAGAGAGAGAGCAATAGATGTAGGATTTGATTGTTTGTACCAATGGCGGATGGATAATATTGTTAGACGCAATGTTTACATTGAAATTGTGTGTCTTTAGCTTTATCAATCACCAATATTTATAGAGTACATAAGAGAGATCAAGCCTACCAATAAACCTTAATGGACCCAAACCCACAAGCCGGGCTTGGGCCACTCTAATCTATTATACCGGCTAATACTTCTCCAGACTCGAAATAAATCGCGAAAGCTCAGACTAGAGATACTTAAAACATTAAAGCTATAATTATTTTTGTTGAGGAAGACATCCACAACAAGCGAAAGCAAATATTCAAACAGTAGCAGCAACCAATCAAAACAAATCAGTAGCAAAAGCAAGGATTGTCGTTTACCAACAACAGGTTTATCACCAATGATGTGCTTTAGGACATCAAAATACTCAAACTATCTCGAAACGCGCCAAACACATAATGCGGTACTTGTAGAAAAACTCGTATGCTCACCAACGATGTGCATTAGGACATCAAAATGTTTCACATTGATTTTTAAGAAGTAACCTCATGCGGCTTATTGAATGAAGTAACACCATTGATCGAGCTTTAGTCGACTCTAGGTGGAGACTGGTCGAGTTTTAGTCGACTTTAAGTGAAAAGAAAAAAACGTAAAGTAGTCGAGCTTTAGTCGACTAAAGTTGCAAACAAAGAAATATATATATATATATATATATATATATATATATATATATATATATATATATATATATATATATATATATATATAGAATCTAGATCAAATAAGATCAAACTTAAAGTTGTTAAAATGAGATCGAACTAAAATTTGACAAGAGATACTCTCCTTACAATAAAAATAATTTTTTTATTTACTACAACTAAAATTGTTAAATTTTTTTATAGATTTCTTTTTAAAATTTACGAAACCTAGGTGATACACTTTGATTAGAAGTGTAATGTGTATCAGGTTTTTTGTATGTGTATCAGATTTTGGAATATTTATTAGTGTAATGTGTATCAAGTGTATCACTAATCCAAACTCATGTATCATTTGGTTATTAGTTGCAAAATTGTTAATTTGTATTAAAATATTATATTTTTTGTGTATGATTGCTAAAATTGTTATTTATAAATGTTTTAATGGTTTTTTAGATTTGATCTTATTTTTACAACTTTAAGTTTGATCTCACATTAACTCTCCCCTATATATATATATATATATATATATATATATATATATATATATATATATATATATATATATATATATATATATATATATATATATATATATATATATATATATATATATATATATATATATATATATATATATATATATATATATATATATATATATATATATATATATAGCAAAGCAAGTGAAGAATTTTTTTCCTATTTTTTGAAAAATAACACTTAAAAGAAGAGGAGAAGTTGGGTCTCATATTTGTTTGTCAACAATGACGTGATGCAACAGTGCCATGACTAAGCTACCATTTAAATTAGACAACCAAAAAGAAGACGGCTGGAAAAAAAGAAAAGAAGAAAAATAGAGATGTGATATTATAGACGTGGGGTATGATATGAGATTTGTAGTATTATGGATGTGGGGTGTATGATGAATGTAAACAGCGGCAGGAAAAAAAAAAGTGTGATTTGGATATTAGGGAGGAGAGTGACGGCAGTAGGGTCGTGTTTTTAGGGTTTTTAGAGGATCATATCCTCTGATACCATGTTAGACGCAATGTTTACATTGAAACTGTATGTCTTTAGGTTTATCAATCACCAATATTTATTGAGTACATAAGAGAGATCAAACCTACCAATAAACCTTAATTGACCCAAACCCACAAGCCAGGCTTGGGCCACTCTAATCCATTATACCGGCTAATAAATATGTGGAGCGAAACAACATTTAGTGATGGAGGATTTGGGTTTAATTGAATCTGAGAAAATTAAGTTGTTTGTCAAATACAACTTGGGCTACAACACTATAATGGACTCCTATTTAAAAAATAAAATAAAATACTCACAAAAGTTCTACCTTACAAAGTTTATTTTTAGTCTTATTTTTGTTTATTTATTATAGTATAAACTAAAGTATATGCATCAATCATATAGCGGAATATATTGAGTTCTATTATATAAACTTAGTTAACAATACAAGATTTTATTTGCAATGTTTACAACGAAAAAACTTATATAGTGGTTAAAATGTGAAAATTTTTATACCGTAAAGTATGTAATAAGTTTATCACACCGTCTCTTAAAGTTATTGCAAAATAAATTTTTTGCCATCCAGAAAGTTATTATCGCAAAAAATGTAATATCAAAAAAACAAGCTGCATATTGTAATTACGGTACCTGCAGCAACGCGAGAAATTTACGCACAAAATAGGTCATGCTTTTAAGCTTCTTAATCATTTCTCATGAATAATTATGTTCTTAGATATGTCAAATTTCATTTTATTCTTGTATATCGTGATGGTTTGTGTCATCCTTTACTTTGTTTCTTCCTCGCTGTATCCATATTCCATATGCATTTGCCGGCCAGTATGGGGTGACATTTGTAAGTTTTATACTCCGTATAAGAATATTGTTAATATTTGGCCACTTTTGTACATATTATACCTAACTTTATTTTGATATATGCTCTAATCAATTATAAAAGCATATCATATTTAGTCGACGACAACATACTGTAACAACAAGAAGACTTTCACAAAAAAGTTAAGGCATGCATCCATCAATGTCCCTGTTAGACACACCTTGAGTTTATGACCTCTCATAAATACATTATGTTATATGTTCATACTTATTAGGCATTCTACTATATATAAAGAAGTGTGCTATTGTTAAAGTTTGTAAAAACATCTGATCTCTTGTTTCTCCTTTGGTATATTCAGGTGTGACATTGGTGGTATCTGAATAAGTGTGATGGCCAGTGAGAACCAGCAAAGCGTCCCTTCCGTTGAAGTGCAACAATCAGTCCCAAGTGAGTTGATTTATAGTCTTTTGTTTCTAATTCAATAGATAATACACAAGAAACTTATTGTGCTTTTGTACTTTAAAGTATTTCTTATTGGTATATTTTGTCCAAAATCACATTGCAGCTTGCAAAACTAACTGGCCAGAAGTCGTGGGGATGACAGCCGAGGAAGCAGAAAAGAAGATAAAGGAGGAGATGCCGAGGGCTACTATTCAGGTGATTCCTCATGATAGTTTTGTTACGATGGATTTCAATTCAAATCGAGTTAGGTTATTCGTCGACTCTTCTCAACTTGTTGTAAAGGCGCCACGCATCGGCTAGATTTATGGTTGATCATGTTACATCAACATATATAAGTGCAATGAGTGGTTAAGTATTTTGTTACATACGTGTATTTTACATACAATTGTTCATGTTTGGTTGAATGAATCTATTAATACAAAGGTATGTATGTTTGGATATATCTACATCTAATCTTTACTTTTTATAAAGCATTTAGAACTTTTATTTTAGAAGTCTTAAAAATTTAAGCTTACACTTGCTATTATTATTAATTTTTGAAATTAAAATTTTAAAAACACACTAATTGCACATTAAATTATTACATTAACTTGGATGCATGTTACAATAAATAAAATATAACTAATACAATGAATTTAGTATTTTTAAAGTTAAAACTAATAACTTTTTGAATTTGCGTATATAATAATATTTCATATTAATTATTCACAGTCTCACAATATAAACACACAATTTTTAAAAACCATCTTTTATAGAAAATCGTTAAATATTTTTGTCTTTACTCATTATAAAGCATTTAAGACTTTTATTTTTAGAAGTCTTAAAAATTTTAAGCTTACACACTTGCTATTATTAGTAATTTTTGAAATTAAATTTAAAAAAAACACTAATTGCACATTAAATTGGATGCATGTTACAATAAATAAAATATAACTAATACAATGAATTTAATATTTTTAAAGTTAATTTAATAACTTTTTGAATTTGCATATATAATAATATGTCATATTAATTCTTCACAGTCTCACAACATAAACACGCAATTTCCTGAAACTATATTTTATTGAAAATCTTTTAATATTCGACAAAAAAACATAAAATTATAAAATCGTTAAACAACATTCGCCTCCGAACCGCTGCTTTGCGCGGATACTATTCTAGTTAAATCTAAATTACCTATAAAACATCTTTGCCCTTCTTTTTTTTTTAAAGATTTCTATAAATAGGAGTAGTTTTTTAAGCATTATAAGTTATAAAGCTATATTTTACAACTATTTAATGCACCGATACATTAATTCTACACATATAATTAATGATATTATTAAAATACCCTCTAAATTAAAAGTAATATAAAATATGATACAAACCAAGCAACACTAAAATGAAGTCAACATCCATTTTGAGGTCAAACATAAATAAGCCATTTTGAAATTAAATTTTAATTAAAAGTAAAATATATCAACCAAGAACTAAATGGGGAAAATTTATAAGTTTTACTTTTAATTAAAAACTGCAATAATATAATCGCCACGACATATTCTCAAAACCACAAAAATAAGAAACAAATTTTATTCACTGTCAAAAATTATATTCGTAATTCTGTCAATTCCATAACACCTCAATTCAAAAACAGAATGTTTTTGCCAAACCGAAAGAATTGGAATATAAATGAATTGGAATGTCAGGAATTCCATACTAATATGTCAAAAGGAATTGGAATGTCTTTTAAAACAAATGATAAAACTGCCCTTCACTGTTTCATTTATATTTTCTTGTTTGGAATATTTTTTTAAAAACAAATACTACACAATGCTATAGAAACAATTTTAAAATAGATACACAATGCTATTAATATTTTAGATACATGGTTCACCAAAATACACTTTTGACTTTTGAATAACGATTGCACATACATTTATATGCAACACTGGACATTACAAAATACATTCTTAGGACTAACATATTTTCTAATACATCCTAAAAGATTGTTCCATCATAGGACAAAAGATTCTTGATCCAAAGACACCATCTTACTTAAAACACCTTTATATATGAGCTAGGTGAACTCAACCCGACATCAAAAACCTCACCCAGTCCACCCTTTCTTTTTCCTTCAAATTCCAAAGGTGATAACGCTATCTGGGTCACTTTGCATCTTTCTAATTACCTTAAACCTTTCAACTTGAGCGAATTCGTCCATTTTTTCAAGCTCGATAGTGAGCATGAATGTTTTAATTTTTTAGCTCAACATCAAGTTCTATACCTTCACTCAATTGTGTCGATGATTCTATGAGACGTTCACAAAACAATAGAACTGCTTCATCAAAATCATTATCGTACTCTTGTTCTTGTTCTTCTTGCTAAAGGATTGGCATGTCCCATATTATTCTTCTTCTTGCTACAAACACTTGAAACTTCTTCAACGTGAACACTTGCATCAATCGCTTCATCAAAATCATTATCGTACTCTTGTTCTTGTTCTTCGATTGCCTCATTTTCCATCTCAGAAGCATCTCTAGCTCTCTTTCCTTGAGCTCGATCTTTTCCAAAGATAACACATAATTCTTCATAGCAAGGAAGCTTTTTGTATCTCAATTTTACGTGCCTTTGGATGGTTGTTAACGTATGAATCCCATACTCCAGAGGAGTCATTATTCAACATACAACACAAAATGCACAAAAAAGTAGCATAAGATTTAACGTAAAAATGCCAATGTACATCATAGTCACAACATCAAAATAACAGAAAAATATAGGATAAATAGCTTGAACTCAAACTCCATACTTTTTTTTCTTTCAAAAAAGGCAATTTTATTTCACTTCACAAACCAAATAAAAGCTTGTACACAACAAAAAAAACTTTGACAGCTGTGGGATTTGAACCCACGCCCTTTCGGACCAGAGCCTAAATCTGGCGCCTTAGACCACTCGGCCAAACTGTCATCTTGTTGATTGTCTAAACTAAAATAAAATTAATACTACACTTTTAATAAAAACTAGTGCTGTAGTACTCTCTGCAAGATCAAACTGAGTTCACAAGTAATTTCTATATAACAATTATACATGCCAATTATGATATCTGATTGTATTAGAAATAGGAGAATACTGACAGAGAGTTCACAAGTAACTTTTATGTATTTGATGATAACTAAATGTTGAGTATTCTGACATAAGATCAGATGTTACACGCTTAGGACAATGATGGGAAAATTGTGACGAAATGTTTAGCATAGCAGAAGAATTAGTTATATGAATTTATAAATTATTACTGGAAAAAACAAACAAACTTTTCTCTCCTCCAACAGAATTTCCCGCCAAAATCACCACCATTAAAATGCACAAAAAGCTTTAAATCCGTACAATCGATTCAGCTCGTTATAATACACATTCCTATACTATTTTCCCCAATTTTGAACCGTTAATTCTGAAGTTACAGTATAGGTTTTTAAATTAGTTTTTGGCGCCAATTTCTTTTTTTTCTTTTCTTTTTTTTTTATTTTTAATTTTAATTATGACTAATAGTAAAGGAAGATCATCCAAACGGCAAATAAGAATTCCTGTTAGATATGAAGATCCTAAAAATGTTCAAAATGCAGGAGATGTGATTAGCTCAAAGAGTGCAGATGCAGTTCGTCCTAACACTAAATGCTCTCTAAGTGATGATGTGCAGGAAATGTTGTCTGATGTGACTTGTGAGCAATGGTAATAAGAATATGAATGTTAATGATGTACATAGGAACAAAGCTGATAATAAGAACAATGGTGGTAAAACTGAGCTTAGGGTGAATAATAAAACTTTCGCTAGTACTGTGAAGCATGGTCACAAAGATATTGATAACAAATGAAACTAACTCCTACTGTAATTGAAGAAGGTAGAGAGATTGTAGTTCTTAAGGAGGAACTGGTTACTGAAGGATGTAGGAAATAGATGCTAACACCAAGGTTATAAATAGCGTGAGGCGTGGCGTTGCGGCATGGCTAAGCCTCACGCCTTAGAAGTTATGGAGAAGCCATAGCGTTTCCTAAGGCGTGACTTACAAAATATGGAAATATTTATAGATTTATATATTATATCATATTTCATATATATCGAGTTTATAAAAAGTATTATACATAAGGAATTAAGTCAAAAAACTATCTTTGCATGCAATCTTTTCTATTTTTTTCAATTTTTTTTTTCATCGGAGCTAAATTCAAAAAAGGCACCACACCTCGCGCCTTATCGCGCTTTTTCCCGCCACGCTTAGAGCCGACGCCTTGGTCTATTGCATAACGTGGAGGTCACGCTTCGCGCCTTAGCGCCGCCATAGCGCGCCTTTTAGAACCCTGGCTAACACTCTTTGGTCATCTAGGAAGAATGTGGGGAAAATATGGTTTCTTTGACATTGTTACTCAAAATGATATGTACTTGTTCAAATTCAAGGAAAATTTGGTAAACACCCTGCAAGGCTCGAGTACAACTAACGTTAACACACACGTCAGGTACAGTCGAGGGGACGCATTATACACACCGCTCAAGAAATGTCAGGATGACGCCGTCTACAGTCTCAAAGGCAATAAAATATGCGTCAAATCCCAAAAATAGCGAATATATCCTAAGCAAGATATTCATACACTTCCCCATGAAAACATTAAGTATACACATTTCCCAACTCAGCTTATAACCCTGATCGAGGCAAAAAGCCTGCATATAGTCATCATCACAGAAGACAAACATGACCATCAACTTGGTAATAAAGGGCCTGAGGCGAACCCCGGTAGCACAGGCACGAACCAGGGGGACTAAGGAACAAAAAGTCCATCATCATATCATAAGTGGATGATCTAATAATACTAGACTTGGGGGACTTGATAGCGTGTTATTATTAATGGCCAAAACGCGTTAATTACACTCTCGGATCAAGCCCAGCACCAAGGCCCAATCAACACTTGATAAAGGCCCGACTTAAATTCCAGGCCACGTAGGGTCTGGAAAGACCTCTCAGCCCGACTGAGTAAGGAAAAAGCTACTGCTCCCCAAATGTCACTAGCTGTTAAGATGTGTCATCTGACACCGCAGAGTAGGGACACACAAAAAGCACCACTATGAGCTTAAGGAAGAATGACATATGTCCTCCTTGTCTGCTCTCGGATGATCAACACTTGGCACCCAGCGGCCGTTGATCACTCTCGAAGGGTTATCTCTAAACCCTACAAGCCTTTCTATAAAAGGAGAGCAACACACAACATCACACACTTAGGCAAATACTGCCTCACAACAGTGTAGTATGGTTCTTGTTTAAGTGTTACCCGAGCTTCTTGATCTACATCAATCTCATCGGGTCCTTACCATTCAACACGGGAAACCAAACAACAAAACCATTCCCATCCCATCTCTAAACCAATTTACATACAATACATAAACAATATGATTATGTTGTGAGTTTACTATGTGTAGCAAATATTAATATGGTTAGAACAAATGAATCTGTTAACGATGGGATTAAGATTGCGGATAGTTATAATTTTTTAAAATATGGTCTTAGGTTTATTCATGAATTTACCCTTTGTTATGACAACATATTTAGGCTCAAACTTGAAAGTTTGGTACCAGTAAAGTGTTACCAACTAGAGTTGCTGCCATGAATGACTCTAATAATCCACGAGTTTAGGTTAGTAGTTCTATTGATGCGTATGTATTGGTTTCATGTGAAATATAGACATGCGTGGAGATGATAGATCAATACGTGTATCGATTCTGATCATGAGTTAAGAGTAATATGAAGTTTGTAGAATTTATGCTTAGCTTAAACTTGGTTCAAATTATAATGGTGGCATGTACTTTGATTTTATATGTTTTTGGTTACGAGATCCATGAAATTATTGAAAAACAAGAACGGTGCATTGCATATTACGCAATGAACAATTAGATAGAACATGTGTGCATTGCACGGGTCTGAATGACTCGTGACCTTGAAAAATTATGTGTGGTTGATACATGGAATCACGCCTATTTATTTTCATTGCACAATAACATGTGAGGTCGTGCATTTATTTTGATATTTATATTCCCGTTAATAATAATTTAAGCCAATTTTAAACCCGCGTGGGTTAAACTTATAAAGATAACATGAGTCGTTATTAAATGTGGATAGTTAAAAAATAATACTTTTTCCGGATATCATTACTTAATCTCATAAAGAGGAATAACATGAGTCATTCGTATATGTATCTTTTGTATTCATTTAGATGTCACAAGAATCGTATATCCTTAGTTAACTACGTTTAAGTTATTTCGTTGATGACTTGGCGTCGGAGTGTAATACGGGGAGAGAAGTCTCGTGTACCCTCTAATGCATACTTTGTGTTGAGTGATACAAGTAAACAAGTTGAACATTTTGATGATCAAGACCTTCTAGGCAAGCCTGTGAATCTATGTATCATCAAAAACCAATACATGTTCTCTTTAAATAAAGGCTTTAACACATAATCAAAAACTATAAATATCCTTTTCCTTATCATCAAACCATAATCAGATTACACAATGAATATACTCCGTCCGTTTCAAAATTATTGACTTGACACAAAAATCACACGGTTTAATAAAAGTGGGACCGCTATAATTTTCAACCACTCAAATAAAATATTCCTCCATTAAATTTTATTTTTATTGCTTAAAATGAAAGATGGACAATTACTTTGAGACATCCAAAAAGGAAAACATGAACTATTATTTTGAGACGGATGGAGTACTTGTTTCTGTTTTTGAATCTTCAACAACTAAAAAACACTAATTAAATTCCATATAAAAATGAGAATGAAGCGATAGCACATTGATGTGAAAGGGTGCAGATCGACAACGGTTGATGATTTGGTGGCGGGTTGCGAGACCAGGAGGTGGTGGGTTGCAGCGACAATACATGTAGTGGCGGATGGTACGTCGTTGCCGGTGGTGGAGGTGGTGATGGTTGGGAGTGTTGGGTAGAGAGAAATTGTGAGTTTATGATGTGTGAAATGTACAAAAGTGTGTGAATGAGTTATGAGGGTCTAAATGTACGTATGTTAGTGGAATGTGCAAAAAGACACAATTACCCTTTGATGTGCATGGCACATGACTAATTTAACGGTCAAACTAACAGAAAAGGTGGTCAAAAGGCCAAACCCGATATGAGTCGAAACCACAGGGAGAGGATGTGTGAAAAAAAAATGTTTAGGGGACTAATTCCGTTAAACACGACAAACCACATGGACTATTTTAATAATTAACTCTAATTAAAAGTACTAAGACACTTATGTGCCTTACACTAGTGTATTCTCAAGTTTTGATTTTTGGTGGAAAGTAAAAGTAAGTGAAGAAACAAAAAGAAATGTGTGTTCTTAAGTTTTTTTTTAGAGGGAAAGTGAAAGTAAAGTGTGAAAAAGGGAATGAAATTGGTGAGTGGGACAAAATTAATATATTTGTTATGAATAAATTGACTTTTATTTAAGCGGCAATTGTGTATATATCCCTCCAAAACACAATAATTACATATATATCCAGCTTAAACTTATAATTATATATATATCCTTTATAAACATTTTATATTACAAATATATCCATATAGCTAATTTATGTATTAAAAAAAATTAAAAAATACATATTATTCATCATTTAAATCTAAATTGTCCATTATACCCTTATCTCTTTCACATTACTAATCTTTAGCATCCATTCCCTCAACATCTACATATATATTTACACTAAGTATCCGCGCTGGGGCGTGATTGTTCTTAGCGGTAGACAATTAACGATATGCGATATTATGACAAGTGTTTCGTTTAATATTCAAAATAGAACGTGAAAAGATCAAAATGTAATTGCAAAACAAAAATTCTTAACATGGTTTGACATTCACGAATGATATGAGAGTAAATGGTATGACAGTTTTTTTTGCAAACCATGAATACTTTCCAAAGTTACCATGCAAACTACATTTCCACTTTTCATATTCTACTTTTTCAATTCTTGACTTATTGACCATTTTTGTATTTTATGTAGTATAGATACTCATTATATAACATTGACTCGCCATATAAAACTTATGCGAACATCGCATCACAAGGATAGCAGTGACCCATGAAAACCAATATCAACTAAATATTACTACTGGATTTGGTAAAACTCTGATCGTGGACCAGTGAATACGTTTAGCCAGTTGATTTTTGTTAAAAACGAATCACATTTTAAACAAATCCAATGGTGAAATTTAGTCGATATTGGTTTTAATTGATTGGATTCTAACAGTTTGTTTAGAAAGTTTTGTATCCTTAGTAATTAAAAGGGCAAATCGCATAAAAAGGTACTCATCTTATGTCCAATTTTAATTAAAGGTACTATTCTTTTTTTTTTTTCTCAATTTAAGGCACCGACTTTTTGGTAGATTTTTTTTTAACTTCAACTTTTTTAGTAAATTACATGTTTGGTCCTTGAGTTTGTATAGGCATTACATGTTCGGTCCTGGGTTCATTTTTGCACATTTTCAAAAATATTTTTCAAAAATAAAAATTTTTCAAAAACAAAATTTTGAAATATTTTTTTCCAAATTTTTTCAAAACAATTTTTCGAAATATTTTTTTCCAAATTTTTTTCACAAAAACTTTTTCGAAATATTTCAAAAAAAAATTCAAAATATTTTCGTCCGTTTTTGCGAAAAAATTTGGAAAAATTTCGAAAATTTTTGAAAAAAATATTTTCGAAAAATTTTTTTGAAAAAATTTTCAAAAATTTTTGAAAAATTTGAAAAAATATTTCGAATTTTTTTGATTAAAATTTGGAAAAAATATTTCGAAAATTTATTTAAAAAAAAAATTATTTTTGAAAATGTGCAAAATGGGTTTGAAGGACCGAACATGTAATGCCTATACAAACTCAAGGACCAAACATGTAATTTACTAACGAAATAGTTAACGGAGTTAGAAAAACCTAAATCGGACCAAAAAAAAAGTCGGGTACCTTAAATTGAGAAAAAAAAAGAATAGTACCTTTAATTGAAATTGGAGATAAGATGAGTACCTTTTTATGCGATACTCATACAAACCCAACAACAATTGGTCTTTTGTGAAAATTGATAGGGGTTTACAACAATTGCGTTTTAGAGTATCCATTTCATAACTCCTGGTCTAAAACAAACATTGTTACAAAACATGATAATTAATTCACCATAAAATGATGTTTTGGTTTTGTTAGAACCGAAGGAAGAGATGCTCCATTGGAAGAAAATTTAAGGGTATAAAGGTCATCATATTGTTAGATCATAACTATCATATATTTCCTAATTTTATAATATATAAATTAACTATATGGATATATTTTTAATATATAATATTTAGGAAAGATATATATGTAATTATTAGTTTAAGTTGGATATATATGTAATTAATGTGTTTACGAAAAGATATATATGCAATTCTTCTTTTATTTAATTTAACTTAAGTCTCAATTAAAAGAATGATCGATGACATAATTGTCAAATAACATTTTTTTCACCATTTTCCTCATTTTTTTTCTTACAACTCAAAGAAAACTAACAAATTTTTAACAATCTTTCTGTTTCTTTCCTCACCACTTTCTATACTTTCCTTGGGTTTCCTAATTTTCCTCTACATAAAAAGTGGAGAACACAACGTAATCAGAGAATGAACAAATTAATGGCAACTTATAGAGCCAAAAGTTGCTCTTTTATGCAGTAAAAGCCGCAGCTAGCTGCACTATTTGGTTAGCCATTTTTCGATCTTAAGGAGCCATTGCAGACACGATTGGACTTCGAACAACATGAGTCCCATTAACCTCGTACCAGCTTAAATACCCAGAATTACCATAATAGCCATAATCAGTTGGAGGAGCATCAGTTATATCAACATCCACAGTAACTGTAAACTTAGCCGTAGTATATTTTCCATCAAAGGAGATTATTGCAGGCTCAACAGTAACATTCATACCTGTACTAGGAGTCTCCACCATCACTCGATATGAAGAACCTGACTCCCCAACATTGGTTAACACCCTTTGAAAAGTGGTGCTTGTGGTATTCGTATTGTTTAAGACCAACATAAACGAAGGGTAGTTAAGATCAAGTGTCGCATTTGCACAATCAATCTCTGACCTCTTTGAAATGACTTGAATTTCGTTTCTTGAGTAGTTCAATGCACAAAGATAGTTGATGTAGTCTTGGGGTTGGATGTCATAAACCAAACCTGGGTCCATTGCTTTATTCGGGTTAACATGACCTGCGCCAAAATCTAAAGGGTTACCTTGTACCCCTGAAGTCATATCCATTATTATACTTTGATTATTATCAAGTATATAAGCTGTTGTCATCATTGCTGATCGGATTGCAGCAGGACTCCAGTCACGATGTGCTGATTTCAACAACGCCGCAATTCCTACTACATGTGGAGAAGCCATAGAAGTACCCGAAAGGAGCTTATAATCACTTAACAAATAATCATCTCCAATAGCGGCACTTTCTCTATTGGGGGCCCAGGCAGCCAAAATATCAACCCCAGGAGCTAATAAATCAGGTTTTAAGATCCATGGGGACCTTTCGTCGGGTCCTCTTGATGAAAAGTATGCAACTTGTGGAGATGGTTTAGTGCCTAACACGGTTTCGCCATACTTAACACTAACGCCGCTTTTTGTGCCAATTAAGTATTTCCTTAACTTATGCCCAACCTTCGGTTCTAATGCAATGATCGGAAAATTGAAGTCTTTTGGCTTCATAAAGGGACCATTGTCCGAACTGAAGATAACTCCGGCTGCACCGATGGATTCAAAGTCAACTGGCCCATCATCACAAAAAACGTATTTCCCTTTAACATCTTTTGGATCGAGTGATCCATCATCACAATTTTCTTTACTTTTATTTCCATATCCATAGTAAATAGGAACCCTCTCTACCAACAGATTTTCGGGGAAAACCGACTTCCCAACTAAAATGCCATAACTCGGATCATTTGGTGTAACAAATGCAGAAAGCCCGCGGTCTATAGTACCCGCACCAACAGTTGTGATCCAAGGAGCTCCATTAAACATAGTATAACGATGAGGACCACCATTACCAGCAGAACAAGATACAAAAATCCCTTTCTCCATAGCTGCAAAAGCACCAATCGCAATCGGGTTTTGGGAAAACCGTGTTTCAAAAAACCCTAATGATAAAGACATTAAGTCTACACCGTCTTCTATCGCTTGATCCATTCCAGCCAATGTGTCACTAGCTGCAGCTTCAAATGAATTATCTAGAAACAACACTTTGTACATAGCTAACCGCGCATTTGGTGCTATTCCAGTGGCTGTCCCCTTTGCATAACCAAAATAATCAGCGCGTACACGACTACCAGAAGCTGTCGAAGATGTATGCGTACCATGTCCCTCATAATCTCTAGGGGAATCATAATCATCTGTTGTTGAAATATTCTCCCTTCGTCGCTTCATTCCTTGACTAAATGATCGTGCGCCAATGAGTTTCTTATTGCAGAAACCTTCAGTTTCACAAGCACCTCGCCAACGAGAAGGTACTTCCGACATCCCTTTGTCGTGAAAACTCTCACTTTCAGGCCAAATTCCTGTGTCAAGTATGCCAATGATCATATCATCACCAAATCCTGAAACGGGCCATAGCCCTGAATGTTTCTTTAGTCCTAGAAATTTAGGCGTGTGAGTTGTGTGAAGCTTTCCAAGTGTTTCCTCGAATGCTGTTACAAAGCCCGATACATTCTCAAGTTGTGAAAGTTGTGACTTTGTTAGGACTGCACTGAACCCGTCCATGACGTGGTTGTACGTATAGAGATGCATTGCAGGAGCTTCATTTGAAAGTGATGAAAATATAGAAGTGTACCAGTTGTAGTGATTAAAGTATGGTGATGGCATCATTGATTTGTCCATAAGGACAATGTACGCTCGATAATCATCTGATGAAGCTAATGACGTAATTGATATGATTATGAAAGTCAAAACAAAGGCACTGAATCGAAAATCCACAAACCGTGCCATTTTGCACGATTATGTTGTAAGTTGTGCTTAAAGACATCTTACTTATATAGTTAGGTTTTCGACTCGAGTGCCGAATGTTTAGATACCATTTAAGAAGAGTCAGATACTAGCAGCCGCGAGCTAAAGATATGTTTTTCTTAACATTTAGCAAAAGTTAATCGGCATTGTTACTAGGAGTGTAACAATGTAGTTGTGAGTTGTGACCATAACAAAGCTTGGAGTTTGGATTTATGTGTATGGACAATATGATAACTTAGATTGTGGAGATTCATATGAGCATATCAAGAAACCAAAGAAAATTTATCTCTTGCCAGTCTAAACAGTTTGAGGAAATAAACATTTATAATAAAGGATGTGCCAAGGATATGGAAGATGACAATAAAAACCACATTTATGTAGATCACTAAAAAAAACTTTAAATTCTAGTTCTGTTCTGTAGTAGTACTACTCTACAAGTTTAACTGCTTCAGGTCGAATCAAGTATTAAACTGACTTCACACTTAACAAGTAACTTCTATATAGCAATTATATATTCCAGCTATGATATTTGATAGTGCTAGAAATTGGAAATTACTGACTGTGACTTGAAAAGTAACTTCTATATAGCGATTATATATGCCAACTATGATATTTGATAGTGTTCAACTTTGGAAAATACTGACTGTGACTTGAAAATAACTTCTATGACATTTGATGGTTACTAAATGTTGGGCTTATTGACACAATGCAACTGAGTCTAAAAGTTAGAATTCTTTCAATTATGTGTAACAGTTGAGCATAAAGCAGAAAGTATGATTGTGACCACAATCCAGATGCTGGAATTCTTTTACACGATTATGACTAGAGTAGGGGCAAATTGGATGAATAAGATCGTGACTAAAAGGAATGAATCCCTATAATATATGAGTGCGATTAAATGTTGGATTCCATATGTATATTACATTTGTGGCTATTTGTTGACGAATGGACATTATTTGATAACTATGAGTAAAATTAAACTCATGCATATGGTTAAACCTTAAGACTGTGGATGGCAGAGTGACTTTTTTATTTGTTAGAACCAGGCAAGTACATACATGTGGATGGTCACTGATGTGTTCATGAATCGTGATTCATTTTGGCGACATTATACGAGTTCATAATCTTTTGTATATGAGAGGAATGCGAAAATTGAGGAATGTTGATGGTATTTATATGTTTAACAATAAAACTTTATGAATCCTACACATTCATTATTAAAAGTACTTCTAAGATTACTCGTGTGCCTAAGAAACTTTAAGAAATAGTAGCAACTTGTAGAGCTGAAGCTTGCTCTTTTATGCACGAAAAACAGCAGCCACTAGCTTAGATACCCAGAATTACTATAATAGCCACTATACATTGGAGGAGCATTAGTTATATCAACATCCACAGTAACCTTAGTTATACTATATCTTCCTTCATAGAGATCATTGCAGCGCCATCGGTAAATTGAAGTCTTTTGGCCTCATAAAAGGACCGAAGTCCAAGCTGAAGATAACTCGACGGTATTCTTGATATGCTAATCAATGAAGTGGTTGTAGATATTCTTGATATGTTAATCAATTACTGGTTGTAGATTCAACTCCGAAGACTTTCAAATATTATAATGTACGTATATAAGATTGTGAGATTGTTAGTTTGACTCTTAAAAGAAAAAAAAAATTAGATTTAGTAAGAGTGTTAAAAGATTTGAACACTTTTTGGTCGAAAACTAACTTTTTTATTTAAATAAAAAAAGTATTGACAGCTGTGGGATTTGAACCCACGCCCTTTCGGACCAGAGCCTAAATCTGGCGCCTTAGACCACTCGGCCAAACTGTCAGATGTTATAAGATCAAACTAATAAATACTTAACAAATACTAGTCTGCAACATCAACTGGTTCAAGTCGAATCAACTATCAAACTGAGTTCACAAGTAACTTCTATCTGAAGACGAACGGGTTAATTATTCAAGGCTTTTTTGCATGTTGTTGGTTTTGTTGTATTGATGATTTAGGGTTATGATTGAACTGATATCTGATACATTTTGAATTTAGTTGAAGAATAAGAGGTTAAAAAATAATTAAAATTGACAGATGTGGGATTTAACCCACGCCCTTTCAGACAAGAGCCTAAATCTAGCGCCTTAGACCACTAGTCGTCGAAACTGCCAGATGTGAAACTCCATACCTTCAACAACCATTTCCTCTCACCACACAACTCTTGTACGTTAAATTTACTTCCCACAAGACTGCTCATAACTCATTCACTTAATATACATTTAATAGATGCTAGTTTTTTTTTAGGGCAAATGATAAAAAAAAAGTATTATACTTTACACTATTTGATTTTGTGAGTAGCGAACAAATTTTTTTGCTTTTGTGGGTATTATACTTTCAAATTCATCTTCTTTAGGGTATTTTGCGAAAATTTTGGACATTTTTGCCCCTCTTAGCTAATAGATTTTTTTCCCCCCGAATGACAAAAATGTCACAAAATAAACTAAAGATGATGAATTTGAAAGTATAATACCCACAAAAAAAAATTAGTGTCAAAAAAGAGCAAATGATGACAAGTATGATATTTTTTTTTATAATTTGCCCTTTTTTTACTGCTTGTCGTTGTCGAATGTAGAAACTGCAATTTCCCCTGGATATTTGGTGAAATCTTGTACGAGCGAGATACTACTCTTTTCCAAAGAATTTTTTTTGCAGTGTTTAATAGATAATCTATATCTATATCTATATCTATACTACCTTATAATGCATTTAAGCCTTCTAAAATTGGAAGGCTTAATTTTAAGCCTTCTAAAATTAGAAGGCTTAAATTAAGCCTTCTAATTTTAGAAGGCCAGCATCCATATTCACTCAAACAAACACACTCATCTTCATCGTATGTAACATTTTTCTCTCTCTCAATTCATTAAGACTATGTTTATCGGTGAGTTTGGCAACCGATCGGTTGTATAAAAGTAAATATAATATTTGATGTCCCCACCTTTTCTTAATAAAAAATGAAAGAATTATTATGTTGGGTGGTGATCAAGTCGGTGGGTGACTTAAAAGTCACGACCGGTTGCCTCTTATTTTGTATAAGTGTCAATTTGTTATTGGTTATTAAATTAAATGAAATAAGTAATATAACAGGTTTGGTTGGGTTGTTGATAAATGGTAAAAATATTGAAATTGGTTGGTAGTATTGATTGTGTAGGTGAAAGAAAGAGAAACTAATATTTTAATAATAGATTGGGTTGTGATCGGTTGCTGATAAACATAGTCTAAATTCACACACACACACACACCACAACTCAGCTAACCACCATTCCACCGCCATCACCACTTTATCACCATCGCAAAACGTCACACAACCGCACAACTCCCACTTTATCACCATCGCATAACTCCATAAATCCCGTCATCGTCATCTTCATCATCACTATCACCACCACCACCACCTTATACAAACGTCACACAACCGTTGACCACCATCGCAAAACGCTGTCGCTAACCACCATCAATGTACAAGTCGATCTGATATTGTAACGTCATCAGATGGTATATATGTTTCACATCAATTGCTTACAGCTCCTTACACTTATTTCGTTGTTAATTGTAGTTCCGGTTCTGATAATTTATTTGTTTCGATTCATACAGATTTTAAGCGAGACATCTAACCACCATCTACAGGTACTATTTTTGGTTTTAGTAATCTTCGGTTTTGATTTTCTATTTTGATTGTCTATTTGGTTTTGATTATTTCTTTTGCTTTGTTTCCTACAAACCTGTAACATTTGGGGTTAAAGGAAGTTACACAAGAGTCCCGATAATAGCTTGAAAGCCGCGAAGTAGCCGTAATCTTTGCTAGAAGACCATCATGAGGTTTCACTGATACTAATCTGTAAGTAAATTTGTGTGATATTAATTTATACATAGATATTTTGTTATAATAAATTTGTTATGATATAAATTGGTGTATAAATATTTATTTGATATATAAATTTGTGTGACGCGGTAATTTCTGTTATGTTATTGTTTAGTTAGGGTTTTGTTGTTAGCTGAATCAGCGTAAATTAGTCGGTTTATTTGTTTGTTGATTGATGTTTCGTTTAGTTCGTAGTTTTAGTCGGATAATTTTTCTTTATGACTTGAGTGGACACGTATTTCGTATTATATTTATACTTTATAGTTAGCTCGATGCGATTTTTAGCTTAATCTGAATGTATCACATGTGTTTACTGCAGGAGGTGTTTAGGATTGCTTATCTAATTGTGTCTGATTATTTGAGGGTGAATAAGCGGTTTTTGAAGAATTAGGTTGGGAGTTGCTCTTGTTATATCCGAAACCATTAGCGTATCAATAAGCAATACCGGAATCGGATACGCTTTGCGGATTTTTGTAAATAAGTGGGTTGGAATAAGTGACTTCATGAATAAATAGATAAGCGGTTGGATAAGGATTCTTAACAACTCCACACTTGCTTGTCTACAATAACGAAACACAATAAGCGATTTGTTTGGATAAGGATTCTTAAGAGTTCGAGATATGTTAAGTTATAGCTCAAAAGATTGGTTTGTGATATCTGAATATATGATTCTTAGATAGTGTTTACGGAACTGTGACTCATGATTGTTCCATGAATCATTTCGTGCATTGTTTTAGTGGGCTTCTTGAGAATGTTATGTAGATGATGGTTGTTGGCTTCATTGTCTTTGTGTGTGTTTTGTTGTAGTTAGGATTTTATAATGTTCGATCAATAGGTGGCATGTTTTCATTTGAATGTCTCTTGAAATGTGACTGACTCATTGTGTTTATTCGTGTGTCTACTGAGGGTTAATATGTTTTGATATAACATATAAGCGGTTTGAAGTTGTTTGGGATTGATTATTGGATAAGTTGATGGTACTGTAAGCGGTTTTGGATAATTGAGTTGAGAGTTGGTTATTTGAATAGCTTGTCTGATTATAATCATAAGCATGGGCAGTTTTATTTTTTCTGTTTTAAATTTGCAAAGTAACGTAAACACGCGTACCTATGAGTTGTAGTTTTTCTGTTATAAACTAGCATAGTAATATTTGTTGATATTAATTGTGTTATTAAGGGGTGTTTGGAATTGGTTGTTTTGGGTTTGATATTCCGTATTGAGTTTTGGTTTTCATTATGGGTTTGATTTGTTTCAGATTTTCAACACGTTTTCATTTAGTTCGCTGGAAATTACACAACACAACTATTGCCGAAAATAGCTTGAAAGACGCAAGAAGTAGATCTAAAGCCGTTGGGAGTTACATTACCAGAAGCCAATCCATATCTTGAGGTTTCTCAATATTGGTTTTTGATTATTAGTATATAAATTTATTTGTGTCTATTAATTTGTATATAAATAAATATTTGTTTGATATTAATTAGTACTATTTATTCTTTTAATACTTGATTTGATTAATATTAATTTGTATATAATATTTGTTAACATTCGTTCGATACTTGATTTGTATTTTATTTATAGATGTGTGCTATAAATTGTATTATTATTTTGTGTTACTGTGGTTTGGACATGAACCCTGCATATATATGGTTGACAACTTAGAATATTAGTATTGCTTTAAGTTTGACTTCCTGTAGCACTTGTATAGCTGTTTGACATTTCAACTTAATTCTCTGCAAGTGTTTTTGGAACTTTCATCCTAACATACTTGTATAGTTGTATGTTAGGATACAAGTGCTACTCTTATATAATAGTAGTAAACAAAAATACACATATCACCAAACTATATTCAGCCTGTCTTCTTCACTCTGAACAAATCTAACCGGTACGGTGCGCTCTAACCATTATGCATTCTGGAAAGCGTAAAGACTACGATAACAACAATAATGCCGCGACGAAAGGATAACAAAGTAATTAAGAATGGTACTGGTGATGTCTCTCAAGCAGATCTAGACCAACAAAAGGGTATGTTTATTATCTATACTACATATCATAATTTTGACCATTTATTTACTTGTCATTTACTTGCTTTCATAGTGTAATCCAGTTCTTTTCACTTCAATTATGTAATTCACTTTATTAATGCAAATCAAGTTTTCATTTAATTTCTTGTCAATTCGAATTTCTGTGCAAGCTCTTTTCAAATCTGTTTAAAAGCCTTGTTTGTTACTCATTAAGCTCACATAAGCTTATGTGAGGTTATTTCTGAAGTTAATTGGTCTTGAATTTATTTTCTTCAAAAAAGTCAACATTAGTCAACTTTCATAGTCAAATTTGTGTTGTTCAATTTCTGTTTTCAAATTGTTGTTTGAGTAGGTTTCATATCAGTTTTAGACAAAATTTCATCAGGTTTGATAAGTTGAGTTGCATTTGGATCACTAAAGTAGTGTTTGGATGAGCTTTAATTTACGTGTATAGGACGCATCGAGTGGTTAGTTTTGGTTCATACAGTTTCATTTAGATTAGTCTAGCTTAATTCTAGCATATAACACCTTTGTTTCACATCAAAGAGTCAAAATCCTAATTTCATTCTACTTTCTCGTCTTCAATTGCCAATCCAAAGTGCATTACCTTTCCATTAGTTGCATAAGTAGATTACTTAGTTAATTTAGGTCTCAATATAGCTTGTTACATCAATTTCAGAATTCTAGGATCATTCATATTTCATTTTAGTCAAAGATTGTAAAAATTGAAAAAGTCAAAAAGAACTCTTTACTCACCAAAGTCTCTTTAGTTTTGATTTTTAATTTCTTCAATTCTCATTCAAATTAGTTGAGATTTTGGATTTTACATATTAGCTAGCTTGTGATTTCAAATATCAATTTTTCATGATTTTTAGATTTTTCCTTAAGAGCTTTTAAGGAGCTTGAATTTGATGGATTAGTTGTTTATTCCCCTGCATCAGGACTTAATCCACGAGTAACATTTGTAGCGCCGTTAGGAATATTGGAAGACCGAAGAGTAAATTCTTCATCTTCACCAATGAATGACAGTGAAGTAATAGATATGACGGCAGGTGATAGTAACACACTAGCCACACCAGGTGATAGTGTACTAGCAAACAAAGAAAACATACCCCCATGCCAAAATCCGCTTCTTCACAGCTTGAATTCCGGAAAACCTCCAGAGACTTCACAAAATTCATGTCGAGATATAAAAACTAAGAATAGAAATTATTATCAGCGAAGGAAGGAAAAGAATCGGGCCCGATCGCAACTATCAAAGCGGTCAAACATCAACAGCTATGACAAATGGCATTCACTTGACCGTTCATACAAATAGGCGGGAGCTACACATATCCTCGAGGTTGACATTTGAAAGCAACAACGGTAACACAAAACCAAAACACGGCGTTATTATTTTTTACCTTTTACCAAGTTGTTAATAAATAGTTTTCATGAATTAATTTTGCATTCTTACAACAATTCGAGGTGAGAGCCTCATGGTATACCTTCATTTGATCTTTGTCATGACTCAGAATCACCTATAACGAGGTTAGTATTTAATTTGCGCGATCACATCCATTACAACTTATTCTTACATTTAAATGGCTTACATGCAGATGGGGGTACTGATGGCAATGTCAATCCATCGATCATAGGCGACAACCAAGACGTAGATCCATATGAAGTAATAGATAGATATGGCGGTGATAGTAACACACTAGCCACCCGGTGATAGTGTACTAGCAAACAAAGAAAACATACCCCATGCCAAAATCCGCTTCTTCACGGCGGATTCGGAAAACCTCGGAGACTTCACAAAATTCATGTCGAGATATAAAAACTAAGAATAGAAATTATTATCAGCGAAGGAAGGAAAAGAATCGGAGCTGGCTGCAAGACTATCAAAGCGTCAACATCAACAGATATGACAAATGGCATTCACTTGCCCGTTCATACAAATAGAGCAGGAGCTACACACATATCCTCGAGGTTGACATTTGAAAGCAACAACGGTAACACAAAACCAAAACCAGCGTTATTATTATTTTTTACCTTTTACCAAGTTGTTAATAAATAGTTTTCATGAATTAATTTTGCATTCTTACAACAGCAATTCGAGGTGAGCCTCGTAGACTGCTACCTTCATTTGATCTTGTCATGACTCAAGAATCACCTATAACAGGTTAGTATTTAATTTGCGCGATCTACACTTATCCATTACAACTTATTCTTACATTTAAATGGCTTACATGCGGATGGTGGTACGATGGCAATGTCAATCCATCGATCATAGGCGACAACCAAGACGTAGATCCATATGATTTCATTTATGATGGTGTCCCTAAACAACACCGTGTTTTAAAGGAACAACCACCATGTGCTGTGTGTGGAGCAAAACGGATAAAGTTTGAATTCCCTACATTTTGTTGTATGAAAGGAAAGACAAAATTGGTATCCTTAAATATCCCATATGAACTATTTAATCTCTATACTTCACAATGTGAAGTGGGTAAAGTTTTAGGGCATAACATACGTGCATACAACACAAATTTCTCATTCACATCGATGGGTGTAAATTTGGATACTTCCATGACCAATATGACATCTGGAGTGTATACTTTTCGTGCGACGAGGAGGTATGTACCATAGAATTGATCAGTTGGTTCCTAGGGATGGACAACCTAGGTACTTACGTAGTGTTTGGTACATCGTAATAACAGTATGAATGGAAAAGATCATTACGATGGAATGAAGAATATTTTGTTTGTTTACAATTAAATAATGCAATTACTCATTACATGGAATCACTCATTACATAAAAAACCACCATTTTCAATCATTAGGGGTCCCTTTTTTTCTTCATTACATCTTGTAATGGAATCATAATTACATAAAAGCCCTTTATTAACTATCCATAAAACAAAAAAAAATATATCATCAAAGGCTATTTTAGTCTTTTTATTATCGATTACATTCTATTTTATCATAACAACCAAACATAATTATAATCGTGGCGTCATTCATTACTTCATTTATTCCATTACGATGTTCATTACATTCCGCCGCTACTTCATTCCGTCATACCAAACAGACCCTTACAATTGTATTTTTATGATCCGAAACGAGTTGTATAGACTTGTATGGACAAATCTTGATAGACAAATTGTTGAAATTTTGACACGTGTTCTTGCAACAAACCCATACGTGACAACGTTTCGAAGCCTTGCTGACTTAGGACCGCTCGACGACTACAGAGTGACATTAAATGCATCTGTGGAACTCGACCAAAGGAATTACAACCTTCCAACCACATCTGAGGTTTGAATAAATTTGTTTAACTTGTGCAAATTTTTAAATATAATCTGGTGTTATTTTATAATAAAACATGTTAGTTTGTAACGTTATGTAGGTTCTTTGGCATTTGGGTTGAAGGTAACAACAACATTCTTTATAAGAGAAGCATTGTTGTGTATGGGAGGTCGATTACCCAACCCGATTCAACCTCACTTTTCTTCTACGATCCATTGTCCTATGTTTTGTTCTTTCCCAATGGAGAGCCTGGATGGCATTCAAAAATACCAAGGGATGGTGAATCCAACGACGAAATCATTGGGGATGAAGAAAATATCGAGGAAGATTCTGAAGGTATGAGCAATATCACTCGAATTTTTTAGCATAAATATAATTATAATTAATAAATATTACTGAGTTTATAAATATCTTATTTAGTATTATCAATCACCTCATTCTTTGTAGAGCCTAATGAATCCGGGGGTAGGAAGACCGTAACCATGCGGGAGTACTGCTTACAAGTTCCATATCCGGTCTACTCCAAACGTGCTTTTATTAGGTGGCCGATTGTTACAACAGTTTGTCGTTGACACCTACATAAATATTGAGACTTCACGTTTGCTATTTTGTGAGCGAAACCAAACGAAGATTAGAGCAGATTTGTACCAAGGTATTGTGGATTGTGTCAATGCGGTGAAGTTCAACAAATAGACTCGAACAGCGAGTTGTGTTTACTGCGTCGTTCATTGGAGGACCGTGACATCGCCGTCGGTTTTGGATGCCATGACCTTAGTTCAAGATGACGGGAAGCCTGATATATTCCTTACTATGACATGCAATCCAAATTGGCGAAAAGAGGCTGAGCTATTGCACGGTGGTACCCGGATCGACCAGACCTTGTTTCAAGAGTGTTCCGAGCCAAATTAGAGGATCTAAAGGAGCAACTCTTCAAAAGGGATGTACTTTCATTGTGTCGGTTCATATGTTTACGTCATTGAGTTTCAAAGCGTGGCCTACCTCATGCTCATTTCCTCCACGATTATGATAGCGGATCACAAAATGTCGAATCGGTCGGTATGATAAAATCGTGTGTAGTGAAATTCGGACCGGTAATGCGAAATGGTCAAAAACACATGATGCACGGTCCATGTGGAAGCTTACGAACCAACAGCCCTTGTATGCAGGGTGAGCCGAAACAATGTCGTTTCAAATACCCCAGGCAATTCAACGAGCAAACAACACAAGGAAAGGACTCGTATCCGTTATATCGGAAGGAGACAATGGGATGGAAGTGGACGTGCGTGGAAATACCCTAGACAACAGATGGGTGGTTCCTTACAACCCAAAGTTGCTAATGATGTTCAACTGTCACATAAACGTCGAGGTATGTTCGAGTATTGTTTCGATGAAGTACGTCTTTAAGTATGTCTACAAGGGTCACGATAAACGAGGTTGTCCATGTCGATCCGGATAGTGAAAATACGCTTATTAACGAGATAAAGAGATTTCAAGATGCGTTATGTGTCTTCCCAGAGGCAATTTGGAGGATTTTAGCTTCTCTCTCTCACGAGATCCAACCATGTGTGATGGCATTGCAAATTCATCTCCCAAATAAACAAATGGTCAGGTTCAGAGAAGATGATATATTGACCGACATTGTTGATAGGGAGAGAGACAAGAGATCAATGCTGACTGCTTTTTTTGAGACGAATAAATTCAATGTTGGTGCGAGACAATACTTGTACAAGGACTTTCCCAAGCACTTCACATGGAATAAGGCAACGCGACGTTGGAATCCTCAAAAAAAAGGATCAATGAGGGGAAGAATGGTTTCTGCTAATCCCGCTGAAGGAGAACGATTCTACCTACACTTACTCCTGTCACATGTTTGCGGGCCTACGGACTGGAAAGATCGTACCGCGATCGACGCGTGTTGTACGGAATTTTGAAGAGCTGCTCTCGAGAGAGGATTAATTGAGAATGATGATGCTTTATCGACATGTCTTGGCGAGGGTTCTCTTTTCAGTTTCCACCAGCTCTTAAGAGGTTATTTGCAACTATTTTGATCTTTTGTGAACCGGGAGATGTTCGGAAGTTATGGGATGACCACTATGAATCCTTTTCGAAAGATTACAGACGACTATATGAAAATGTGGAGGTAGCCCAAAATATGGTCCTAAAAGACATCAAAGTTTTTCTGCAGTCTATGGGTAAAGATCTTGATGATTTTGATCTTCCTAAACTAAACATCAATGTCAGTTTAGAATCTGGGGTTGTTCGGGAATTACAAGAGGAGTACTCCATAGTTGTAGAAGAGGAACACTTGTTTGCTTCTGACTCTCTTAATTCTGACCAGAGATACGCGTATGATGAGATCTTGAGGCATGTGGATAACCAAATCCCGGGCGTGTTCTTTATAGATGGCCCAGGAGGAACGGGGAAAACGTTTTTGTATAAAGCTTTGCTTGCAAAGGTCCGGTCTCGTGGTATCATTGCTCATGACAGCTTCATCGGTCTGCAGCCAATAACATGGCGGGTGGTAGAACAGGCACTCCGATCCAAGATTCCAATTAACCTTGAAAATAACTCACTCTGTAACATTAAAAAACAAAGTGGGACTGCAAAAGCTTAGAGCGCCACACTAATCATATGGGACGAGGCTTCGATGGCTAAGAGGCAAGTTGTGGAGGCCTTTGGATCGATCAATGCAAGACATCACAGGCTGAGACTCCCTTTTGGTGAAAAAATAATGGTCTTAGGAGATGATTTTAGACAAGTTTTGCCGGTCGTGAGAGGCGTGGAGCGAGCACAAATCGTAGACTCCAGCTACGAATGTCACCACTATGGTCGTGATTAAAAAAATTAGGTTGACTTTGAATATGAGGCGAAACGGATCCTTGGTTTTCGATTTTCTTTTCGACGAAGCCAATGAAGATGAAGAAGTGATTGACGAAAATTACATTCGCATCCCTGATGACATGACCATTCCATACAATGATATGGCCCGATCTAAGGAAGAGTTGATCAATGCAATCTTTCCTTCTTTGCAGGTCAACGGAAATTCATCAGTTATATATCATTTCTAGAGCGATTTTATCAACCAAAAATGAGCATGTGGGCCGAGCTTAACGAGAAGTTGATCGATAGATTTTGAGGAGACGAGAAAATCTATTACAGTTTCGATGAAGCACAAGACGAGACAAACAACTTATATCCCATGGATTTTTTAAACTCGCTTAATGTTAGTGGTTTGCCCCTCATGTTCTCGGCTCAAAATTGGGTGCCCAATAATACTTTACGGAACCTCGATCCTCGGATGGATTATGTAATGGCACAAGACTTATATGCGAAAAGTTTGAGCCAAACCTAATTGATGCGAAATAGTTGTTGGACAACATCTTGGAAACGGGTGTTCTTGCCAAGAATCCCTCTATCTCCATCTCGAAGCCACATGTTTCCTTTCAAGTTGAAAAGCGGTTTCGGTTGGTAAGCTTTGCTATGACAATTAACAAAGCTCAGGGCCAACTATTCCGACGTTGGCGTTTATCTTCTGAACGGTTTTCTCACATGGCCAACTTTACGTTGCCCTTTCAAGAGGAATTTCACGTAACACGACAAAAGTATAAGTAAATCCTACGAAGTTTAATGTCGTGGAGTTTACACATCAAACGTGGTGTATCGAGAGGTTTTACATGATAGCAACAAATTTAAGGTGTGTTTGTTTAAGCTTATATGTGAATTATGAGTTTATATATTTGTTTTTCGGCTTCTATTTTATAA
This sequence comes from Chrysanthemum makinoi, assembly GCA_910596185.1. Classification (NCBI taxonomy): domain Eukaryota; kingdom Viridiplantae; phylum Streptophyta; class Magnoliopsida; order Asterales; family Asteraceae; genus Chrysanthemum; species Chrysanthemum makinoi. The sequence continues at coordinate 59,561,833 of OU343222.1, read as the reverse complement.
GCCTCAAATTTTATAACCTAGGATTTTTATTAAGTTTTTAAATTTAGTTTTCTTTTTTTTTGCTTGTAACTTGTTTTTTTATTAATGAAAAAAAGTTTGTTTCTGCTTATCTTTTACTTATCAGTTTATATTCAAATAAGCACATAAGTGCTTATTTGCTTATTGGTTACTATTTAGTTATTCTTAAGCTTTGTTCTAAACTGCAAATTAGTTCTACAAAGAAAAAAATCCAAATTCGTTTTTAAAAGTGAGTTTTCTAAGTTTTATGCCCCATAAGGACTGTTTGGCACTAGCTTATTTATGGTCTAAAACTTATTTTTCACTCACTTTGACTTTCAAAGTCAAAGTATTTTGAGGTGTTAGTAAGTTTGAAAAAGTGGTTTTAACTTGTATCACAAAGTTTACAAGTTTTTGATAACCAAAAAAAAACGTTTGTCTTCAACTTTGTGACGAACAGCTGCCTAGCTGCTGTTCAACCTCCTACGACTTATTTTCCATCAAAACTCTTTCAATTTGTTTTTCTTACATCCTCACATACCTCTAGATCGACTTTAGCTCTTTTGCACCTAGGATAGCTTAGATTAGTTAAAATTGCCTATAAAAGTGCCCATTTGCCCATCTTGTTGGTATTCTGGCTGACCAAACTTGTCCAAGTGGCTCCACTTTTTGATTTTTAATTTTCTTATTATTAGGCCTTGTGATCTGAAATTTGGTATGCATAGTATTTACTTGGTTATCTAGATGATAGTATTTTTTATAATTTTTAGTATTTGCTTATTGTTAGCTTAATTTGCTCTTGAAGTAGCCCCGGAATTTCTTTGTCCCATCGTGACCCTAAGTCCCCTATATAGTTTGCTTATTTAGGTTCCCATAGCTATTTAGGATTTCCCTCTTTACCATAGTAGTTTATTAGGCCTTCCCATAGCTTATTAGATCACTTTAGGGACTGTTTGGCACTCCTTATGTTTACAAATGAATTTTCAGTTCCTAGCTTTTTAATTGTGAAAAGCTGCTTATTCTTAGTAATTTGTGCTAGGTAGTTATAGTTTTAATAAATTATAGCTTATTAGTAGTCTAAAAGTGCTATTGATAAGATTAGATTGCATCAGTTAATGTTTTCACTACAAGGTCCATCTTACTAGGACCACTTATGTTGTGTTTCACAACCGAGAATTTGTCTTTGTGTTGTGATGTTACATAGCAACTGGATCTGAGATCAGAGTGAAATTTGGAGGCCCTGTGCCATACGAAATTTAGGCACCTCGAACAACATAAAAATCTACGTATATATGAAAATAGAAATTTCAAATATATGAAATCGCGAAACAAATAAAAACATAAAATAGTGTTTAACAAGTTTATATGTATCATACTTATAGTTTTAAAACACTTTAAAAAGTTTTTTCTATTCATATATTAAAGTATTCTTAGAAACCAAATGAACCATTTCCAAACTTTGTCTCAATAGAGGGATGGGATTGTTAATTTCATAAACTCCTTTGTACTAACATGGAAATAAAAAAGAAATATTAGGCAGAAATGTAAAACCTAAAAAACTTTAGGGGTGTAAAGTGGAAACTGTCATGAGTCGTCATCTTCCTCAGTCATATAACACTGTAACATCCATAACCACGTTCTTTATATCATTTTCTTTAAAGTCGCGTAAAATCACTCGATTATAACTTAGGTTTGGTAAAAATCAGTGGATCTTAAGTTTTAGAATGCATATTTATCACTTGTACGTGAAAAACCCGAATTAAAACATCACTGCCGTATAAAATCTTGAGGCTAAAAAATTTAGAGCACCTGTGCGTTGATCACCCAAGACATGCTCAAATCCGGCCATGCTCGGATACCCCACACCCTAAAACCCTCTCTCCCTCCCTTCCTACTACACTACTACTACTCGTCACTAGAATCATCAATCACACTCACTGATTTTGGATTAGCTTTTATACAAGAGTTTAATGGTTTCTAAAGGGCTAAAAAACTTCTTTAGATAAAATAACATAATAAGTCCCATTTACATACAGGCGAGCGTCTTAAACTGAATCCACTAAAGAATACCATTTTTTCTTCATAATGTTAGTGCAAGAGTAGCACAGTTAAGCATAAATTTTTGTTTTATCCAAATACCCGGCTAAGCCCAAACTGGTATACGAATAAACATATGTGATGTTTTGTTGATTTGTTTGTCGAGATGGTTAAATTCAATTGATTCATTTGTGTAGGTCCGTGTCAATGGACCAAATGCAGCACACGTCTACAGGTTTCTTAAAACAAGTACGAATAAGATTGCAGAAATTGTACATAAGGTATGCATATTAATATGATGGTTTAATAAACCGCTTTCTTGAGTCGACTGTAGAGTGCTTCAGGTATTTGAGATGTGGTCGCAAGTCGTTACTGGAGGCATTTAAATATTGTATTGATCATATACACTTATTATAGCAGTTGTGGAGTGACTTTGTACGGCTAAAGCGCTTGATACAGAACAAGACACAAATTTGGGACAGGGTCTGCACAGTTGCTGCAATAGAATCTGTCATTTGTACAACTTTTTTATTTATATTATCTTGAACATTCGATGCCGCTATATTTAATTAACAAATACAAAAATCAATTGGCGGGCTGTCCCTTCCTTGTTGACATTGATAATTCATATTAATAGTTGACATTTTTTGTTTATGTACATTACATTTTACTTTGTATTGATGTCTATATTAAATTTGTGTCTTAAAGATGTTACTTATGCTACTCTCTTTAATTTGAACCTTTTGTTTAGTTGAATGTAAAATAGTTTGCATTGTTATAGTTTATAGATATTTTAATAAAAATTTGTCGGTATTTCACAAAGTTATAGTTAGAAAAACATATAAATGAACAATATTTGCTCGCTACAACATTTAGTTACCCAGAGATACGCATGCATTCTTGGGTGCCTGCTAGTAGAGATATCATATGCTTTTTAATTCACTTTCAGATATTTCCTTATTCTTGATAAGCTTCACTACTTCATGTCTGCCCGAATTTATATGTGACTTATGATTTACCCAACTAGAGATTAACAAGCAGCAATACCTAAAGAAACTAAAAAAACATAAAAAATCTAAAAGTATAAACAGTATAAGAGGGAAGAGCTAATGAATCAACACTTGTGTATTATAACTCAAACCAAAAGTAACTCCCAATACCGTCTTCCACGGGTTATGGGTCCCAATACCGCGTCCACGTGTATGGGGAGGTTGAGACTTAGCGGCTACTTTCTACAGGTAGAGAGGCACGCTTCGGTTACCAAAGGTAGAAAAGGACCTCCGGCCTTGCAAGGTGTGGCCATTGTATAAACTTCAGCCAATTAATCCTTGCATCAAATAATCCCAACAAATTAGAGCAAAAACTATAACAAAATACGCACGCCATTGTATAAACTTCAAAGAAATACTGCCAAAAATTGCCACAAGAACAAACGCCATCCTTGAAATGATGGAAATTTATTATTATCCCGACTAGTAATCTTTCTTTCATTAATCATAGAAATAAACTTAATAGCAGTATGACAATCGCTAGTTCGCTACACATCCACAAATTCTTGATTAATTGCAAAGGAGTCGTTTCAGGAGTCTTTATAATTCCATATGCAACTGCTAATCTCTCACTATGACTTGTCAAAATACATTGCTTTCGCCGACATCCTCAAGAACATATTTATAGTCCGGAACATACCGTAAGACCTCCATTTTCCCCAAAATAAATTCATCGTTTATTCATTAATTATATTCCGGGCCAACTAGACATTTGGCGAAGACATATGTCCTGCCATACCTAAGCCTAATTAATCCATTAATTATATTAATTAATCAATTAATTATATTAATTGATTAATTATATTTAAAAAAAATCCATTTAGCGGTTACAAACCGGTCGGGCCAATTGGACTTTTGGCGAGACCGTCCTCGCTAATATGTTTAACATTAGAATATGATTAAGGTTATTGGCTAGGACATGCCATCGCCATTGTACTGCACATGCAAATGCACATTTTTCATCATTTTAGGAAAAATATACCAAAACACGTAATTACCCAAAGAGACATACCAATTCGCTAAAATACTTATTCAATAACAAAATTACTATAACATTATTCAATAACTAACAAAGTCGCTATAATGATTCAAAACAAAATCACTAAAATATCATCATAACTACACCACAATAATCCCTACTCCCAAAATCGAAGGTACATTTGGCATCGTATTGGTGATGGGAAGACTACATCGAATTGGTTTGATAGATGGTGTGATCGTGGCCCATAAACATGCATAAAAATACGGTTTGAAACATAAACATGCATAATAATATGGTGTGATTCAAGCTCCATTCGCTCATCGGGTTCGGATTATGGTTTGAAGGTCCATAATAATATGGGATGGCAATATAAAAACCGATGACCCATAAATAAGCATGGATGACAAAACTGATTGCACAAGTTACAATCTACACGCAAGCGAAAGAAACTTGTTCTTCCAATCACCAATCATGTTTTGTACCTTTTCGGCAAGCTCCTTACAATCACGATAAACCAAACGTGTAGAAACTAAAGGAACTCCAAGGTACTTAACGGGGATACTTCTTCCAAGTTCCAAGGGAAGAACATTAAGAATAGCAAGCTTAGTATGATTCAAGACATTACAAAAATAAGCCGTACTCTTAGGAAGGCTAGGAACTAGCCTCGAAACCATCTTGAACTCATCCAAAGCTTCCATAATAATGCTAGCTGAATTCACATCACCTTGAGCAAACAAAAATAGATTATCCATAAAACACAAATTAATAATATTCAATTTCGAACAGGTGATGAAAAGCATACTCAACCGAATTCTGGACCTTTCTCTGCAAGATAAGAGTGAGGATCTCCATAACAAGAGTAAAAAGATAAGGAGATAAAGGATCACCTTTTCGAAGCCCTTGTTTCCCTTTGAAATAACCTGCATGCAAAGAACCAATAATTTTCAAAGAAAACGAAGTAGTAGTCACACATTCCATAATCCAGGAAATCATAGTGGAATGGAAACCAAAACCCATAAAAATAGTCTTCAAAAAACCCCAGTCAACCGTATCATATTCTTTTTGAATGTCCACTTTAAAAGCACGTCTAGGAAGGATTGTAATAAAAAAAAAGAAATATTACTTCTTAACTATATTTTTAGAGTTGTCGTAGCAAAACTCTTATATTTTATTAATGTTCATAATGTATTTACGTATTAATAAAAGTTACTTCTTAAACATATCATTTAAGTTATCATCAGCAAAACTCCTATATTTTATTAGCGTTCATAATGTATTTCTATATTCACATTCTTCAGTGATCCATATAATTATAAGTCTTAAATAATTGCTCAAGCAAAAAGTCTTACTTAAATAAACCCAAATAAACTGAGGTGATCCATATAATTTATAAGTCTTACTTAAATAATTGCTCAAGCAAAAAGTCTTACTTAAATAAGCCCAAATATACAGGTGATAAATATAAGTTTTACTTAAATAATTGCTTAAACAAAAGTCTTAATTAAATAAGGGGTTAATGGTCAA
>OU343222.1:59466675-59556144 GCA_910596185.1 Chrysanthemum makinoi | reverse complement strand
TTACACTTATTCTCAACGTCAACAACAACTAACCCACAACATCAACAATGGAATCAACAACAAGCAATTTATCAACAACAATTTAATCAACAACATACTCCACAACTTGCTGCAATTCCACAACCTCAAATGGTTCAACCACCACCAAGTCTTCAAGTTCAACCCTACACAAATGAATTCAATCAACATCCATCAAGGAACACTATGAAGGAACCCACTTGGTTTGCAAAGATGTGTGAAGCTTTAAGTATCCAAAAATCAATTCATGAGGTCGATCACTTGATAGACCTCCAATGCTCACTTCCAGAAACTACGATCAATGGGTGATAAGGTTCTTTAGGTTTTGTGATCTCAAGAAGCCACATGGAAAGTTCTTAAAGCAGGTTATCTTGGAAGGTCCATTTTGAGATGCCTACTGCATTGTATTCCGGAGATCCAAATGCTAATCCACCAAGAGATGAACAATCCAACATTGCTACCGCTGCCACCAATCCTCAGGAACTTCTACACTATGAAGCTGATGAACTTGCAATGCAATATATCCTCTTAGGATTACCTAACCCAATTCTTCTGTGTTGATGCTCAAAAGACTGCAAAGAAATGTGGGATCATATTCATCTTCTTATGGAAGGATTCAGACTCAATCAGAGGATTTGGAATCCAAAATTTACTTGGCTTATGAACACTTCATGATTGAACCTCGAGAGACACTAGAGTCTTATCATCATCGATTTTCGACATCATCAATGATTTGGATAAACACAACATCATCATGCCAAGAATTGCAGTGAATGAATACTAAGTTCCCAGTAGTCTTGGTCCTGAATGGGAGAAGTATGTCATTTTTCTCCTCAAGCAAGAATATGCATCATTCTACATATGGATTGTTGTACGATTACTTGAAGCCTCATGAAAAGGAAGTTGATAGGGAAAGGATTCTCCGTGCTCAAATTGCTCCACCGACACATCCGAAAATCAACAACTTGCCTTATATGCTCAAAACAGTTATTCTCCTCAACCAACTCAACCAATCGCTACAATCACACCATATGATCCTTCACAACCTCAATCTCAACAAACTCAATTGGTTCCATACAACAACAACAATGCTCAAGCACTTTATAGTGAAGCTAATGAGGAACTGATCCGCTCAAGCATTGCAACAAGGATTTGCTATGATTGCTAATGCCTTTAGCCGTTATACCAACAAATCCAACAACCGTATTCGCTCCTCATCTAACACAAGGAATCAAGCTGTTGTGAACAATGGACGAGTTGAAGTTCAAAATCGTGGTTATGGTCGCCAGATGGGCGGTGGTCAAGGGTTTAATGTTGTGGGTAGGAATAACAATAGAGCTCTAGTGGTGGAACAGGGAAATGCTCAAAATGGGTTGAATGGTCTTCGATGCTACAACCGCAATGAGAAGGACATCCTAATGCATGCCCAAAGCCTAGGACTAGGGGCGTGCTTATCACAAAGAGGCTCTTCTTTGGCTCTTAAGGATGAAGCGGTGGAACTCTCACACAAAGAACAGAGCTTTATGGCAAATGCACTTGATGATATGGAGGAGGAGGAGTGCCAATGCACCAAGTTATGTTGATGGCTAATATGCATGAGTTACACATGAGTGACACAGCCCAGTGATGACACCGATGGCTTGTCTCAAAATTTAACAAACCATATTTATCTCGATCTCATATCCGCCAACATCCTAATCCGGCAAGGCTCGAATGTTCAAAATGAGTCGTCCACATCTCATTCCGACGATTTTCAACTAGACCCGTAGTTATATTTGACGATCAAGATGACCAAATGGTTTCCTTTGATAATCAAATTGACTTCGTGGTTATACTTGAGGATCTAAGTAATGATCATGTTGTGACTCACGTTGAACACCGAACTTTTGCCTCATCCAGATTTTGCTCGCTTAATACAAGACCAACAGACCATAGTGGAAAAATGTCATGCCATTAATCATGACTTGAAAAGCAAAATGCAATCGTTAACCAAGGATTTTGAATGTTTACAAAAGCAACTCAACTTTTCAAAACTCAAGAAAAACGTGAAAACGGTTTTGAAGCCGCCTTTGCCAAATCTCATCAAAACGAAAAATATTTAGAGAGACAGATGCGATCTAGCCGCTCAAGAATGCTTTGTTGTCCGAAATAGAACAATCAAACATGAACATAAAAAGCAAATTAACGCTCTCACCTTGGAAAATCAAAAAGCTAAGGCTGAGCTATTAACTTGTCAAAACATCTCTGATACAAAAAGCATTCAACGAAACGAATAGATGATCATCTTGAAGAAATCATCGGCTTGCAAAACAAACTTAAAGAGTTTAAAACTGTTGTTTACAAACATGGCGAGTCGGTCACACCTATTGAAAAGTTTACTTTAAAACCCAATCCAAATGGATATGGACCGAATCTTGCTGACATAAACCTAAGCTTTCAACCAAAGCATTCAAACCAAATCCCGAAGTTTCCAATGCGTAATATAAAATTGATAATTCTGTTATGAGTGTTGTTGAATATCATCGTCAAGAGGAATTAGATGCATAAGACGAGAGTCGATCAAAATTAGAAAATGTTGTTTACAACAAACCTTTTAACTATTCAAAAGCGTCACTTTCGTCACACCAACGGATTCTTCTAACACACCAAGGATTATCATAAAACGTCTGAGTCTTCTAATGTTAATCCCAAACCGGATTATGCACAAACTTATGGTCCTTTACCTTCCATCCGTGAAGTAAACTCAAAACCTGAAAATCGCAAAATTCTTCGATATTTTGACCTTTTCATGGCTGACCTCAAACTTTACAACATGAGATAGAATATCATTCCGAAATCAAAGTTCAACATTTTCAATCGCCTCTAGCGCGAGAACAAAGAGACATTTTTCCGAAAAATCTTTTACCAAATGTTAAAAATTTGAAAAGTTGTGCATTGTCTTGGGAAAAGGACTTTCATAAGGAACTTGGATTGATGAAGGTCATTTTTGAGAAAATAGAAACATCTATTTCTAATACTAAACGTAAAAAGAAAATGTTGAGAAAAGATGTTGATCGACTCTTGGAAGATGTCATCCTGCTGATGTCCATAATGTTGTGCTATTGAATTCTTTGTCATATGCATTTGATTATATCTCTCCGATATCGTTGATTCTGTGGTAAATGTTGAGAACACCGATAATGTGCTTCAGATCGAGTCCTTAAAAGTTGAAAATAAACGATTGTCAAACGAACTTTCAAATGCAATACGCCGCCTTAATTGGTGTCAAAAAGATATTCATGATCAACAACTTGTTTTTCAACACAAAATCGCCTAGCCATGACAAAACTTCCGATCCTAAAATTGAGCAACTGGATGATCAAAACGTGTCTTTAAGTGTCAAATCTCAAAATATGAACAAGAACTTGTAAAAGTTAAAAAGGAATATGGTGTCATATTTGATTTACTCAAAAGACTCGTGATGAAGCATCAAATGAACTTGATCATTATCTTGCACACACTAAATAAGTTATGCATTTTGCCGAAATATTCGTCTGAAAATCAAGATCTGATTCACACTATCTTCAAGTTAAGAGAAATGTTAGGAAAGTATGAACAACTTCCGCCTACCGTGATTAAGAGAATAGCACCAGAACACTTAGTAATCGTGAACCTAGAATCCCTACTGCCAAATCACAAGTTGCGAACGTGCTTCCTTCTATGAAACAGAATAGTTGCGTCTTTTCCAAACGTCCGACTTCACAACCTAGGAGCACTACATCAAGAATAGGAAGTTGCGCACCTAAGAAAAGATCAATAAAGAATGCTAAAGTAGAAGAACACCCTAGGACTATGAATAAGACTCACGTTGTTTCCACTATAGATATTAAGGCCCGCAAATGTAATAGAAATAGTGATGTAACGAATGCTAAACCATTAAGCACTTTTGATATTCAGTCCGATGCACCTTGTGTTATTTGTCGTAAAAGTATGAATTCTGAGTGTCATGATAAATGTGTTGCTAAAGCTATCATCTCTCGCTTAAGGAATCCTAAGAACCGGAATACCTCTAGGCCCACTAATCTTTCTAAGTCTGTTGGTAGACCGCCCTCTTTAGATTCTAAGAAACGCATTGCTGTCCCTCGTAGCTCCGTTTCACCTCCTAGGAATGTAGTACCACCTAGTGCATTCACTAAGACTAGAGCAAATACTAGTTAGATGGCAGAAATGGATATATAACACACTAGGATTTAAATGGATACCTAAAGCTATTGATGAATGTATATCTACTATATCGCTCCGAACCCTCTAACATTTCGGGTTCCACATCTACTATTCCATCCGTCGCCCGTGTGTAATGCGTGATACGATCATTCTCTGATTGTTGATAGCGGATGTTCCCGACACATGACAGTGCAACCTAAATCGTTATCAAACTTTATTGCAAAGTTCATTGGCACTCCGAGTTCGAATGATCACTTCGCAGCCTATCATGGGCTACGGAGACTATATCGGGAACATCGAAATTAGGTGGTTTATTATGTGGAAGGCTCACAATCTTTCAAGAGGTCAGCTTTGTGATGGAGATTTGGAGGTTGCTTTCGGGGAGAAAACTTGTTTCATTCGTGATCTACAAGGAAACGACCTTATGTCCGCTCAGTAATTCCAGTCTTACACTATCTCTATGCAAGACATGGTTGCTTCTTCTCCCATCTTTTCAAAGGCAACATCAACAAAATCCTGGCTATGGCAATCGCCGCTCTCACATCTAAACTTTCAAACCATCACCAACCTTGCTCGACACAAACTAGTTGAAGGACTCCCCCGATTTCGGTATTCTAAAGATCACCTTTGCTCAGCTTGTGAACAAGGCAAAAGCACTCGTGCTCATTTTCCTTCAAAGGTGGAACACAGCTCTCAAGATGTGCTTCATCTTCTTCACATGGATTTGTGTGGCCCGATGCGCGCGCAAACGATCAATGGCAAACGCTACATCTTAGTAATTGTTGATGACTATTCACGCTGGACTTGGGTCTACTTTCTTTGAAAGCAAAGATCAAGCCACAGATGATCATCACCTTCTCACAAAATACAAGTTCAGCTACTAAACACCGCTCACAAATCGTAACGCATGAGGCACTGAATTTGTTAACCAAACTCTTCGTGAATTTTATGAGAAAGTGGGAATTCATCGCACATCTATTGCACGCATACACCGAACAAAACGGAGTTGTTGAAAGATCTAAACCGAACGTTAGTGGAAGCTGCAAGAACAATGTTAATCAATGCTAAACTTCAAGATTACTTATGGGCGAAGTCTGATCATCGTGATGCTATACTCAAAACCGCTCTATGATTACAAAACGCCACAACAAAACACCTTTTGAGCTTGTCCACAACTGAAAACCGAATCTCAAACACTTTCATGTATTTGGATCTCTTTGCTATCCGAATAATGATCGTGATGACTTTGATAAGCTCAAAGCCAAAGCATTGGAGTCTTTATAGGATATTGTGATAATTCTAAAGGTTTCCGAATCTGGAATCGTCGAACAAAGGAGGTTATGGAAACGATTCATGCTCATTTTGATGAACTTACGGAAATGGCTTCTCGAGTATAATGCTTGGAACCCGGACACAACCGCTTAAACTTCCCCAAACCCCATCATCACCGAACAAAGCCCCCACTTACTGCCAACAAATGGAAAGGTTATTTGCTCTGCCGTTGATCGATATTGATGAACGTGCTCCGTGTATCCGGCCAAGCCGCTCAACCCGATAATACTCTTATACCCGATACACCTGCTACAACAACTACGGTTGAAGAAGCACCACCAGTTGACTCCAACACACAACAGTTGAACAAACCGCTTCCAACAATGATGAACCGCTGATGATGTTCTCAATGAAGTACCCCACCCTCGCAGATTTTGATCCAAATGCGTTCTTTAACCCGCTTGCTAATGAGACCATGCACCGTGATGTCGCGAATCTTCAACAAGCCATTTGAATCCTCAAAATCCGCACAATGTATACCAACATCAACCCTCCACACATAGATGGACAAAAGACCATCCTCTCGAAAATATTATTGGCAACCCGAATCAACCGGCCGTTAGACAACGCCTTCACACAGATGGTGAACATTGCATTTATGCACTCACCGTCTGCCAATTCAACCTAAAACATCAAAGACGCAATGACAAAAGACAACTGGATTGAATCCATGCAAGAAGAACTCAACCAATTCAAACGCCTTGAAGTATGGGAACTGATTGAAAGACCAACAGGGTCTACGCCATTGGTCTCAAATGGATTTGGAAAACAAATGGATGTGAAGGAAACGTTATCGAAATAAGTCACGCCCGTGGCTAAGGGTTATCGCCGAAGAGGGTATTGACTTTGAAGAATCTTTTGCCCGTTGCTCGTCTTGAGGTCGTCGGATATTTCTCGCGCTCGCGGCTCATATGAATATGACGGTCTTTCGATGGATGTCAAAACCGCTGCTTTCTCAATGGACAACTTAAAGAAACGGTTTATGTCACCAACCGTAAGGATTCGTTGATCCCAGTTCCAACCATGTCTACAAACCGAACAAAGCTCAGATGGTCTCAAACAAGCCCTCTGCATGGTACGATAAGCTATCATCTTTCCTCATTGCCAATAATTTCACCAAAGGTTCGGTTGACCCTACTCTTTTCATACAATATCACGGGGAACATATCTTAATTGTTCAAATTTACGTGGATGACATCATTTTTGGTCTACACATAAAAAGTACTCAATCGCTTTTGCAAAACTAATGAAGAAAATTTTGAAATGTCCATGATGGGTGAACTTACGCTCTTTCTAGGACTACAAGTTCATCAATCACCCCGTGGTATTTTCTTGAGTCACTCCAAATATGCCCTTGAATTGTTAAACAAATTTGGAATGAAAACCAGTGACACCTATGCCACACCAATGGCCCATACCAAGAAGCTAGACGATTTACATGGGAAATTGGTGGACCCTACAAAATACCGTAGTATTATTGGGTCTCATGTATCTAACAGCTAGCAGACCTGATATTGTCTTTGCTGTATATATTTGCTCCCGTTATCGCAGCGACCAACTCAAACCCACCTCTCTGAGGCTAAGAGAATCCTCTGATACATCAAGGGAACCATTAATTTGGGATCTGTATCCGGAGGATTCGTTTTGAACTAATCGCTTTTTGACGCTACCACGCAGGATGCTTAGATTCACGGAAAAGTACTCGTGAGCTTTACAATTTCTTGGTGATAAACGGGTGTCATGGCAATCGAAGAAGCAGGATTGTACCTGTCCTCAACCGGCGTAATATGTAGCCATGTCGGCCTGTTGTGCTCAAGTCATTTGGATGAGAACACAACTCAAAGACTATGGTTACGATTTGATGTATCCCATGTATCTGACAATCGGAGTGTCCATTGCATCTCGCAACTTAGTTCAAGACTAAATCAAAGCACATCGATCTTCGATATCATTTCATCAAGGATCACGTGGGTACTGTTGAATTATATTTTGTGGGTACAGAATACCAATTGGCGATCTTCTCACCAAAGCCTTGCCTCCCGCTAGGTTTAATGAGTTGGTCCACCGGATTGGTATGAGGTGTTTGACTCAAGAGGAATTGGATGAACTCCTAAAACAGTCTTAAAACCTATCAAACACCAAAATCTCTTTTGTAAATATTTTTCAAAAACAAAAATAAAAATATAAAACTCGATAAAACAACAAAAATATTCTTCTATCTATTTTTTTTTCAACATGGCAAGTACATTTCTTCCGTCAACACTCTAATCTTTCAAAATTCAGTATTTTTTCCGATCAAGTGTTGAGGGGGAGAAAATAAATACTTAACTGCTTCAAAACATCTGTACTTGCATGTTACTCTATTCGTTGTTTCTTGTCAATGGTGGTAAACTTTTCTGGTTAAACGACACTCCTGGACTAAAATTTATAACCTTTCATTATTTCTTAAGTCAAGGGGAGTGTCGCCAAGTTTTCTTAAAATCTTTGTTTGGTAACCAAAATGGAAGTTAAATGGCTTTGTATGAAAAAAGTAAAAGGTGGAGGGACTAAACTGCCAAAGTTTAAAGTTACTTTAATAAAAAACTCTTCCACCTAACATTTCTACTTCACATTTATTACTCATAACCTAACTAATCCTACGCATAAAAATCGCTCAAGAAATCAGGTTTTGGATCATCATTTTGTAAGTTGTTTCATAATCTTAACATGTTTTTAAACATTGGTTTTGATTTTTACATGAATCCAACGGTTAAAACGTTGTATAATCTTGTTTTTGTGTTCTACGCTGATGTGTATGAACACATGATCTAGATTGTGTGTTTATGGTTAAAAGGTCAGTGTCAAAACGCTTCTAATACATCAATGATACCATTTTAATCATCAAAACTCACCCGAAACACGAATTGAATGATTTTTGAAATTAGGGTTTATGCGTGGTTTTGGGTATTTTCAAATGTGAATGTTTTTGGTCAAAAAGATTGTTGTGTGATGTTGTTATCATGATGAATTGATGTTATCTAAGCTCTATAACAACCTTAAACACTAATTGATGGTGAATTGGAAATTAGGGTTTAATGTTCTTGAGATTTGGGTACTTTTGATTCATCATGAATTAGATGTTAAACTTGGTCATTTCACTCTCACAACATCTTAGACTTACCAGAAACACTTTGGTGCATAATCTATGGCTAGATGTCATATGCAGAATTTTGAACTTTAGGTTTTTTGGCTACTGCAAGGTTTCTACGCTTAATTGTTTGAATGCCATATGATCTGCTTTTTTAAATGACTATACATGTTAAGATTGATGATATGATGATTTTATTTCGTGCTTGCTACGATAAAACTCAGAATCAAGGTCCTTGTTACTCTACGCATAAGGATCACCTTACGCCAGAAAGTTGCGTAAGAGAAAAATTCTGCCGAACTATTACGCAGGTTCTACAATGGGACTACGCGATCCCGTGAAGGATATGCGTAAACAAGTGACTCACGATAAGGTTTACTTTACGAGTAATCCTTACGCTTAAAGTTTATATACGCCTACGCTTAAGTTTTACGCATAAGGTTCTCCTTTCCTACGCTAATATTTCTACCCGTAAGTCGGATCTACGCATAAGCTTTCATATCTACGCGTATACTTATCTGTTTACGCATAAGCTACTATTCCTACGCATAAGCCTTGATCAAACCTTCGTTTTTGAATTGTTACGCTTGCAAACTTGTAAATAAATGAATCATAACGCACTAATCCAATAATGTCACTAATAAACTTAAACGCTTGATATGTTGTGAACTATAAGTGATAACATAAACTTTAAAACTTAAAGTTAACTAACTCACGAAACTTTTCACGACGTCATTGGACTATTGGACAAACAAGTGACTTAGGACTGTGAACAATCATTAACACTGTATATTCAATAATTAGACAATAAAACCTTCTGTTGACTAACATTATGTCTTTCGATATGTTGGTTCTTTGGGCTAATGTTATTTCGGATCACACATATGGTCGCCAAATGAATGTGGATGCACCTAAGTTCTCACAATTGCCGATATCTTCCCTAATGGCTATCCAAGAAAGATTGTAAAGAACAATCTCAGAGTTGACTTTGAAACCCTCACATGCTCATAATCTTCTTGCTTGATTGCTGTGGATATTTTAAAGAATCATCCCTACCGTAACATGCTCTCACCGCTACAATACCGAAATCTACATACAACAATTTCGAATTCAATGCAAAGGATCAAAGGTCAAAGTGCGTGACTGTGACGCCAATCACAAACAAATCACCATCACAAGCGATATACGGGTTGTTCTAATTCTCAAATCGAGCCAACCGACTTCTATGCCACACCTCATCAAGAGACAGCTTAAATTCCTGATTGATATTGGCTATGATGAAGCTTCGTGAATAATCACTAAGCACTCTCATGTTGAGCTTAAGAACATTCCTCAACCGTGGAGAACCCTCTACATCATCATTACCAAATCGGTCTCCGGTCGCGGATAGTATATGAGCATCCCAAGCTCATGGAACTACAAATCTTCCGGCATTAATCAACAAAAGGACATCGAAATGAAGCATCGTATGGGAAGACATGATGTCATTTCACAAGAAACTTGGCTCAAAGATTCCCTATGTCAGATACACAAAATTGTTGATCCAGAGAGCACTTGGACTTCATCCCGATATTCCATAGAGGCTCAATGACCCGGATAATCATATGTTGATCGAAGCTCACCTATCACCGTAATCGGAATCACAACAAAGAAACAGGGTGTCGTGCTTCTGATCACCTTCTGACAAATGAAATCAAAAGCTTGAAACATACAAAAGGTATCTGGTAGCAAGACGAGAAGGCAAAGTTGGTCATCTCGATGAAAGCCTTCTCGAACACCTACTAGGAGAACCGTAAGAGGAAGTTCTGGAAGTGCTGCAAGCACGAGAGTCGAGGATGTTTCCAGAGGAATCCCCACGAAAGGGACAGTTCCCCAAGGAAGTCGTTCTATTCCCGTATCTAAGCCTCGAAGCAGAGAAAGCTAATGGACGAGGACTCGAGGCTAACAATCGATGAAGAGACTTTCTACTCAATTGCAACCGAACACCTTCATCACTAAACCTCCAAGTCCACCAACGACAAAGGCGGAAGACTCACAGCTCTTTTGATGAAGAAAGCCTTTACATGAAGAAGAAGTTCAAATTCCTTAGACTCCAACACGGCAAAAGAATTTGCAAAGAACAAATGGGTGGCCCGGAGGGTCAAGTGGTGTACCAACCTTCACCGTGTCCCGATGCGTTAATCAACCCGATAAGGGATCCGTGCCACCACTTTGGTACAACAACAAACACGGTCGAAGATACTTTGAGTATGATTTTGAAGAACCGAACTGAGAAGTTAGAGAAGGTAAAAGCCGATGAAGAAGCTGCAGCCAAAGCCAAAGCTGATGAACAAGCTAAGTCCGCAATGAAGAAGATGTTGAGTATGATACATTTCTTCTAGATAGTCCCGCACGATCAAAGGAAGAAACTTCTGAACCACCAAAGGACCCGGAGTCTCCTCACATCTCATCATCATCCGATTCTTCTTCTCACTCTTCACCACCACCATCAAAGAAATCAACCAAATCATCATCCAAATCAATGAAGAAGCCAACTCCATCTTGGATCTCTCAATCTAAGAATCGAATCGTTAAAGCTGTCAAACGAGTCAGAAAGAAAGATATTCTCTACTGAAAGTTGAATTTCCTCACGACGATAACGTATCTTCATGATGAGAATGACAAGATGAAAGTTGAAAGGAGTATGTAAGCTTATGAAGGATGATCTTCAAAGGAGCATGGACGAGATGATAAAAGGATACACTCACAAGTTCTTAATGGAGGTCATTCTAAAACTGACAAAGGAGATGTATACCGCACAACTTTATCCAATCTCTTACATTTAGCCAAGCAAGCTATGAAATCAACTCCGATGAATTTGAGCATCAATCCAGTTGAAACTACAATCTTCTCAGATGATGAATTAGCAAACCGGCTGGTAGCAAATGTCAACATCGCCGCAACGTTTGCCTCCCATGAAGCTAAACTGTTTGAAGCATTGCTGGAATACCAACTCAAGTCATCATTCTGAGAAGAGGCTATAAGGCCTAAGCGCTCAAGAGATGATGAAGACAAAGATCAAGATAAGGATAAGGAGCCTAAACGCACAAAGAAGTCCGTGAATCATCTTCATTCAAGACTCAATGCCGCCTCCACCACAAAAGACTGACCAACAAAGATCTCCTCCCCGCTTTCTCACGATAAACCTCAGATTCCGGAGACACCACCCCAAACTTAGAAAACCGTGATCACTTTGAGTATACGGTGGTGACGATGAAGAATACCATGAGCCCCAACAACAACCACCTCAACCGACAAAGTATGTGAAACCGTAATCCTCATCTAGGCCTAAGAAAAAAGAAGAAGAAGGCCCAAGGCCGACGCCCTATCATGGCTAGATGAAGATAAAATGAGGAATTTGAATGGTTTTCTACACTTGTCAATTCCAATTCCTCCTCCCCTCGGAAGGTCAAGATATGGTAGACGGTAATACATTGGAGCATGCTAAGATACTGCAAGAAAAATTCCGAATAAAGAAGATGACGAAATCTGAAGTTGCGCTAATCAAGAATGAAGCTTTTCAACTGGAAAGATAGCTCAAAGTGCCATCGAGGTCGAATATCACCTTGACAACATTGCTCGAGCTATGTCTAATAACATGGATTGGCTCAACCTAGAAGTAAACATCGACTTTACGGCGGACAACCCTCCATATTACACCGATGGTCTAAACCACTACCAACGATCGGCCAACCAGAACAGCCTAGGATCCCATTCAGATATTTCTTCAACAAAGACTTGGAATTTCTTCTTCACGTGGCGATGGTTTAAGGAAATACGCTACATCCGACACTTCCATTCCCAGAATAATACTCAAACCGCATAGCTATCGAGGAAAGAGCTAATCACTTGTTCTCCAACAAAGTGGAAGCATACGACCAGATGCAATGAATGGGATTCATCATTGGCCGGAACGCAAGAATCTACTAAGAAGCTTCCAGTTCGTAAGTCTCAACATGCAGTGTTCAAGATTAAAACATCGTTGCCATCAAACACGTTGATCTTTCGTCCAAATGGGACTACACTTATCTCAAGAATATTGTGGTCAAAAGACAAGACGAAAGAGATTATGCATTCTCTCGAAGTGACTTTGAGAATTTGTCTATCAACGACATCAAGACATGTACCTTGCCAAAGTTGTGGTCGTATGAGACAATTCTCCAACAAGTACAACGTGAATTCATCAAGTCGCTCATCTTCATCGACGATAGTCATCAAAGAACGTAGAAGATCTCCACTGGCAGTTGAATCTTATCGACCGTGTCAACTTCATCCACTCAAGCTTGATCTTCCCGACATCAACCGCCTCTCACAACTTACACTCATCAAAGAAACCATTCGGCGCGTTTACCGCAGTGAACTTCAAAGAAATTGCTTGATGGCGCAGTGAGATCTTCACAAGTTTGGAGATCACACTTTGAAGATGGTTAGGACGGATTGGCTTACCGGTTGCAGGATATACACCAAAAGATCGGGTCTCCTAAGCGATGGAATTCTCGTGATCGAAGGATGTGAAGAGGATCATCACAATGATTGATGAACGGTTGTATAGAAGGGATCAGCCCGAAGATTGAAAGCTATGTTGGTCGACCCAGAGAAACATCATCGCCAGCCCGATTCACACTCCCGGCGCATATCTCCGACTACCCGTACCCCTTGAATCGCTTCTTTCATTATAAATTTGGATGTATGATTTATTATGTCAATGGCTTGTGCACATATTACAGTGTACAACTCGTACTTGTAAATAAAGGACCCTATGGTACGCTTCAATGCTACAATCCTTATAAAAGGAGTAAAAGCTTCTTACTTTTTGAGTAAAACCTATCAAACCTTTCACTTTTCAAGGTTTTGCTCAAAAGAACAAGTACTTTCCTTATGATTTTCAAAACCTCAACCGCTTATATCACTTTGTGAGGGGAGTACTTGACTTAAAACTTTGTTCACAAATTGTTCAAAAGGGTCATTCTTCCCGCAACACTCGAAATGGTCATATTTATTCTCAACTTTTCAAAAATAACATTTTATATGCCATTTTTGAGGGGAGAAAATACGTGATAAGAAATATGTTGTGTTTTGCTATATGAACTCGAAAAGACTTTAACCCAAGAATTGACGAGATCTTAACTGTAGTAACTCGAAAAGACTTGTCCTGGACGGGTAATAATTTCAAGCTAGTTCGCTAATGATGTAAACGTGTCTTGCAGGACTTGTCCGAGTAGAATGTACCATTCGAGAAACTCTTGGTAGACATGAACCTTGACGGGTTTGACAACCTTTTGGGGTTGTCCACACCTTCAAGATAGTTATTAGAGTTAGTTGTCACCTAAAAGCCGATAATGCAACTTTAACTATGCCATATAACCGTCTCGCGGGGAATGTCTATCTTGAGTCGATCAATTCAAAAGTGCGCGCTCTTTCCTCACGCGTGCATTTCCGTCAAAACTCTAAAGCACATGTGGAGGGGAGTATTTCTTAAAAGATAAAACTCTCACAAAGGGTTCAAACATGTTTTTCATTTACAAACCCTTTGAGAGATTTTCTTCAAAATGGTTTTATGGCAACATAGGTTAGTCATGGAGTTATAAGGTGACTAAGGTTAGGAATAACCGTCCTATGATCCGCCAGAGCCGGAGGATCTACCCAAGGACACCACAAATAGTTAGAATTTAGAAGTCCTTAGGTATGATTATAAAAAGGAGAAAATGAGAATCGGAGAAAGAAGGAGTTGAAGAATAAAAAGAAATGCAAAGAAAAGGGTGAAAAGAAATAGCCCTCCAGATTATTCAACTTAGGCGCATAACGGTTCAATTCATATGCTACTGGTTGTCACCAGATGACACCGGTATTGAAGATTAAAAGTCGCCATGGACCCGGACGATGCACTAAACCTTCTTAACCACTCAAGTTTCTCTCAACAGAAGCTTGTTTCATTCTTATAGGGAACCCTACGTGAAATCTATCTTCTTTAGATTGCCGGTATTGAAGAAGGAGACCCTCTCCCTAGTCTCCGCTCAGAAAACCAAAATGCACTATTGAGTCTAGAGCCACGAGATTCATCAAAAGATCTCTTAGGTACACTTGACATTAAACAATAAGAATTTCAAGTGGTACATTATCGAGTCCTTCACAGATCTTAGCAATCTGTCGAGAACATTTATGAGGTTTACATTTGTGATCCTCAGTGATTGAATGGAAACTCCCGCCAGGTCAACATCAAACGCCTCGACAAAGAAGTCGCTTCGCAACTCCCCGTGGATTGCGCTTAGTGGTCTCAAACGGTCTACTGTCGAGGTGATGCTTCTGTACCTCGCGACTCATCTCAATCGTAGGTGTACTTCGGTACATCGTGTTATCTCACTTGTGGGACTCGATTCAGAACGGCCTTTGTAAGAATTAGAGTTGTGTTTTCACACTATGCTATTAACACTCGGTTCAAACTTGTAAGTGCCGGAACTTATTACTAACCGCTTTTATATTTTCTTCTTATGGAAGCTCCGAGCGGAATGATCGCGATTCTTTCATGCTCACGCCAACATCATCACTAATGGAAGTTCTATCCAAAAGCAACACAATCGTAATGATTCTTCGTCAAATCAAAGAATCTACAAAGTTAAAGACTTAAAGAACTTCATCAATACCGTAATCCAACGTTAAAGAGTGTGTGAGCATGTTGAGAAAGACGGAGACACCGGCAAATAAGGAACTGAGGTAACTTGATGCAGATAACAACATACTATCACTTTCATCACAAAGAACAATGATCAAAGAACAAAGTTAAAGATGACGCCAAAGCATAACTGTTCAAAGAAAACTATCTCGCTACACTGGGGAGATGGTTCAATCAAGGCAATTCTTCTCACAAGAAAGAAGAATGTCAGAAGACGTCAAAGCTACTATTACATCAACGCCTTCACCGTTTTTCATCACCAACACTTGAGGGGGAGATTGTTGGAATCACTCCTAAACCATAATCAAGTGTTAGTAATTAATATGTAATAGGTAGCTTAATTATGGCCTTTATGTTTGTTATTAGCCTTAAGCTTATGTAGAAGGCCCATGAGCTTAGGCCCATGTCCATTAAGGAAAGGATGGGAACTAGGAGTGTTGCCCTAGCTTCCCTCCTATAAATACCTTGTAAACCTTCATTTGAAGGTTGGTTGTTCAAGTTATTTCTTTCACAACATACTCTACGCATAACCGCGGTTCTTTATACCGTGTTTGTGTTTTGATTTCTTGTTCAATCACTCTATCTTTCTATTGCTTGTGTTGTAAATCTAGTGACCTAACAGATAAGCTTTGATCCGTCTTCAAAGAAGCAAATGAGTTTATTTCTCTACGTAGGTGATACATAGCCATGTCATCTTGTTGTGCTAAATCCTTTGGATGAGATCCCATTATCTCATATGGCTTTGAATTCAACAAAAATCCTCTGCATCAAGATAATAGCAAGTATTGTTTCATGCAACAACGCATAACACTCAAGAGCAAAGCACATCGACATACCACATCATTTCATCGTGTGAGCAAATAGAAACGTGTGGTGGAACTTATTTTGTAAGGATGAATACCAGCGTATTATCTTCACCAAAGCTCTTCCTAGAGAACGCTTTGAGTTTATCCTTCCAATGACTTGGTCTTTAAGAGCATACAACCCGAACATTCTCAAAACGCTTCTTCAAGAGAAGAAGAGGAGTAAAAGTTTGTCCTTCATCTATCTCTTGTAAATATCTATTCAAAAACAAAAATATTAAAAATTGCAAAACCTTCAAAAAGTAAAGAGAAAAATATAAAACTTTCAAAAACCCATAAAAATTAGAAAATCTTGAAAAATTCCAAAAAATATTGTTATGTTGTCATGTTTTTCCTTGTTCGATATCATCTACGGACTTTGTGTTGACTTTCAAAGAATGTCACGGGTCTTTAGATGTTCTTCGAATGTACATAAGTTTGTTTCCTAAAAAAAATAAAATAAAAAAATAAAAATAAATAATAATAATAATTTTGGGAGAAAGTGATACTATGGTTTATTGTCATTTCGTGCAAAGAACTCGTTTTTCTAAGAAAGAATAGAGCCATGCTTTATCTTGGTTTTCAAATCTCATGCTCTGATTCTATAAACAATTACTTACTATCTTATGAAAATTAATTGCTTTGAAAATAACCTGACTCTATTTTGAAAATCATCCGACTTAACGCTTGTCAAAATATCTATTTCTCAATCAACAACTAATGTCATTGATTGAGGGGGAGAATGATTTCAATTAAATCAAAAAGTTATTTTGTCATACAATTGTTTTCAAAAGATAATCATGCATGTTTAATTAATGGAGTTTAAAGTCTCAAAATCCGATCCTTATCAGTTAAAAAGTTTTCATAATCAAGTTACAATTCTCCTTAAAGCTTCAAAATCAATTTAATCTAATACGGAGATCACAAATCTCAAATGATTTGATAATTGTGATCAGGGGAGAATTTGTGATTTAAATTGATTTAATCCGATAATTGTAAATGGTTTTATAAGGATGTACAAGCTCTTCTTCCCACATGTGCCAAACGATTTCAAATTTTCCATGCACATGTTGAGGGGGAGCATCTATCTTAAAATACAAAGATTTGAAACGCGGATCAATTTATTTCATGCAAGTAGTTTTTCTCCTAATATGCAAAACATTTTCAAATTTCCATGCACATATTGAGGGCGAAAGCAACCATTTTGAAACCACATTCTTCATATATAACTACTCTAGATGCAAGCCAACCCTCAAAGATGAAAATTATTTCTATTACAAATGATGCTGATGCACATGTTGAGGGGAGCTCGTTTCTAAATTATCAAAAAAAATTCAAGTACAAAATGTTTTGATAATATATCAAGTATCTCTGATTGATTTTCAATGGTTTTCAATTGGTTCCAATTTATGCATGAACAATACCAAATAGACCGACCAACTTTACGTTATGTATGGTGATATAAGGAAGATAAGGTTAGGTATTAGTTTCCATGATCCGCCAGAATCGAGGGATCTACCAGTGGACAATCCACTAGATAGTGAAGAAGTCCTTAGGTTTGATGAAAAAATGGAGAAAAGTGAGAAATGGGAAGAGCTGGATCGAGATCGAAGCAGTACCGAATAAACCCAACAAGGTTCTAGTTATGAAGTCTCGGTAAGCACTCAAGGGGTTGAAGAATGAAAAAGAAATGAAATGAGAAAAGGGTGAAAAGAAATAGCCCTCTATTAATTCAACTTTAGGCGTAAAACCGGGTTCAATTCATATGCTATCAGGGTACCAAGGTAACATCGGTATTGAAGACAAGACGTCATGGACCCAAAGGACGATCGCACTACAACTTCCTACTCAAGTTCCTCTTAAAAGGACTTGTTTCATTCTCAATGGGAAACGACACTATCTATCGACTTTCTTAGAGTTTGTTGATATTGTTAAGGAGACCCTCCCCTAGTCCCAGGATAGGAACCAAATATGCACAATTGAGTCTAAAGCCACGAGATAATCTATAAATCTCATTAGGACACTTTCATTGAAGACTCTCTCAGGTCACACAATGTGAAAGAGAGATTATATCTTCACCCCAGATATCCTTGTGGTATTGCCGTAACATCCGTGTGATAAGCAAACATATTCACAATGAAGATGGAAAGCCTTCTCGAGCCAACATCAAACAAGCTCCTGGTAGGTGGCATGTGAGATCTATCCAATAGAACAACCATGTGACAACCTAACAGAACAATGGGACGATTCAATCTTTGAATCAATCCCCGTTCAGTCATGGATTGACGGATACCTTTGAAAAACCGGTCGTGGTGCTTAAGAAACTCTTTTCTTAGCACATCACGTGTGTACAAATATTTCAAAATAAAAGGTGTTTATGATTGATAATTGATTTTCATTAAAACTCTCGTTGTATTGCAAAGACAATTTCCATTGAGCGTACACTCGATTGTTTTTCAAATCTCTTATCAACCAAAGGAATCTTAATTCATGGTTCACTCACCCGTTGTCTTTGAGACGCCCGTTTGAGAATAGCAGAATGTACTGCGGAAACCCCGCCAAGGAAATTCTTCGAATTGTACCGATCACGTAGTACTTGTAATGATCAACGGGAACCGTAATGTAATTTCAATTCAACGAAAGTGATCAAAGACACTTTTGTGCGCTTTATTGTTAATCTGTTGTATGCAGTGTACGCCCGACGCTTGCAAACATCGTAATGAAGTGGTCAATCCATAGCCGCATGCTCATTGGCAACACATTCACTTATAAAGAAATCATGATTAGTGCTTCAATGACTCTGATATTTTTACTCCATGCTTCGCTACGCTGCCAATATCATGAATCAACGAAAGCTTCCGCCACTGATGAGAAGAAATCATGATCCGTAGTGTGAGCATGTCAGTCCAAATGTCACAAAATCACATAATACCAACACCACAATGGATGAGTCAGAGATTTATGATAGCCGATGATCTCAAAGCCGCTCAAAACTCACTATCACGTGGATCAGATAAAGACCTCCACTTGGATTAACCAAACATGCAATAATGATGAATCAATGACTACTAGCTTCAGAGCAAAGTACTACATCAAGAATGCAAGATCAATTTATAATGTAATATCTGTTTGTATTCAATGTAATTTTAATGTATGTTTGAGGTGACCTCCCTTAGGGGGAGATTGTTAGGATTTAGTAAATTCAGTTATTAAAGAGTCGGTCACCTCAAGTATATGTAATCGTTAGAAAGCTCATAGTCGTAGATTATTTAGTGTTAAGTAGTATTTAGTTAAGTAACACCGTGGAGGACGGACGGGTCTTTACCCACTGCATGCTTGATCCACAACCCGTAGGTGACGATTTATGTATGAACTATAAATACTTTCACCTCCCAAGGTAGAGTTGGAGCTCATAATAAGATTTTTCTTTCTCTCACTAAAGTTCCCAAACCTCTAACTTTCTCTCTAAAACCATATTATACGCCTACTTGTGGTTATGATCTAGTGTGTTTGTGAAATCCAATATGTTACATAAGAACTGATCACCAAAAGATAAGTCTATATCTAGATTCTTCAATGAGGATAGAGAATCAATAGACGTGATTTTGGTTCTTCCAAATGCCCGTCTCTTCCGATCTTGATTCAAGGTTCTCTGTGAGTCTTTATGCATCTCTTCATCAACATTTTGATCGCATGAGTATCACTTGATGCGTGAGTTTCTTGTGCCTCGGATACCTCCTTTTCCAATCCACATTGTTCTTGAGTGAAGATGATTCGACACTTTTCTTAGTTCAAATTGAGTGGTAGTTCTTGATGGTGAAGAGGAGAATGTCGAAGCATGAAAATTTTGTCTTGGCATCAACACCAACAATCCCTTTCCTTTGTCTTGTGTGATTGAGTTGTAGGCTGCTCGTGTTCAGTTCTCTTAACACGACACCTCCAATTGGTGGTCTCATGTTCAGCTTCCGTGCTTTGTTGAATTCCTTGCCGCAAATTAGCTTCATCTTCGTCAACCAATTTCTATCAATACTCCTTGTGTCTGCCTTCAACATTTTCTCTTTTCTATTTCCTTCTTCTTTCGCCGCTCGTGGTTGTGGTGTCACTAGGTTGTGATCTTTCACGCTCTTCTTTGAAGGGCATCATATAAAGTCTTTGATCCGTAAGTAGACTTAGCAGCTTTTGGGTTGTGGTGGATGAGAGACATCAATATTAACACTGGATTTGAAGCCCTTTTCTGTACAAATGAAGTGATCCGCTCTTAATATCGTTAGTGAGAAGTATATCAGAATGGCGTACCCAAACATCTCTTTATTGACACCTCTAGCAATATATTTGAGGTTGCCGAGAACAAATTCATCCTTAGCATTATGTAGGCTGATTCAATCCTAGGGTTGAAGTTATGAGCCCAAGGTAAAGTACCGATAACAAGCTTTGAAAATCTAATGCTAGGAATCACAAGCTTGTTTACTTTCTTTCGACCCCGGAGCATGTTTCAAATTTGTTCTATCGAAATGAATGTGTTTCATTGACAAATGAATTCCTCCCGTGACACGCTCCAGACATAACATTCACCCTATTGACGAGACCCCATAGGATTTGCAAGATGGGAATTGTTGGGAATTATGTGAAGTAGGATTTCGCCTCTACACGCCGGCTGTTATCACTGGCGAAGCAGTAATATGTGAAGAAGTGATTCTATCAAGAGTACAAACATTGCCGTGTTATCTGCTGAAGGTAAGTCGACTAGATCAGATGCACTTACATGTATTAAATGCTAACTCTTTATTATCTTTGAACGGCCCAAGGTTAGCATGGGTTTTATTGTACTGCTCAATATAGTTTAGTGTATTAGTCATTAAATGCATGCTTGCATGTTTAGTCGATTGGGTAGTAAGAGTTTAGGGTTCCTTGTTTATAAAAGGAACCACATAGTTTGTAATAGAGATATTGGAAACATAGAGTTTCAGTGAATATAAAGATCCATAAAGGATCTAAGTGTTCTTAGTAATAACAACTTGTGTTTACATTCCGCCTTAGAACACGAGTTGTAGAGATTTTCTATTAGTTTGCTTATGATTACATAGGCAACACTAACGATCCACGAGTGCTAGATCTTTCAAGGTATGAGAGTGTGCAACGGTCAAAACGTTTAACAAGTGGTATCGAGCTCGAGAGTCTCTACGATATGAGAACCTTATTTTCCTCACCCACATACAACCAAAAACTTATTCACAATGCCTTGAACTGATGATGAATCAGATGTCACAAACACCAACAACAACAACATCATCAAAAACACCACTTCCATGCAGCAACTTAGTCTCTCCAACAGTAATGGCAAGTTTCCTTATCTTAAGAAGGAAGAATATGATCTGTGGACCATGAAGATGCAGAACTGGATCTCCAATATTGATTGGAATCTATGGGAGATAGTGAAGAATGGTAATGCTTCAAAGAAGACCATCCCGATCTTGATGGTAAGTTTTCCATTGCTCCTCCCACAACTGCTGAAGAGGTTTTGGCTGTGCAAAGAGAGCACAAGGTAAGAACCATCCTCCTCCAATCAATTCCTGAAGATCACTTAGGTGATTTTCACCACATGGTTGATGCAAAGGACATCTGGATGGCTCTTAAAGCTAGGTTTGGTGGTAATGAAGAGTCCCGAAGAATGAGGAAGTCCATGCTTAGACAACACTTCCAAGAGTTCAATATTTCTGAAGAAGAGGGTATCCATAAGGGATACGACAGGTTTCACAAGATTCTGAGTCACTAAACCAAATTGAATGCAAAGCCCGACAATGATGATGGCAACTCTAAGTTCCTTCGATCTTTGCCTCCATCTTGGTTGCATGTGAGTATAGCCCCAAAGCTAAAGGTGGATGGACATGCTCACTTTTGATGAGCTATACAACAAACTCAGATCTCTTGAACCGATGTCGATCTCCCTACCGTAACCTCCTCTGGTCATTCAGCCTTTGTTGGGACATCCCACTCGAATATGATGATGCATGCTTCAAGTCCATCCTATTTACCATCATCATCCTATCGTCCCACTCCTTCTCATCCTCAAGCTAAGACTGGAAGTATATTGGAGGATGTCCTTCACTCCTTGTTGCTGATTATGACACTCGCAAAGATCCGTATGAAGACTTTGATCAAGTGGACCCACTTGAGATGGAGGAGATGAAGCTGAAATGGCAAGTGGCCATGCCAGTGATATCAAGAGGTTTGAAGAGAAGGCAGGAAGGAAGTTTGGTTTCAAGGGGAAGGATCCAGCTCGATTTGACAGGAGCAAGGTCAAGTGTTTCTCTTGCCACCAGATGGGTCATTTCTCAAGGGAATGCAAAGACAGAAGAGTGAGAGAGTACTATACAATCGCCAGAATCAAGGCAACTAACACTTCAGCAGCTCTGGTCACCATGGATGAACAGTCAACTGGCCACATGAACCTGAATGAGGAAGTCTAATTCAGAGAAGCTAGGAATGCTGCTAGGTGCACTTCGAAGATAGGCATGATCAGTTTGCCTTCAGGTCTCGTGTACACAACTGTATATTTGGTTGTAGTGAAAGATATAATGAACTGAAAGAAGCCTATGATACTATGAAACCTAAGTACAATGCATGCTATGTTGATTATGAAGCTCATAAACTTTGTTAAAACATTAGAAAGACAAAAGGTTTGGTTTCAAAATAATCAGATAGCTTATGAAGAAAAGATTAAGGTGCTTCAGTTGGATCTAAAAATTGCTAATATTAACTTTAACGATGAAAAGAAAAAGCTGAAACTCTTACTGAGAATCTAGAACTTAAAGAGAAACTTTGTGAGGAAATAGCTAGACATAAACAATGGTGATATCGTGACAATCTAGCTAAAGAAATCTATAGTAGTCGTCAGTGAACTCGAATAGGTTTAGGTTTTCAAAAGTATGTAGGATTGGAAGCTAGGAATGATGGGGGTAAATCTACACCCTGGGCTTAGAACATTTTAGAAAGGAAGGTGATTTGCATGCTGTCCCTGGACCTATTAGAGGTGAATTCATGCCCACTGACTGTCTATTATCTGTTGAATTTGATGGATCACACCATCTGTATGGAAAAGTCAAAAGACTTGCCGCACAACGATGCTTCCTTCTGATTTTGTCTCTTTCTCTGACAAAGGACAATTCATCGGATCAAGGATCTACTTACACTGTGATTCAAGTGATAAGTCCGACCTTCCCAAGCCCTCACCTGAGCCTACACCCAAGCCTGCACCCAAGACTATCTACAAGCCCTCTAGGATAGCTGATGAGGAATCAACTTCAAGCCTGTTCCCCTGAAGACTTGTCTTTTAAATCTTTGCATAATCATTCTGTTAAAAACAATTCCTTTAATGTTTCTGGTTTAAGTACTTCTGCATGTAATAGAACATCTTCTTTGTTGAATAAATCTTCCAAAAGGAAGACATGTTTTGTTTGTGGAAGTAAAATTCATTTGATTAAGGATTGTGATTTTTATGAGCAAAGATTGGGTGTTTGTGCGAATCAGCAGAAACCAAGACTCGTGGACCAATGTTAACAATATTCCACCTTATGTCCCACAAGCTAGAACTGACCCTTCTTGGAGGAAATCTCCTAATAGACTTTTATGCACCCTCTAGCCCATACTTTAAACATGGTTATTGGCCTGCATATGTTGACTCTATGAAAATTGGGAAAGAATGTTGGGGCACTGCCACAAGTCCTCAGAGGTTGTTCTTGGAATAATAAAAGACCTAACTTTCAATGGAAACCCAAGAACAATGGTGGATCTTACTCGTTTGTTGAACCTAAATCTAATGATCCACAAGGCAGGTTCAAGTCAACAATGACTTGAGCCTCCTCGGTATACTAACATTCCTTGTAAATATGTTTGTTTTTATAGGATCATCCCCTTAAACATAAAGATATTGGTATTGTTGATAGTGGCTGTTCACGGAGTATGTCCGGTAATAGAGATATGATGCACAATTTTGTTCCTATTGAAGAAGGAGGGAATGTGACCTTTGGTGGAAGTGATGGTAGAATTACTGGAAAAGGCATAATCAAGACACCTCTCTTCAACTTTGAGAATGTGTACTATGTTAGGAACTTCAGATTTCAACTTGTTCTCTGTCTCACAAATTTGTGACACCAAGAACAAGGTACTCTTCTCTGAAAATGAATGTCTTGTGCTTTCTAAAGAGTTCAAGCTTCCAGAAGATACCTCAATCCTGCTGAGAGTCCCTTGAACTCACAATCTGTACACATTCAACCTCAATAATGTTCACCCTGATGGTGACCTCACCGTTTGTGGCTAAAGCATCATTGGATGAATCCAATAAATGGCATAGGAGAATGGCTCATGTGAATTTCAAAACTATAAACACTCTCTCCAAAAGGGGTCTTGTCGAAGGTCTACCCACCAAAGTGTTCTCCAATGATCATAATTGTGTTGCATGCAACAAAGGGAAGCAACTCAGAGCATCCTACAAAGTTTTCACATGCAGTAGCATCATCTCAACCTCTTCAATTGTTGCATATGGATCTTTTGGTCCAACTCAAGTCAGAAGCATCGACCACAAGTACTATTGTTTGGTTATCACTGATGGCTATAGCATATTTTGCTGGGTGTTCTTCCTAAGGACTAAAGATGAAACAACTCCAGTGCTGAAAGAATTCATCACCCTAGTTAAAAATCAGTTGAACAAGAAGGTTAAGGGAATTCGGTGTGATAATGGGACAGAGTTCAAGAATGCTATTATAATAGAACTCTGTAGGTCTAAAGGGATAAAGAGGGACTATAGCAATCCAAGAACCCCGCAACAAAATGGGGTGGCTGAAAGAAAGAATGGGACCTTGATAGAGGCTGCAAGGTCTATGCTTGCAGACTCCAAACTGCCCACTATGTTCTGGACTGAAGCTGTTGGCACAACTTGCTATGTGCTTAATGTGGTCTCCATTACAGACCTCACCTCAAGACACCATATGAACTTTTCTTTGGGAAGGTTCCAGTCATTCATTACCTCAAACCTTTTGGTTGTCAAGTGACCATTCTAAACACTAGTGATCCGTTGGGGAAGTTCGATGAGAAGGTCGATGATGGTTATAGGGTTATTCAGCTAATAGCAAGGCTTATAGAGTGTACAACTTATCTGCCAAAAGGATTGAGGAGACCTTGAACCTGGTAAAACCTGGAAGATAAGCCCAATGTTCAAGGACAGGGTCATGTGTGGTCTTTTGACCTCGACTACCTAACTTATTATCTGGGGTATACTAGACATATTAACCAAAGTGCAGCTCTCAAGAATCCTCCACTAACAATGCAGGTACTTTGGATGCTGACTCTGGAAGTGAATTTGAAGATGATGAACATCCCATACTTGTGCCCTCTTTCTCCCCTAACAATGTTGCGTAACTTCTAGAGATACTTCAGCTGAGAGTGAAGATGAATCACACTATGCTGAGGACCTTCTAGGCTCGCACCCAAGAGTTTGCAGCTAAGCTTGAAGCTAAGAAGGTAGATGGGGAGCTTGCAAATGAGGGCCGCTGGAAACCATGTTTCTACTGCATTAACGGATGCGTCTCTCCATTGTCAACAACTGCTGAAAGCTCGTCTGTTACTACTCCT
This sequence comes from Chrysanthemum makinoi, assembly GCA_910596185.1. Classification (NCBI taxonomy): domain Eukaryota; kingdom Viridiplantae; phylum Streptophyta; class Magnoliopsida; order Asterales; family Asteraceae; genus Chrysanthemum; species Chrysanthemum makinoi. Next base: position 59,530,286 of record OU343222.1, on the reverse strand, counting down.
ATTTCTACTAGAGTGTCCACGACTTTGGTGACCAGATACCGCTTCCAAGTCCTTCAGATCTTGGAAATCATCAACCTAAATCGCATTTTCTCTCACCTTCCTATGACACAACTTTTGTACCTACTGTGTCTAATCTTGAACCTACCATTGATGTCAACCCCACTGCTACTAAAAGAATCAACATTACTCACCCTCAATCCAATATTATTGGAGACATTCTAGCTCCTGTTAGAACTCGAAAGGCTATCTCTAGCCCTAAATTTGGACATGTTGCTTTTCTTTCCTATGTCTCAAATCAGCAAAGAGACAATCACACAGACTACAAGCATTGTCTGAATGTTTTCTTTCCCAAGTAGAACCAACCGTGTCTCTCAAGCTCTTGAAGACTCAAGTGGATTGAGGCAATGCAAGACGAAATGCAACAGCCAGAACCAACAAGTTTGGATCTTGGTACCTTTACCAGATGGGAAATATGCTATTGGAACTAAATGGATTCTGAAGAACAAAAGAGATGCACGGGGTGTGGTGATTAAGAACAAAGCAAGATTAGTAGCTCAAGGTTACATGCAAGAGGAAGGGATTGACTATGATGAAGTGTTTGCACCTGTTGCAAGAGTAGAGGCCATTCGAATTTTCTTGGCATATGCCTCTTACATGGGCTTCATGTTATATCAGATGGATGTTAAAGGTGCCTTTCTGTATGGAGAGATTAAAGAGGAAGTTTATGTCACACAACCCAAAGGATTTGAAGACCCAGATCATCCTACACATGTTTACAAAGTCGTTAAAGCTCTCTATGGACTTCATCAGGCACCAAGGGCCCGGTATGCTAGGCTTTCATCATTTCTACTGAAGCATGGCTACAGAAGAGGTGCCATTGATAAAACTCTTTTTCTGAAGAAGAACTCGACAGATATCATACTTGTGCAAGTATATGTGGATGACATCATTTTCGGATCCACTAAAGAAGCTTGGTGTAGGGAATTCGAGGATCTAATGAAGGGAGAATTTCAGATGAGTGCCATGGGAGAGCTCACTTTCTTTTTGGGTCTCCAAGTTCAGCAGAAACAGGATGGGATATTTATCAGTCAAGATAAATATGTGAGGGACATGTTGAAGAAATTCGGCATGGAAGGTATCAGTACTGCCACAACACCTTATGAAGCTCCAAAAAAAAAGCCAACAATGATCCGATCTACCTGTGAATGTTCATTTATACAGATCTATGATTGGTTCATTAATGTATCTAACAGCTTCAAGGCCTGATATTACCTTTGTTGTAAGTGTGTGCTCTCGACATCAAGTCACTCCACTTACTTCCCATCTCAATGCTGTCAAGAAGATCTTTAAGTACCTCAAAGGCCAACCTCTTTTGGGCCTTTGGTACCCAAAAGAGTCTCCTTTTAAGCTGGAAGCATATAGTGACGTGATTATGCGGTGCAAATCTGGATAGGAGATCCACAACCTGAGGATGTCAATTCCTTGGAAAGAGATTGATCTCGTGGCAGTGCAAGAAACAAACCGTTGTAGCTACCTCCACTACTGAAGCAGAGTATGTTGCTGCAGAAACTGCTGTGGGCAAGTACTTTGGATCCAAAACCAGTTGCTGGACTATGGGTATAACTTCATGAACACAACTCTTTTTATTGATAATCAGAGTACCATATGCATTGTCAAAAATCCAGTTTTTCACAATAGAACCAAACATATTGAAATCAGACACCACTTTATAAGAGATGCATATGAAAAAGATTTGATAAATGTGGCTAAAATTCATACAGATGATAATGTGGCAGATCTGTTAACTAAAGCTTTTGATGGACCAAGGTTTCAACACCTAGTGGTCAATATTGGGATGCTTAACCCTTAACTGCCTAGTTTAAGGGGAGGCATATACCTCAAGAGAGTGTTGTATTTGGTCCTTTGCATTATTTGTTTTATTTTAATTAATAATGTTTCTATTCCTTGTATTGTTTGTTATTCTTAGTAAAAAAAAAAAAAAAAAGAAAAAAAACCTTCTTTTGCAGTTTTATTGTATTTCGGTGATGGTTATTAACTCACCAGATATACCTTGTGTGTATCAAAGAGTTGTCTAGTCCAAAGGGTACAACTTTGGTAAAGACATGTCAAATCTGTTGATAGCTGTAATGGTTTGCTCAAAATCATAGGGTGCAACCACCCATGCTTAATTGCTGAGAGTTGTATGGTCCTCAATTCACCATGGTCTATTCCTTTTTGGAATCCAATAATTGGCTAGCCCACACGATATGGATTGTGGTAAAGGCAACTATCTCCATATTTGGTTATCAATTCACCAATTCTAAGAATTGACTAGTCCTGAGCAAACGGCTACATGTAAAGACACCTCAAATCCGTTGATATAGTTGCTGATTTGCTCATAAATCAGATGGTTATCAATGTACCATAGTTTACGAACTTAAACATTTGGCTACTCCAGTAGTAATGGCTATTGGTAAAGAGACATCAAATCCATTATTTTCAATGATTCACCTCTCTCAGATGTTAACACACCTGGATGTGATGAGAATAGTATGCAACTGATAATTATTGATGTACATTATGTATGTCTGCAAAGACCGAGTCTCAAAGGTTGATCATCATAGAGATGAGTTTGTTATTGGTTCTTTGCTACTGATGTGTGAAAACAATCCTCTAGTAATGAAGTCTCAAAGATCTTTCAAGGTCAGGAAACTGGAACTTAACCAAGTCAAATTCCAGTTTAGGGGAGGATTGTTGGGAATTATGTGAAGTAGGATTTATGTCCTCATTAAGGTTTCTGCCAAGTAGAAGCAATATGTGAAGAAGTGATTCTACCAAGAGTACAAACATTGCCGTTATCACGCGAAGGGTAAAAGTCGACTAGGATCAGATGCGCCATCATTAAATGCTAACTCTTTATTATCTTTGAACGGCCCAAGGTTAGCATGGGTTTTATTGTACTACTCAATATAGTTTAGTGTATTAGTCATTAAATGCATGCTTGCATGTTTAGTCGAATAGTAAGAGTTTAGGGTTCCTTGTTTATAAAAGGAACCACATAGTTTGTAATAGAGATATTGGAAACATAGAGTTTCAGTGAATATAAAGATCCATAGAGGATCTAAGTGTTCTTAGTAATAACAACTTGTGTTTACATTCCGCTTTAGAACACGAGTTGTAGAGATTTTCTATTAGTTTGCTTTTGATTACATAGGCAACACTAACGATCCACGAGTGCTAGATCTTTCAAGGTCTGAGAGTGTGCAACGTGTCAAAACGTTTCAACATCCTCACTTTACCGAACCCTGATGTTTTGCCAGATAAGCATAAGTTGAGAACTGTTGTCATTGCTCCGTGGTTGATACATAGTCCGGGATGATGTCGGGCCCTTGATATGCCAACTTGATAACCCAAACCAATCGTAGAAGACTATTAGCTCTTCCAAGACTAGGTGGAGGTTCGTGATCGTATGGTGGGGTTATTGCAGTGAGATTCCTAAGGCCTTGCTGAGAATGTCCAATTGATCACAAATTCCTTATCATCTAGCTTGGTGTATATTGAGCCGTGATTTTGTCCCATTCAATGGTGTTCCAAAATTGTTGTAGGTAAATGGTGGGAATAGTGCATTGTTTATTAGAGCACGAAGAAATTTGTATTTTAAGGATATCAATTGACACTCTGAGGATTATTTTGTTGCAACTTTTCCATATCTACATAATGCTTACTTTTTCCTATCTCTACCCATTTATCTTCAAAAAGAAAGATTCGTTGTTTGAAAGAACTTTGGGTGGAGCGAAGATGTAAGGTTCTCGTGATGAGGTTGTGTTTGCCATTGAAGATCTAAAGATACACACATACAACAACAATGATTGATAGCATGTTAGTTTAGATATGGTTAGTTAAGCAACATTGAATGCAACCTCATGACATAGACACAACAAGTAGCAAATTTGACTGAGTTCCCATAAGCAGATTGAAATAGATTGAGTGGTATTAGAAAGTTTTCAAGGTAACTGCTCCTTTTGACATAGTTTTCTAGAGAACCAGTTGTTTTTGAATCAAATTATTTAAAACCACGTTTGCTATGAAATAATTTCATGAGACAAGATACTATTATGTAAATGTTATAACAGGTTGTTAAAACAAGTTGTCATATCAAGTTGCTACAAGATAAACCGTGATGCAAATTGCTTAAACAAAAATGTTATAGCAAGTTGCTAAGAGTAAATTGTCAATACAAGTCGCTACAGAAACTGAATCAAGTCGCTAACATGAAATTATAATAGCAAGCCTTAGATAATTTAATGAAACAAGTCGCCACTTGAAAATTGAACCAACAAGTCGCTATCAAAAATGACAAGGCCAAGTCGCTACATTCAAAGTTACTAAGTTTCTAACTTGTAAAGACAAGCCATCAAAACAACAAGGCCAAGTTGCTATATATTAACAAAGTAAGTCGCTAAATAGGAACACTGTCATAATAAGCAAACCAACTCGCTAATAAGAACACTTTATATCAAACATACCAACTCGCTATGAAGAACACAGTTAAGTCGCTACTAAGAACATTTGAATCAACGACTAACACCACACTCAAATCAACAAATGCAACCATTTAAATCCTGCAATCTCACTAAGATGCAACCCATAACAACAACAAACAATAACAGAAACACAAACAAGGCAACCCACATACAACCATATTAACGAATTGCTTAAACACATTTTACAACTCATAACTACATGCACTATAATCCAATGAATCATCAAACCCACATATATTTCAATGGATGAATCCTTTAACACACCTAAGCGAGTGGAATGAAGAATGATCAATCAAAGACGAGTAGGATCGATAAAGGATCTGTGTTAGGATATGCGCATAAGTATATCACATATAAGGAATGGAGAAGGATAGATAAAACATGTACCACAATCAAGTTGCTAAGAGAGATTTGTCACGAGAGAAAAATAAACACACGAAAACCTTTTTGATTTTTGAAATTATGAAAAGTAAACAATAAGTTTAGGGTATAGGACATGATTTTTACAAGAATACCAAGTTGCCACTTTAAGTCCCTCAGTAGTTTTGTGAGCTTAGTAACTCGAAGCAAAGTGTATTAACAAGTCGTTAAGACTTTACATAACAAGTTGCTAACACAAATTTAACATGCCAAGTTGCTAACTCTGTTAAAGGTAAGTTGCTATCTATTATTTCAAAAGCAAGCCGCTATCTTATCATATTATGTATTATAAACACTTTCAGTCCATGAACTTATCAGATTGCAAACTGACACAGATAACATATAAGATAAGCAAACTTAACACAGATAACAATAAGGTAACATAATAAGATAAGCAAACTTAACATAGATAACAATAAGGTAACATAATAAGATAAGCAAACTAACACAGAGGACACCATGACACAGGACAAGACAAAGACATACATCTGAGCACAATACATATCTAACAATGGTGCAGAGAAAAACGAGATAACTTGTAAAATTATCCCCCTCAATCAATGTTACCAATGAACATTGATTGAATTTAACCCACCCATTATAAAACAAGAGTATATCAAATTGTTCGAACTTCATCTATGATCCTGTGTCATTATTGAATGACATTTATAGGACTGTAGATGTTATCGATAACAAGAGATATATCTTTTATTAGTTTGAGGGAAACGATTTAAAATATGAATTAAAAAAAATGATTTTTTAATGATTTGTACACGCAATTTAAAAAGAGCGAGTCCTGATTCAAGTCGAATAGGATTCAATGTACGAGGTACATCAATTCTGGCAAGCTACAATTCCTGAGTGAGCAATATTCATTTCTGTTAAGGTCGAACACGAACACGACACGATAACAAATCGTGTCATTTTTTTGGAACACGAACACGACACGAACATTAACAGGTTACACGACACGAACCTGTTAAGGGACCTGTTAACAAAAATACTAAAACCAATATCCTTATGTCGTTCAACAGATTCTTTCATCCTGTCCTGTTCTGCTGATTCTTTTGCCGCCTCCTCCTGAAACCAACAATATTGGATTTTTATCAATAAATAGATATAAGCAGCTTGTAAAGTAAGCAAATCCAAACACTAGTTTCAAAAGAACTTTACTTTTAAGCAGCTTGTAAGTACTTATTTATAAGCCGAATCACAAAAAGAAAAAAACAAGCAATCCCAAACACCCCCTTAAAAGACAGCAACCTTGATTAGCTCTTCTTGCTTTTCTAAGAACTCCAATCACGAAGACAGCAACCTTAAAAGAAGACAGCAAGATATAACTAATACCTTACCTAGAAAGTATCAATAATGAAGATGGTACCGAATGGTTGAGGGACAAGTCCAACCAATCACGAATCTGCAATGATATGTATCAATTTTGTTATGCAGAGTTAATTGAAAAGAAACTCCCTGGTTATAAGGATTACAAACCTGTTAATTTGCTATATACAATATGAGAAAAGAGAAAAGAGAATGAGAAAAGAGAAAAGAGAAAAGAGAGTGTTTTAGGATTGGAGGATTTGGAGGCGCCGGACAATATGAGAAAAGAGATTAAAGTGCGTAGGGTTTATTTTTGAACATATATATATATATATATATAACCTCTTAACAGGTCTCTTAACGTGTCTTAATAGGTCCAGACCTGTTAAGACACGAAACCTGTTAATTTTATTCGTGTCTTACATGGTCAGGACTGTTAAGACACAAAGCTATTAAACCCGAAACGAAACTGTTAGAAGCAGTGTCATGTCGGTCGTGTTAACGGTCCGTGTCGAAATTGCCAGCTCTATTCCCTGATTGAATTGAGCATTGTACTGAAAAAGATCTGAGGACACATTGCACTAGAAGCACATGTAGTATTGCAAATAGATGAGTTAGTGACATGAGTAATCTCACTATTGGATGTTGCACAGTTTGATCTAGGCGTGTCATTAATAGAGATCCCTTTAGGTTTAATATTCTTGAAGAGTTTTCCTGTGGGCATCCACTTAAGGCAAGATCTAGGTATGTAAGTCCGTTTGGATCCTGTAAACTTAAATAATCTGCCAGTGGGAATCCATTTGAAACAGCTGCTAGTAGATTTGGATGTAGGTACTTCCCTCTTTTGAATATTGGTCCTTTTATAATTAGTTGGTTTCTTAGGGGATTGATCAGCCATTTGATGCATCTTATGAAAAATAGATGAACCCCTAGTATTCCTGATCTTAGAACTTTGAACATTAACCTGGGGTTTGTTATTCATCATATCGGAATGAAGTAATGAAGTGACTGGTTTTGTCAAAGCAGTATTCGCATCAACTTGGGAGGCAAGCCTAGATTTCGATGGTTTAAATCTTTTAGTGCTAAAAGCATTGGGTTGCCTAACTACAGTATGTTTTGAGTTGTTCTGAACAGTTGGCTTTCCCAAGGTTGATGGTTTTGCAAACTTAGTGTTCACCTTATTTCCAATAGATTTCCTAAGCTCATTTTTTAAGGCAACAATAGTGAAGCTCTTATCCAGAATTTGGGCTTTGAGGGCATCAATGTCAGCCAAAAAGGAATTAGTTTGATCTATCAACTTGGAATTATTCTCTAATAAGTTCTTTCTTAAGGACTCATTTTCCCTCAATAGGTTGGACACACATTGAGCCAATTCATCATTCCTAGATTTAAGTGTATCACTCACTTCATGGTTAGAATTGTTCATCCCAATATTACATTTCTTATCATGTCGGGAGAGTGTAATTTCGTGATGCATATTGTTGAATCTTTGTCCTGAATCTGGGTTTTAAGTGGTTGATTTCAAAAATTCTCGAAATTCAGGAATTCGGATTTATGCTAGTGTTTGAAGTAAGAAAACTTTCTTCTCTTTGTTGTATTGCAATTTCCAAGGAAATGCAATGTTTTTCAAGAATTGAGTATTTTTTTTGAAAGTTCATCATAAACCCCTTTTTCAAACATGTCATTTGTTTTGAGGATTTTAGATTCAGGCTTAACCAAGAAACATTTATCAATATCGTGATCCGAGTTAGGATAAAATGATCAGGCACATTAGTGGATGCATTATGTTGATCGATTAAGGGTACCTCATCACATATCTCGGATCATTTCTTTGGAATGGCATCTGTATCCTCCTCATGCATAACAGAGAATGAAATGCAATCGATTCAAGCTTTTCCGACTCGACTCGAGCCTTTGTATCCAAAAACTGATCGGTTTCATCATCCTTTGTTGTATCGAGATATCTGCATTCAGCATCATCCATTCTTTCAAATGGTCCATTACCCGATTTAGCACAACTTTCATTTGATTTTATCTGACACCCATTCAACACATTCAACTGAACATTCTCTGGAGCAACATCCCTAATGTACATTTCCACATTATCCATAAGTTGAATAAATGTGTTGATGTACTCATGAATTTCCATTCCAGTATGTTTCTTGAATGAAATTCCAGTCACATGTTGATCAAAGTCTGCGGAATATTCCCCATTGATAAATGGCTGAAATTGGTTGTAGATTACTTGAAGTGCAGCATTCGAGTCTTCCATTAATACCTTCCTTTTGGTAATTTGAAGGTTCAGTTGTTCTAAGTTCAGCAACACAGTTCTTGTTAATGTGGATAAGTCCTCGACGAAGAGAGCAAGCATGTTCGATGCCTAGTTGTGGATAATGTGATGTGTGAGATGCTTGATGAAGTAGTTGAAAAGACTCAATGTTGCATTCCATTTTCCTTGCATCATTTGTCAATACCAAGTGTGACTCTTTAGATTTAGACTCAATTGTGAAGTGTGTTGATCATAAATTGTTGAATCAATCAAGGTAGAACATTCAGAATAGCAACCGGTTTCACTGTTCTGTGAAGTATCATACAGTTCAAGCACTTTGGAGATTAAAGGGTCAGTGATGTAAGACATTGTGTTGATGGATATTAGATATGAGTAACTTGCATCAATTTACCAAATTTCTATATAGACAAGTCGCTAACAAGACAACTCGCCAAGAGCCATAACACCAAGTCGCTACGAATTAGAAGACAAGTCTTTAAGCACCAAGTTGCTAAAAATTATGACACCAACTCACTAAGCACCAAGACCCAAGTCGCTAAAGCACCAAGTCGCTACACTGTCAAGTCGCTAAAGAGCAACTCGCTAAGGTCCAAGTCGCTAACACCAAGTCGCTAAGAATTATGACAACAAATCGCTAAGCACCAAGTCGCTAGACATAGTAAAGTTGCTAAAGAACAACTCGCTAAGATCCAAGTCGCTAGTATCAAGTCGCTAACAATTTACACTACAACTCACTAACAATTTCTGAAGCAAGTCGCTAACCTCACCAAGTCGCTAGCCGTAGTGGAGAATCCACTAACTTGTACTATTTGTCGGCTTATCTCAATAGACAAGTCGCTAGGCTCAAGTCGCAAACAACTAACACTGTAACTCGCTAACTTTTACTGAAGCAAGTTGCTACGATGAAAATCACAACGAGAACCAAGTCGCTAGCAAGAAAAACTTCAAAAACACACTTTTCAATCCAAAACAAGCTCAACCACATTTATTCAAGCTTTCCAAATCAAAACCCAAGAACTTACAATGATTCTAAACACAAAAGTACACCCAAAATTCAAACTTTAACACTAGAAATGATCCAAATGATGCAAAAACCACTAAACTTTTTCAAACTCAAAAACCATCTAAAACCACTAGAAATCCAAGAATATGTAAGAGAGATGATCAAACCATGGCTCTTGATACCAAGTGTTAGATATTGGATTTCACAAACGCATTAAATCATAACTAAGATAGGCGTATAAAGATGGCTTTAGAGAGAGAGACAGAGTGGGATATTCTAGAAAGAGAAACTTATGGAAGGTTAGATTCCAAATGAAATCCAACCCTCTCCCTTGTGGGGAGAGGGCTATTTATACAAAACTACTACGCCTCCGACGCCGCGTGGATCAGGCATACAATGGGTAAAGACCCTTCCTTCCTCCACGGTGTTGCACAAGACTAAACTATGCTAATAACTGACTAACAACAACATAATAAACGATATGTCTACGAGCTAACTTAAGCTAGATTATAAATAGGGTGACCGATGCTTCACAATAGAATTTCCAATTCCTAACAAATGATCAGCTTAGCATGTTTTGATAGTACACTGATTAAAAAAATAAAAAAATCTTAAAAATCTCAAATTACAATAATTTTGTGTGTACTTACCCATTTTTATCACTGATAATGTAGAAGTTGTTGCTAAAACAGTTAGAAAAGCCTTGAGAAATTGCATTCCATTAACAAGAACAAGGAAGAAACTTGAACAAAAATAGAGGGAGAGTCAGATTAGCGACTATGTACGAACTACCAAGAAATGATTCATGGCAACTTTCATACAGGAGCGGCTCAACATTTAAGGAGGCGTAAAGCGAAAGTCTAAAATGAGGCCTTATGTTTTAATGTTATTTGCACAAAAAGTAGTTTATACTAAATTTATCTTTCTAACTTTTTTAATGTAAATCTTTGATTAAGTTGTAAAAAATCAGTTTTGCATAATATCTTTTTTTTTTCAATGGAGAAATGATAATTTTTCTATTTTTTGTGATATTTTGGTTCTTTTGTTATATTATGAATCTTTATCACTTGGATTGATGAAAAGATAATTGAGTTATTAAAGAAGACAATTTGAAAATAGAGATTAAAAGAAAATGATAAATAAAGAAAAATAGGGAAACCAAATGTCTAAAAGAAGTATAGCATGACTCTGGTTTATGGAGCAGCACTTATTGACTTGGCCTTTGTTTCTATCATGCAAAAATATTGGCTTTTTATTTGCATGGAGTATATTAGGATTAGGCATTTTATAACTTGTAGCCATAAGATGTAAATCAGAAGATGCTCTGAATTCTCAAATAATAATATTAGTATTATCAAGATTGGGTCTTCTAAAATCTGGGGCTCTAAAGATGACGGGATATTTTTTAATCTACGGCAAATATTGGTCTTGGATTTTTAGAAATTTTAAGATTGACTCAAAGTTTTCTATAATCTACTTGCATTAGAAATTAGGGCTTTTTAAAACCGTAATGCTAGATATGATGATCGAAAAACTGGTCTGACTGACTCTATATTTATACAAAACTTTTGCAAAAATTGGGGGCCTTAAAAAAATCGGGGGCCTAAAGCCTTGCTTTGGTTGCTTTACTCTTGAGCCATCCTGCTTTCATATTCCTCTTATTGGTAATTTCCTAAACCCTATTATTTTTATTATCTAACCTTTTAGGGTTTTTAAATTAGTTTAAATAATGATATGTTTTGATAATGCAGTGATGCAATAATCATAAACTGCTTAAATCCTTACCCAAACACCCCAGAATTAGGATAATTAAAAGCTTAACATCCATTATGAAAGTCAAGCTTAATCATTTAGGGGCGGTCTAGTGGTAAAAACTTTGTGACTATTATCACTAGAATGTGAGATGTTTCAAGTTTAATTCTTGCCAAGTGCAATCAATTCTATAGTGGCCACACCAACTTTCTGACAAAAAAGTGCTTTACCGGGTTTGTGTTTATGTGGCGGTGGACTCAACCCATGTGGATTAGTTGGCAAAAAACCCGAAAACCATGGTTACCTAAAAGAAAAGTCAAGTTTTTACTTTAGAAACAAACTATTGTTTATTTATTACTCCGTATTAGAAATGAACACTTGAGAACTAGTATGTAGCAAAAACATTTATAAGGCAATTTTCTCAACTAAATTCTAGGGAAGTAGCAAGTTTAACTAAATCATACAATTATACTGAGGTTGACGATAATGTGTATATTAAAGTAAAATGTGATTAAAGGTGTTTGTTAAAGATGAGAGAGCACACCACTATGGTAATGAATGATAGATATAATCCATATTCCATAGGTGTTTATTATCAAGGTACAACCAAACTATGCACTTATTTGAAACATTTACACAACAATGGAACAATATTGAAACTTGAATGGTTTTAATGATTAATATAAAGTTCGAGTGACTAAATTGGAACAGTGATGAAACTTTGTTACTATTTGGCAACATTTTCCCTTACATATATAATAAAAAGCATTCGGGGCACTCTAGCTACAGTACAGGGCAATTTGCAATGTAGCCCCTGAGGCTTTTGATTCATTACAAAGTTAGTCCATAACATCCGTTACCTAACAGTCGTGACTTAACGTTGCAAAAAAAAAAAAAAAAAAAAAAAACTTGAGGGACTGTTTCTATTAAAATATTCACTACTACAAAAAAGGGCATAGAGCCCGGTTTTGCCTACGGGCACAAAGGGGAGGGGACTCTATTCGAATGCTTATAGAGCCCGGTTTTAAAAACGGGCTCTATTTGTAGTTATAGAGCCCGGTTTTGTACTTAAAAACATGGCTCTATGTGAATAAAAAAGCAAAAAAAAAATATTGCACGAGATAATTTCAGCCAATATCAGCCATGAATGAATTTGTTTCTCTTCTTTTCCAAAACAAACATAGCATTGATTCAAATAAGAAAGATCCATTGATATTACAACCCTGTTGATACACATTAAGCTTGCCTACTGTATGATTACTCTTGCAAACAACATAACCAAAAAGATACAAGCCAACTTTATTAACTACTTGAACATAAATGAAAGTAAAACTAAAACATTTGTAGACTGTATCAACAACACAAGCATCACCCCACCAACCAAGCCACGGAAAAAATTTTGGATCTGATACAGAAACATAATCAATATTAGCTCTTCGCTTCTTCCGTCCAATTCAACTGCAAATATGCTATTATAGATAGCAGATCTAAACGTACTAGAAAAACTACCAATGTTATATTTTCAAATAAATAATAATACCTGTTTTGCTGATGCCAACTCAAGCCCATATTCCTTAAGCGGATCTTCATAACCCCTGATTCTTTTGCTTCAAAGCGCAATCAGTATCATAACAGAATTATAGAGACCGATTATGCAAGTAAGCACGGCAAAGTTGGAGGAGTTATGTTCTCCCAGATTCAGTACGCAGTGTTGGAAGCAAAGGCACAACGGTGTCCACAATACATGCACCAAGGAGATAAACCCCAAAATCCTAAAATGACGATATAGATTTCAGAGATAAGAGGTTAGCAGATCTTTCATGGGACTTAATTTCTCAGATAATGCAATGATAGACAGATGCATAGATCAGCTGACTTGCAGAACCAGATACTAATGGAACATAGAGAGATCAGAGTAAGTGCTCAGGAAGGCGCCACTATCCAGAAACATGGTAGATAACTAGTTAGTCTTAAGCAGCAACTAAGTTGATTACATGAAGTAGTAAAATGGTGCAAGTTCATTGATGACTAAAAAACCCGGAAATGCATTTTTCATGGAAGGTTGCATTTTAGAAAGAAAAATAAATAAATAAAAAACAAAATATAACAAGAAAGAAACAAACATACCAGTCTTTGCAAGCTTCACACTGTACCATCAAGACATCAGGATTACTTGCATATTGTGAGAGCAAAAAAGTTTTACCAAACACCCCTTTTATAAAGAGCTTATTCCAGAATCATAATTAGTAATAGTAGGCTATCATAATTAGTAATTGGGAGAGCATAAAAAAATACAGTAATTAGTAGGCTATCATTATTAGTAATAAATTATAAGTTATTCTGAATAGAATAGTTATTATGATATACAAGTTTGGAGAGGAAAAAAAAACACCTTACTTGCCTATTTTTGCCTGCCATTTGGAGTTCCAATGCTTTCTCAAGTCTTGCGACAAGCTCACCTATATTTGGGCGTTGCAACTGTTCTTTATATGCTATTTATGCGAAAACGTTGAATGATTGTGGATCCATTTCTTTATAGTCTTTAGGCAATTTGCTCTCCCATATGTCATAATCCTCCTGCATATACATTAATCAATCAGTAAACTCATGTTTCATACAATTACTTTCTAAGAGTTTAAATGGGTATATAGTTAAAGGCCAACTTTCTCAAAATATAGAAACTTACCTGGAATTCCAGTGCTTTCTTAAGTTGTATGACCACTCCATAAGGATTTCAAGCTCTGTCATAGATTCAGCTTCTCCTTCAGCAGACTTCCTATCCAGCCGCTTTGCAGCAATGATATTATCTCCATCAGCGTGAGTAGCTCCTTTGTACACATTACCAAAATCTCCATGTCCAATGATATTGTCTCAACTGAAGTCTTGCGTTGCCAACTTTATGTCTTCAAGTGACAGTTTGAGGTGTCCTTGTGGTTCTCCTGTGAATCAGTCGATTTGGTAAGTTAAAAAACGGAATGACCTACTTGCCATCTAAAATGCGTTCAGATGTTTATTTTCAATTTTAGTTTCTTAGTCTGCAAGTTCATGTTAAAATAATAAGTCACAAAAGTAAAGGTCTAAAAAACCTTAAATGAATCGAGTAGTAGTCTGAGGATTAAAATAGTATTAATTTACACATAGTAGAATATATGAAATGTCACATACTATGATGAAGAATATGAGGAGATTATAAAGTTAAATTTTAAATCCATTTCTTACCTGAAGTTTTAACGCTTTTTTGAGTTCGTTGATGACAACATCTATTGATGGACGTTTCACTTGAGTTTCTGCTAGACATCGAAAAGCGATGTTTGAAAATATGTCCAAAGACTCTTTATTGGGTCCTTTACTTAAAGAAAATATATGTTCATCAGTTTCTTCCATAATCAAGGTTGCTAATCCATAATCAAGGTTGCTACATGGGTACAAGCACGAAATTCATTACTCATCACCAAAACATGCTAATCCATCTCGATTCAGCAACAGTACCAACCCATCACTAAAACCTCACCTTTATTAACATGGGTGCAGGAATGGCTCTTCATAACTCACCCATTTAAATATTATACAACTAAAGAAATTAAAATTGACAATTGACTACAACATTACAAATAAAACATGCTCAGGTAACAAAAACTTGACAAAATATGGCATTCCCATTCATAAAATCCGACTTTATTCCGATCAGAACCAACCATTTAGCTTGGATAAATACCATTTCGACACCCAATTATATACATCAAGAGAGGTAGGAATAGATCTTTCATAGGTGAGGGACCCACCACTAGTATCAAACTCATACACATTGTCATTCATGATAGCATACCAAAATAAACATATTGTGACAAGCTTAAAAAGGAGGCATATTAGTGGCAGAAGTACTATTAGTTCGGTATCATAATGCAACAATAACTACATATGATACAAACTCTATGGATTAGTGGGTAAAGGTGGAAACCAGTGGTTACAAAAAAAAAAATAAATATGATACAAAGATGAAGATTAGTAAAAATGTACTTAAACAATAAACAGTACAGTAAATACCACCATTAAGTTATACATCATCATTATGCGTATATGTTACAACAGGGCATACCATAAACATGCTGTCTCACTTTCCATCATATTACCGTCTACATACTTACAGCTTAAAGATAATCATAACATTAATAACTAGATAATTACGAGATGAATTTTACCTACCTTTTGTTATAAACATATAACTAGATAATTACGAGATGAAGTGTTCACTAAGACTCATATGATCCCCTCTAATGAATATCAGTATTAATAAGCGAGAAATACAACTTGCTGCCTGATGACCTTAAGATAGATTAAACAAAGAAAACCATATGATTGAAAACGAATCTTATCATCATTTCAATTGGAATGATAAGAATATATATGAACAAAAACAAGGTCCACAAACAAAGAAACAAACATAATAACCCGACCTACCCTATTAGTTTAACAAAATTATTTCTGTACTTTTTTTATACAAATAAAAATTTATTTAAAATGTATCTACTTGTCACAATTTCGGAGGCACGGGTAACAAAATTTTTTGTTAAATTAGTATCTTAAACTTTCAAATTTACGGTGTATTTTCGGACATTTTACCCTTCAATTTGTTAAGACTCCTTTTATGGGGAGGGATAAAATGAAATTAGAAAATCTGTAGAATTAAAGTTTAGTTTATGAATGAAAAAAAAAGTTTGTTAAACGAATTTGTGACAAATAAGATACATTTTAAATACATTAACCCTTTATACAACCATAACTATAATTCATAAAAATTTGGGAAAATCCAACAAATATTAAAACCAAAAGTGGTGATATTACAAGTATGAAAAATAGATCGGCAACATTGAAAATCCAACAAGTAACACTATTGTTGTTGGGTTCTTGATTAACATTTAATTATCATTTTCTTTTTCAGGTAGTACTATCTTGTTTTTGAAAGCACAAGCATTTTGTTAATCTTTGCTTTCAAAAACAACAAAATCCCTTTTAAATAGTATATAGTTTATACGATATGGAACCAAAATTTACAGTGAAGGAAAAGCCTCGGCTTCAAATAGGGTAAAATGTGGGCTTTGATGAGCAACTTTAAGCAGTTCTTCATCGTTGTATGAATCCCGGTAAGTCTCCAAGTTTACATGTGAATTCATGTAAGCCGAGAGACGAAGATCTTTCCTCCATTGTTCTATGCGCGGGAATCCAACATTATCTCCAAACTTATCACAGTACTGCAACATCACACACTAAATCAGTATTTTGCTTTAGACTAGGTAACGGCCTGGGACGGATCAACCCACAAACGAAATACTGTTAATGTTTTAATTATGATATTAATGTATTATCAAAACAATATCATTACATTTACACTCTAAAGTTTATAATAAAAAGATTAAGGATTTCATCCCATTCGTCCTATTTGACTCGCTCCATTTTTGTTCATTTTTTACCCGTTTTAGATAATACACGACGCAAAGTGACAGTGAGAATTCTGTTACCTCAAAAACGGCTATCTCATGAGTATAATGTTTGGGAATGCCAGAGGCTTCTCTAGATTGATAAAAATCTTGAACGGATTTCATCATCTCATCTCGTGATGGCAAACTTCTTTTGCCGGACGACAACTGAGCTATCCATATTGCTTGCGATTCAAAGAATGGGAACGATATAATCTACATTAATCAAAACCCTCCAAAATAAGTTAAAGTAACAATCTTAATAGTTTATTACTATTATTTAGTTCTTATCAAGAAACAATATGATATAACTTTTAGTTACCTTATTTGGAATGCCTATAAAGGAGAGAGATGGTGCAAGGTCTGGAGGAAAAGTTTGCTCATATAATGGTCCTACTCTGTCATCATCAACAGCTACTATTCCTTTGGTGTCAAGATATGGGAATGAATATGAATACCTGCATGCATATATCATATTCAGTGTATACATGAAGCTTGTGTAACAATAAAGTGAAATTACGGTAACTTTTTCGTTTTTAACTTTTACCCTGTGCAGTATATGATTGTGTCTGCTGTGAGCCATGAACCGTCAACAAACACAACACGTCCATCCTCGTGTAAGCTTTCTATCTGTAACATGTTAAAACGACATTAAACTTGTGAAAATTTAGTACTGTAAGTTGTTTTCAGGAAATTAATATATCATACTGTCGGATGAAAATGTAGATTGTCATGTTTGGAGATCACTTTCGATAGACCCTCTGAAACAGGAAGCGACTTGGAACTCAGATGGATCTCTTTAGCTACGTTCAGTAGCTCCATCGATATATCCTGCCCGCTAAGTGAGGTCCCCACCACAACCACCACCTACAAGTATCCGAGTTCTTTAGACTACGCATACTCAAAACACATAAATACATTAGGTTAGTACTTTTAAGAAAAGGTTGGTTACCTGGTTGCGAAATGGATCTGGAACTCTATAGAGGTGGCTATGCATTTGCTTTCTTTTCCATGTATCAATTCCTTTTATAGATGGCAATCTCGGATGGGTGAAGTGTCCGGTAGCTACAACCACAGCATCAAACACCTCTGATGTCACCTTACCAGAATCTTTACCTTTGCTCTTAACAACCCATTTTAAATCTATACCAAATCCTCCATCTTCCAACATCCCAACATAATCTACTTTGGTATTCAACCTAATCATTTCCCTCAAACCAAAAAACTCACAAAAATCTTTAAGGTACAATAGAAGCTCACTGTGACCAGGGAATCGCCTTGTATCCCTACCTTTTTTTATCAAAAAAGGAAAATCAGTGAACCCCATTGTCTCTCTAGGGGACGTGAGCCTTAACGACTCATAGATGCTACTATGGGGATCTTGATCTTCAACTTTAGGGTCATAGAGCCATTGGCCTCCAACATCATGATTTTGTTCCAAGACCACCACTTTGTGCCCTTCTTTCTTGAGCTCCCTTGCGGCTACCAACCCAGATGGGCCAGCACCAATAACACACACGTACCTCGGTGGATTCCTCACTGAAACCATTTGTGCGAGTGTGTCTTTGAAGGGTGAGTGAGTTGAGTGCATATTCCTCACTGATATTAAGATGAATACAAACATGTGTCCCTTGGGTTGAAAATGGGGCAATCTCTGTGGACTCCCTAATATTTAGCAACTAGTATTTTTTAAAATTATTGAGTATAATTTATACTTTTATGTTAATGAGAATTTAAAATGGTCATGCTATTAAATAATGTATCTTATTTTCTCAAAATTTAAATTTTTGTCTATGTAAGTATGTAACCCAAGAGAATATAGCTAGTTCATTACCTTTTAGTGACTGGGTCAAAACTGAAGTATAGTTAGCTTTCTTAAAAGTGACATTAGAGATCAAGAAAAATTAAAAGCATACTGGAAACTGGGGAAAAATATTGTTTAACCTTTGATTCATTAAATGGTTGGCTTGGAATGTATTTACAGTCTGTTTCTGTTATATGTATTTCTAAGCACATTAGTATATTTGCGTTTATTTAAGGGTTAATGATCCAAAAAATATACAAACTTGCCACTTTTTACTATTGTGATAATAAACTTTTTTTTTCCTATTAAAACAAAAAAACTTCTTAATGACTATTATTGTAACCAAAACTAACACGTGACAATAATAATTAACCCCTTACCCAAAAAAACTCATTTATACTCGTTTTATTATTCTGAAGGACCATTTTTGCCAACTTTCCAAACCTAAATACCAATATTAAACAAAAAAACCATATACTTGCATTAAACTACCAAATGTTTACAAATAACCAAGCAATCATCCCCAATCATCCACCTTGTGTGCTATATCCACCTTTCTTCTTCTCATAGTCATACCCCTAAATACATGAAACAAATTGTCTCCTTGCTCCTTTCTGCCACCAATCTCGTGATCACTAGATGAAGAGCCTATCATCTTCACCTCCTCTTTTCCCACAAGTGATCACGAGGGTGTGTCGAGCTATGGGGAGGGATAACAATACTGAATCGAGTTGAAAGAGGCACCAATTCAGTTTTCATCACCATTCTTACAAAAATTAGGGTTGGGTAAAAGTTAGGGTTTTCAAAAATTAGATTGGGGGTTTTGCAATTCAAGGTGTGTTCAAGTCGAATCAAGCTTCAATTTGGTGATATCAAAAGGGATTTGTAGTCAATCGAGTTTTTTTGGATCGGTTCATACCTCTACTCGCTACCCATTTTGTAAAGATGAATTTCATTGATTTCCTGAAATTTATTTTTGCATATTTGTATTGGTCACACTAGAAGTGCTTGTTTTAATGTGGTTAAGGGTTGTTGCTCTTGGGTCTAATCGTGGTCGAGACTCACATAAAAACATTTGGTGGTTTAATGCAAGTATATGGTTATTTGTAAGGGAAGTGATATGTACACATACACTTTTACTTTGTAAATGTCGGCTTGGGGATGATTGCTTGGTTATTTGTAAACATTTGGTAGTTTAACGCAAGTATATGGTTTTTTTGTTTAATATTAGTATTTAGGTTTGGAAAGTTGGCAAAAATGATCCCTCAGAATAATAAAACGAGTATAAATGAGTTTTTTTGGGTTAAGGGTTAATTATTATTGCCACGTGTCAGTTTTGGTTACAATAATAGTCATTAAGAAGTTTTTTTGTTTTAATAGGAAAAAAAAAAGTTTATTGTCACAATAGTAAAAAGTGGCAAGTTTGTATATTTTCTGGACCATTAACCCCTTATTTAATTAAGACTTTTGTTTAAGCAATTATTTAAGTAAAACTTATATTTATCACCTGTATATTTGGGCTTATTTAAGTAAGACTTTTTGCTTGAGCAATTATTTAAGTAAGACTTATAAATTATATGGATCACCTCAGTTTATTTGGGTTTATTTAAGTAAGACTTTTTGCTTGAGCAATTATTTAAGACTTATAATTATATGGATCACTGAAGAATGTGAATATAGAAATACATTATGAACGCTAATAAAATATAGGAGTTTTGCTGATGATAACTTAAATGATATGTTTAAGAAGTAACTTTTTATTAATACAGAAATACATTATGAACATTAATAAAATATAAGAGTTTTGCTACTGACAACTCTAAAAAATATAGTTAAGAAGTAATATTTCTTTTTTTTTATTACAATCCTTCCTAGACGTGCTTTTAAAGTGGACATTCAAAAAGAATATGATACGGTTGACTGGGGTTTTTTGAAGACTATTTTTATGGGTTTTGGTTTCCATTCCACTATGATTTCCTGGATTATGGAATGTGTGACTACTACTTCGTTTTCTTTGAAAATTATTGGTTCTTTGCATGCAGGTTATTTCAAAGGGAAACAAGGGCTTCGAAAAGGTGATCCTTTATCTCCTTATCTTTTTACTCTTGTTATGGAGATCCTCACTCTTATCTTGCAGAGAAAGGTCCAGAATTCGGTTGAGTATGCTTTTCATCACCGTTGCTCGAAATTGAATATTATTAATTTGTGTTTTGCGGATAATCTATTTTTGTTTGCTCAAGGTGATGTGAATTCAGCTAGCATTATTATGGAAGCTTTGGATGAGTTCAAGATGGTTTCGAGGCTAGTTCCTAGCCTTCCTAAGAGTACGGCTTATTTTTGTAATGTCTTGAATCATACTAAGCTTGCTATTCTTAATGTTCTTCCCTTGGAACTTGGAAGAAGGTACGCTCCCGTTAAGTACCTTGGAGTTCCTTTAGTTTCTACACGTTTGGTTTATCGTGATTGTAAGGAGCTTGCCGAAAAGGTACAAAACATGATTGGTGATTGGAAGAACAAGTTTCTTTCGTTTGCAGGTAGATTGTAACTTGTGCAATCAGTTTTGTCATCCATGCTTATTTATGGGTCATCGGTTTTTATATTGCCATCCCATATTATTATGGACCTTCAAACCATAATCCGAACCCGATGAGCGAATGGAGCTTGAATCACACCATATTATTATGCATGTTTATGTTTCAAACCGTATTTTTATGCATGTTTATGGGCCACGATCACACCATCTATCAAACCAATTCGATGTAGTCTTCCCATCACCAATACGATGCCAAATGTACCTTCGGATTTTGGGGAGTAGGGATTATTGTGGTGTAGTTATGATGATATTTTAGTGATTTTTGTTTTTGAATCATTATAGCGACTTTGTTAGTTATTGAATAATGTTATAGTAATTTTGTTATTGAATAAGTATTTTAGCGAATTGGTATGTCTGTTTTGGGTAATTACAGGTTTTGGTATATTTTTCCAGAAAAAATGATGAAAAATGTGCAGTTTGCATGTGCAGGTACAATTGGCGATGGCATGTCCTAGCCAATAACCTTAATCATATTCTAATGTTAAACATATTAGCGAGGACGTGTCCTCGCCAAAAGTCCAGTTGGCCCGACTGGTTTGTACTGCTAAATGGATTTATTTTTAAATATAATTAATCAATTAATATAATTAATTGATTAATTAATATAATTAATGGATTAATTAGGCTTAGGTATTGGCGAGGACATGTCTTCGCCAAATGTCTAGTTGGCCCGGAATATAATTAATGAATAAACGATGAATTTATTTTGGGGAAAATGGAGGTCTTACGGTATGTTCCGGACTATAAATATGTTCTTGAGGATGTCGGCGAAAGCAATGTATTTTGACAAGTCATAGTGAGAGATTAGCAGTTGCATATGGAATTATAAAGACTCCTGAAACGACTCCTTTGCAATTAATCAAGAATTTGTGGATGTGTAGCGAACTAGCGATTGTCATACTGCTATTAAGTTTATTTCTATGATTAATGAAAGAAAGATTACTAGTCGGGATAATAATAAATTTCCATCATTTCAAGGATGGCGTTTGTTCTTGTGGCAATTTTTGGCAGTATTTCTTTGAAGTTTATACAATGGCCGTACGTATTTTGTTATAGTTTTTTGCTCTAATTTGTTGGGATTATTTGATGCAAGGATTAATTGGCTGAAGTTTATACAATGGCCGTACCCCTTGCAAGGCCGGAGGTCCTTTTCTACCTTTGGTAGAACCGGAAGCAGCCTCTCTACCTTAGGTAGGGGTAAGGCTGTCTAAGTCTCAACCTCCCCCATACACCGTGGACGACGGTATTGGGACCCATAACCCGTGGAAGACGGTATTGGGAGTTACTTTTGGTTTGAGTTATAATACACAAGTGTTGATTCATTAGCTCTTCCCTCTTATACTGTTTATACTTTTTAGATTTTTTTATGTTTCTTTTAGTTTCTTTAGGTATTGCTGCTTGTTAATCTCTAGTTGGGTAAATCATAAGTCACATATAAATTCGGGCAGACATGAAGTAGTGAAGCTTATCAAGAATAAGGAAATATCTGAAAGTGAATTAAAAAGCATATGATATCTCTACTAGCAGGGTACCCGCGCAATGCGGCGGCGGGTACCCGGTAACTAAATGTTGTGGCGAGCAAATATTGTTCATTTATATGTTTTTCTAACTATAACTTTGTGAAATACCGACAAATTTTTATTAAAATATCTATAAACTATAACAATGCAAACTATTTTACATTCAACTAAACAAAAGGTTCAAATTAAAGAGAGTAGCATAAGTAACATCTTTAAGACACAAATTTAATATAGACATCAATACAAAGTAAAATGTAATGTACATAAACAAAAAATGTCAACTATTAATATGAATTATCAATGTCAACAAGGAAGGGACAGCCCGCCAATTGATTTTTGTATTTGTTAATTAAATATAGCGGCATCGAATGTTCAAGATAATATAAATAAAAAAGTTGTACAAATGACAGATTCTATTGCAGCAACTGTGCAGACCCTGTCCCAAATTTGTGTCTTGTTCTGTATCAAGCGCTTTAGCCGTACAAAGTCACTCCACAACTGCTGTAATAAGTGTATATGATCAATACAATATTTAAATGCCTCCAGTAACGACTTGCGACCACATCTCAAATACCTGGAGCACTCTACAGCCGACTCAAGAAAGCGGTTTATTAAACCATCATATTAATATGCATACCTTATGTACGATTTCTGCAACCTTATCCGTACTTGTTTTAAGAAACCTGTAGACGCGTGCTGCATTTGTTCCATTGACACGGACCTACACAAATCAATCAGTTGAATTTAACCATCTCGACAAACAAATCAACAAAACATCACATATGTTTATTCGTATACCAGTTTGGGCTTAGCCGGGTATTTGGATAAAACAAAAATTTATGCTTAACTGTGCTACTCTTGCACTAACATTATGAAGAAAAAATGGTATTCTTTAGTGGATTCAGTTTAAGACGCTCGCCTGTATGTAAATGGGACTTATTATGTTATTTTATCTAAAGAAGTTTTTTAGCCCTTTAGAAACCATTAAACTCTTGTATAAAAGCTAATCCAAAATCAGTGAGTGTGATTGATGATTCTAGTGACGAGTAGTAGTAGTGTAGTAGGAAGGGAGGGAGAGAGGGTTTTAGGGTGTGGGGTATCCGAGCATGGCCGGATTTGAGCATGTGCGGGGTGATCAACCGCACAGGGCCTCTAAATTTTAAGGACCTCAAGATTTTATACGGCAGTGATGTTTTAATTCGGGTTTTTCACGTACAAGTGATAAATATGCATTCTGAAACTTAAGATCCACTGATTTTTACCAAACCTAAGTTATAATCGAGTGATTTTACGCGACTTTAAAGAAAATGATATAAAGAACGTGGTTATGGATGTTACAGTGTTATATGACTGAGGAAGATGACGACTCATGACAGTTTCCACTTTACACCCCTAAAGTTTTTTAGGTTTTACATTTCTGCCTAATATTTCTTTTTTATTTCTAAGTTAGTACAAAGGAGTTTATGAAATTAACAATCCCATCCCTCTATTGAGACAAAGTTTGGAAATGGTTCATTTGGTTTCTAAGAATACTTTAATATATGAATAGAAAAAACTTTTTAAAGTGTTTTAAAACTATAAGTATGATACATATAAACTTGTTAAACACCGTTATTTTTATGTTGTTTCGCGTATTTCATATATTTGAAATTTCTATTTTTCATATATACGTAGATTTTTTATGTTGTTCGAGGTGCCTAAATTTCGTTATGGCACAGGGCCTCCAAATTTCACGGGACGGCCCTGTATCCGAGTTGCGTAACATCACAACACAGCACAGCTCCCGGGGTTGTGAAACACAACATAAGTGGTCCTAGTAAGATGGACCTTGTAGTGAAAACATTAACTGATGCAATCTAATCTTATCAATAGCAGTCTTTAGACTACTAATAAGCTATAATTTATTAAAACTATAACTACCTAGCACAAATTACTAAGAATAAGCAGCTTTTCACAATTAAAAAGCTAGGAACTGAAAATTCATTTGTAAACATAAGGAGTGCCAAACAGTCCCTAAAGTGATCTAATAAGCTATGGGAAGGCCTAATAAACTACTATGGTAAAGAGGGAAATCCTAAATAGCTATGGGAACCTAAATAAGCAAACTATATAGGGGACTTAGGCTGCTGATGTGGGACAGCAAAACAGTCCAAGGGGGCTACTTCAAGAGCAAATTAAGCTAACAATAAGCAAATACTAAAAATTATAAAAAATACTATCATCTAGATAACCAAGTAAATACTATGCATACCAAATTTCAGATCACAAGGCCTAATAATAAGAAAATTAAAAATCAAAAAGTGGAGCCACTTGGACAAGTTTGGGCTGCTGTAACAGTCAACAAGATGGGCAAATGGGCACTTTTTATAGGCAATTTTAACTAATCTAAGCTATCCTAGGTGCAAAAGAGCTAAAGTCAGATCTAGAGGGGTATGTGAGGATGTAAGAAAAACAAATTTGAAAGAGTTTTGATGGAAAATAAGCTGTAAAAAGGAGGTTGAACAGCAGCTAGGCTGCTGTTCTGTCACAGAAGTTGAAGATAGAAATCGTTTTTTTTTTTTGGTTATCAAAAACTTGTAAACTTTGTGATACAAGTTAAAACCACTTTTTCAAACTTACTAACACCTCAAAATACTTTGACTTTGAAAGTCAAAGTGAGTGAAAAATAAGTTTTAGACCATAAATAAGCTAGTGCCAAACAGTCCTTATGGGGCATAAAACTTAGAAAACTCACTTTTTAAAAACAGAATTTGGATTTTTTTTCTTTTGTAGAACTAATTTGCAGTTTAGAACAAAGCTTAAGAATAACTAAATAGTAACCAATAAGCAAATAAGCACTTATGTGCTTATTTGAATATAAACTGATAAGTAAAAGATAAGCAGAAACAAAGTTTTTTTCATTAATAAAAAAACAAGTTACAACTGAAAAAAAAAACAGAAAACTAAATTTAAAAACTTAATAAAAATCCTAGGTTATAAAATTTGAGGCTTATAAAATAGAAGCCGAAAAACAAATATATAAACTCATAATCCACATATAAGCTTAAACAAACACACCTTAAATTTGTTAGTCATCATGTAAAACCTCTCGATACACCACGTTTGATGTGTAAACTCCGTCGACATTAAACTTCTTCGTAGGATTTACTAATACTTTTGTCGTGTTACGTGAAATTCCTCTTGAAAGGGCAACGTAAAGTTGGCCATGTGAGAAAACCGGTTCAGGAAGATAAACGCCAACGTTCGGAATAGTCTGTCCTTGAGCTTTGTTAATTGTCATAGCAAAGCTTAGCCGAACCGGAAACTGTTTTCTTTTCAACTTGAAAGGAAACATGTCGGCTTCAGATTGAGATAGAGGGATTCTTGGCAAGAATACCCGTTTGCCAGCATATTGTTCAACAACTATTTCCGCATCAATTAGGTTTGGCTCAAACTTTCTGCATATAAATCTTGTGCCATTACATAATCCGTCTGAGGGATCAAGGTTCCGTAAAAGTATTATTGGGCACCCAATTATGAGACGGAGAACATGAGGGGGCAAACCACTAACATTAAGCGAGTTTAAAAAATCCATGGGATATAAGTTGTTTTTGTTGTCTTGTGCTTCATCGAAACTGTAAAAGATTTTCTCGTCTCCACAAAATCTATCGATCAACTTCTTGTTAAGCTCGTCCACATGCTCATTTTTGGTTGATAAAATCGCCCTAGAAATGATATAATCCTATGAATTTTCGTTGACGTGCAAAGAAGGAAAGATTGCATTGATCAATTCTTCCTTAGATCGGGCCATATCATTGTATGGACTGGTCATGTCATCAGGGATGCGAATGTAATTTTCATCAATCACTTCTTCATCTCCATTGCCGACTCGTAAAAGAAAATCAGAAAACCATGGATCTGTTCGCGCTCTCATATTCAAAGTCAACCTAATTTTTTTAATCACAGACCATAGCGGTGACATTCGTAGGCTGGAGTCTATGATTTGTGCTCGCGTTCCATGTCTCACAACTGGCAAAACTTGTCTAAAATCATCTCCTAAGACCATTATTTTTTCACCAAAAGGGAGTCTCGTGCCTGTGATGTCTTGCATTGATCGATCCAGTGCCTCCAGAGCTTGACCCTTAGCCATCGAAGCCTAATCCCATATGATTAGTGTGGCGGCTCTAAGCAGTTTTGCAGTCCCACTTTGTTTTTTAATGTTACAGAGAGTTATTTTCAAGGTTAATTGGAATCTTGGATCGGGAGTGTGCTGTTCTACCACCCGCCATGTTATTGGCTGCAGCACCCGATGAAGCGGTTGCGAGTGCAATGATACCACGAGACCGGACCTTTGCAAGCAAAGCTTTATACAAAAACGTTTTCCCCGTTCCTCCTGGGCCATCTATAAAGAACACGCCCGGGATTTGGTTATCCACATGCCTCAAGATCTCATCATACGCGTATCTCTGGTCATAATTAAGAGAGTCAGAAGCAAACAAGTGTTCCTCTTCTACAACTATGGAGTACTCCTCTTGTAATTCCCTAACAACCCCAGATTCTAAACTCACATTGATGTTTAGTTTAGGAAGATCAAAATCATCAAGATCTTTACCCATAGACTGCAGAAAAACTTTGATGTCTTTTAGGACCATATTTTGGGCTACCTCCACATTTTCATATAGTCGTCTGTAATCTTCCGAAAAGGATTCGTAGTGGTCATCCCATAACTTCCGAACATCTCCCGGTTCACAAAAGATCAAAATAGTTGCAAATAACCTCCTAAGAGCGGGTGGAAACTGAAAAAGAGAACCCTCGCCAAGACATGTCGATAAAGCATCATCATTCTCAATTAATCCTCTCTCGAGAGCAGCTCTTCGAAAAGTCTGGTACAACACGTGGTTGACTGTGTATAGATCTTTCGAGTCCGTAGGCCCACAAACATGTGACAGGAGTAAGCGTAGGTAGAATCGTTCTCCTTCAGCGGGATTAGCAGAAACCATTCTTCCCCTCATTGATCCTTTTTTTTTGAGGATTCCAACGTCGCGTTGCCTTATTCCATGTGAAGTGCTTGGGAAAGTCCTTGTACAAGTATTGTCTCGCACCAACATTGAATTTATTCTAAAAAAAATCAGTCAGCATTGATCTCTTGTCTCTCTCCCTATCAACAATGTCGGTCAATATATCATCTTCTCTGAACCTGACCATTTGTTTATTTGGGAGATGAATTTGCAATGCCATCACACATGGTTGGATCTGTGAAAGAGAGAAGCTAAAAATCCTCCAAATTGCCTCGGGGGGAGACATATAACGGGCATCTTGAAATCTCTTTATCTCGTTAATAACTGTATTTTCACTATCTGGATCGACATGGACAGCCTGTTTATCGTGACCCTTGTAGACATACTTAAACACGTACTTCACTGAAACAATACTCGAACATACCTCAACGTTTATGTGACAGTTGAACATCATTAGCAACTTTGGGTTGTAAGGAACCACCCATCTGTTGTCTAGGGTATTTCCACGCACGTCCACTTCCATCCCATTGTCTCTCCTTCGATATAACGGATACGAGTCCTTTCCTTGTGTTGTTTGCTCGTTGAATTGCCTGGGGTATTTGAAACGACATTGTTTCGGCTCACCCTGCATACAAGGGCTGTTGGTTCGTAAGCTTCCGCATGGACCGTGCATCATGTGTTTTTTGACCAGCTCGTGCATTACCGGATGCCTTGTCGGGTCTGGAATTTCACTACACACGATTTTATCATACTGATCTGGATTCGACATTTTGTGATCTGCTCTCATAATCAGGAGGAAATGAGCATGAGGTAGGCCACGCTTTTGAAACTCAATGACGTAAACATATGAACCGACAATACCGAGTACATCCCTTTTGAAGAGTTGCTCCTTTAGATCCTCTAATTTGGCCCGGAACACTCTTGAAACAAGGTCTGGTCGATCTGGTGCAGCCTGACCAGGCAATAGCTCAGTCTGGATTTCTGGCCAATTTGGATTGCATGTCATAGTAAGGAATATATCAGGCTTCCCGTCATCTTGAACTAAGGTCATGGCATCCAAAAACCGACGGCGCATGTCACGGGGTCCTCCAATGAACGACGCAGGCAACACAACTCGTTGCCCGAGTCTATTTGGTTGAACTTCAC
Source organism: Chrysanthemum makinoi (assembly GCA_910596185.1). Classification (NCBI taxonomy): domain Eukaryota; kingdom Viridiplantae; phylum Streptophyta; class Magnoliopsida; order Asterales; family Asteraceae; genus Chrysanthemum; species Chrysanthemum makinoi. The sequence goes on along the minus strand of OU343222.1, from coordinate 59,501,423 downwards.
CGGCATTGACACAATCCACAATACCTTGGTACAAATCTGCTCTAATCTTCGTTTGGTTTCGCTCACAAAATAGCAAACGTGAAGTCTCAATCTTTATGTAGGTGTCAACGACAAACTGTTGTAACAATCGGCCACCTAATAAAAGCACGTTTGGAGTAGACCGGATCTGGAACTTGTAACAGTAGTACTCCCGCATGGTTACGGTCTTCCTACCCCCGGATTCATTAGGCTCTACAAAGAATGAGGTGATTGATAATACTAAATAAGATATTTATAAACTCAGTAATATTTATTAATTATAATTATATTTATGAAAAAACAAATTCTGAGTGATATTGCTCATACCTTCAGAATCTTCCTCGATATTTTCTTCATCCCCAATGATTTCGTCGTTGGATTCGCCATCCCTTGGTATTTTTGAATGCCATCTAGGCTCTCCATTGGGAAAGAACAAAACATAGGACAACGGATCGTAAGAAGCAAAGTGAGGTTGAATCTGGGTTGGGTAATCAGACCTCCCATACACAACAATGCTTCTCTTATATGCAGTAATGTTGTTGTTACCTTCAACCCAAATGCCAGCAACCTGCATAACGTTACAAACTAACATGTTTTATTATAAAATAACACCAGATTATATTTAAAAATTTGCACAAGTTAAACAAATTTATTCAAACCTTAGATGTGGTTGGAAGGTTGTAATTCCTTTGGTCGAGTTCCACAGATGCATTTAATGTCACTCTGTAGTCATCGAGCGGTCCTAAGTCAGCAAGGCTTCGAAACGTTGTCACGTATGGGTTTGTTGCAAGAACACGTGTCAAAATTTCAACAATTTGTCTATCAAGATTTGTCCATACAAGTCTATGCGACAACTCGGTTTCAGGATCATAAAAATACAATTGTAAGGGTCTGTTTGGTATGACGGAATGAAGTAGCGACGGAATGTAATGAATATCGTAATGGAATAAATGAAGTAATAGAATGACGCATTACGATTATAATTATGTTTGGTTGTTATGATAAAATTGAATGTAATCGATAATATTAAGACTAAAATAGCCTTTGATAATATATTTTTTTTGTTTTGTGGATAGTTAATAAAGGGCTTTTATGTAATTATGATTCCATTACAAGATGTAATGGAGAAAAACAAGGGACCCCCTAATGAATGAAAATGGTGGTTTATGATGTAATGGGTGATTCCATGTAATGCGTCATTGCATTATTTAATTGTAAACAAACAAAATATTCTTCATTCCATCGTAATGATCTTTTCTATTCATACTCTTATTACGATGTACCAAACACTACGTAAGTACCTAGGTTGTCCATCCCTAGGAACCAACTGATCAATTCTATGGTACATACCTCCGTGCGCACGAAAAGTATACACTCCAGATGTCATATTGGTCAAGGAAGTATCCAAATTTACACCCATCGATGTGAATGAGAAATTTGTGTTGTATGCACGTATGTTATGCCTGAAAACTTTACCCACTTCACATTGTGAAGTATAGAGATTAAATAGTTCATCTGGGATATTTGAGGATACCAATTTTGTCTTTCCTTTCATACAACAAAATGTAGGGAATTCAAACTTTATCCGTTTTGCTCCACACACAGCACATGGTGGTTGTTCCTTTAAAACACGGTGCTGTTTAGGGACACCATCATAAATGAAATCATATGGATCTACGTCTTGGTTGTCGCCTATGATCGATGGATTGACATTGCCATCAGTACCCCCATCTGCATGTAAGCCATTTAAATGTAAGAATAAGTTGTAATGGATAAGTGTGGATCGCGCAAATTAAATACTAACCTGTTATAGGTGATTCTTGAGTCATGACAGCATCAAATGAAGGTAGCAGTCTACGAGGCTCACCTCGAATTGCTGTTGTAAGAATGCAAAATTAATTCATGAAAACTATTTATTAACAACTTGGTAAAAGGTAAAAAATAATAATAACGCCAGATTTTGGTTTTGTGTTACCGTTGTTGCTTTCAAATGTCAACCTCGAGGATATGTGTGTAGCTCCTGCTCTATTTTTATGAACGGGCAAGTAAATGCCATTTGTCATATCTGTTGATGTTGACCGCTTTGATAGTTGCGCAGCAGTTCCGCATTCTTTTCCTTCCTTCGCTGATAATAATTTATATTCTTAGTTTTTATATCTCGACATGAATTTTGTGAAGTCTCTGGAGGTTTTCCGGAATTCAAGCTGTGAAGAAGCGGATTTTGGCATGGGGGTATGTTTTCTTTGTTTGCTAGTACACTATCACCTGGTGTGGCTAGTGTGTTACTATCACCTGCCGTCATATCTATTACTTCATATGGATCTACGTCTTGGTTGTCGCCTATGATCGATGGATTAACATTGCCATCAGTACCACCATCTGCATGTAAGCCATTTAAATGTAAGAATAAGTTGTAATGGATAAGTGTGGATCGCGCAAATTAAATACTAACCTGTTATAGGTGATTCTTGAGTCATATGACATCAAATGAAGGTAGCAGTCTACGAGGCTCACCTCGAATTGCTGTTGTAAGAATGCAAAATTAATTCATGAAAACTATTTATTAACAACTTGGTAAAAGGTAAAAAATAATAATAACGCCAGGTTTTGGTTTTGTGTTACCGTTGTTGCTTTCAAATGTCAACCTCGAGGATATGTGTGTAGCTCCTGCTCTATTTGTATGAACGGTCAAGTGAATGCCATTTGTCATAGCTGTTGATGTTTGACCGCTTTGATAGTTGCGCATCAGTTCCCCATTCTTTTCCTTCCTTCGCTGATAATAATTTCTATTCTTAGTTTTTATATCTCGACATGAATTTTGTGAAGTCTCTGGAGGTTTTCCGGAATTCAAGCTGTGAAGAAGCGGATTTTGGCATGGGGGTATGTTTTCTTTGTTTGCTAGTACACTATCACCTGGTGTGGCTAGTGTGTTACTATCACCTGCCGTCATATCTATTACTTCACTGTCATTCACTGGTGAAGATGAAGAATTTACTCTTCGGTCTTCCAATATTCCTAATGGTGCTACAAATGTTACTCGTGGATTAAGTCCGATCACGGGGAATAAACAACTAATCCATCAAATTCAAGCTCCTTAAAAGCTCTTAAGGAAAAATCTAAAAATCATGAAAAATTGATATTTGAAATCACAAGCTAGCTAATATGTAAAATCCAAAATCTCAACTAATTTGAATGAGAATTGAAGAAATTAAAAATCAAAACTAAAGAGACTTTGGTGAGTAAAGAGTTCTTTTTGACTTTTTCAATTTTTACAATCTTTGACTAAAATGAAATATGAATGATCCTAGAATTCTGAAATTGATGTAACAAGCTATATTGAGACCTAAATTAACTAAGTAATCTACTTATGCAACTAATGGAAAGGTAATGCACTGGATTGGCAATTTGAAGACAGAAAGTAGAATGAAATTAGGATTTTGACTCTTTGATGTGAAACAAAGGTGTTATATGCTAGAATTAAGCTAGACTAATCTAAATGAAACTGTATGAACCAAAACTAACCACTGATGCAGTCCTATACACAGAAATTAAAGCTCATCCAAACACTACTTTAGTGATCCAAATGCAACTCAACTTATCAAACCTGATGAAATTTTGTCTAAAACTGATATGAAACCTACTCAAACAACAATTTGAAAACAGAAATTGAACAACACAAATTTGACTATGAAAGTTGACTAATGTTGACTTTTTTGAAGAAAATGAATTCAAGACCAATTAACTTCAGAAATAACCTCACATAAGCTCACATAAGCTTATGTGAGCTTAATGAGTAACAAACAAGGCTTTTAAACAGATTTGAAAAGAGCTTGCACAGAAATTCGAATTGACAAGAAATTAAATGAAAACTTGATTTGCATTAATAAAGTGAATTACAGAATTGAAGTGAAAAGAACTGGATTACACTATGAAAGCAAGTAAATGACAAGTAAATAAATGGTCAAAATTATGATATGTAGTATAGATAATAAACATACCCTTCTGTTGGTCTAGATCTGCTTGAGAGACATCACCAGTACCATTCTTAAGTACTTTGTTATCCTTTCGTCGTGCATTATTGTTGTTATCGTAGTCTTTACGCTTTCCAGAATGCATAATGGTTAGAGCGCACCGTACTGGTTAGATTTGTTCAGAGTGAAGATGACAGGCTGAATATAGTTTGGTGATATGTGTATTTTTGTTTACCACTATTATATAAGAGTAGCACTTGTATCCTAACATACAACTATACAAGTATGTTAGGATGAAAGTTCCAAAAACACTTGCAGAGAATTAAGTTGAAATGTCAAACAGCTATACAAGTGCTACAGGAAGTCAAACTTAAAGCAATACTAATATTCTAAGTTGCCAACCATATATATGCAGGGTTCATGTCCAAACCACAGTAACACAAAATAAAAATACAATTTATAGCACACGTCTATAAATAAAATACAAACCAAGTATCGAACGAATGTTAACAAATATTATATACAAATTAATATTAATCAAATCAAGTATTAAAAGAATAAATAGTACTAATTAATATCAAACAAATATTTATTTATATACAAATTAATAGACACAAATAAATTTATATACTAATAATCAAAAACCAATATTGAGAAACCTCAAGATATGGATTGGCTTCTGGTAATGTAACTCCCAACGGCTTTAGATCTACTTCTTGCGTCTTTCAAGCTATTTTCGGCAATAGTTGTGTTGTGTAATTTCCAGAACTAAATGAAACGTGTTGAAAATCAAAACAAATCAAACCCATAATGAAAACCAAAACTCAATACGGAATATCAAACCCAAAACAACCAATTCCAAACACCCCTTAATAACACAATTAATATCAACAAATATTACTATGCTAGTTTATAACAGAAAAACTACAACTCATAGGTACGCGTGTTTACGTTACTTTGCAAATTTAAAAAGAAAAAAATAAAACTGCCCATGCTTATGATTATAATCAGACAAGCTATTCAAATAACCAACTCTCAACTCAATTATCCAAAACCGCTTACAGTACCATCAACTTATCCAATAATCAATCCCAAACAACTTCAAACCGCTTATATGTTATATCAAAACATATTAACCCTCAGTAGACACACGAATAAACATATTGAGTCAGTCACATTTCAGTAGACATTCAAATGAAAACATGCCACCTATTGATCGAACATTATAAAATCCTAACTACAACAAAAAAACACACACAGCACAATGAAGCCAACAACCATCATCTACATAACATTCTCAAGAAGCCCACTAAAACAATGCACGAGCTGATTCATGGAACAGTCATGAGTCACAGTTCCGTAAACACTATCTAAGAATCATATATTCAGATATCACAAACCAAACTTTTGAGCTATAACTTAACATATCTGAACTCTTAAGAATCCTTATCCAAACAGCTTATCTGCTTATTGTGTTTCGTTATTGTAGACAAGCAAGTGTGGGAGTTGTTAAGAATCCTTATCCAAACTGCTTATCTATTTATTTGCGAGTCACTTATTCCAACCCACTTATTTACAAAAAAATCCAGACAAGGCGTATCCGGATTCTGGTATTGCTTATTGATACGGCTAATGGTTTCGGATATAACAGTAGCAACTCCCAACCTAATTCTACAAAAAACTGCTTATTCACCCTCAAATAATCAGACACAATTAGATAAGCAATCCTAAACACCTCCTGCAGTAAACACATGTGATACATTCAGATTAAGCTAAAAATCGCATCGAGCTAACTATAAAGTATAAATATAATACGAAATAAGTGTCCACTCAAGTCGCGCAAAAATTATCCGACTAAAACTACGCAACTAAACGAAACATCAATCAACAAACAAATAAACCGACTCGAATTTACGCGATTCAGCTAACAACAAAACCCTAACTAAACAATAACATAACAGAAATTACCGCGTCACACAAATTTATATATCAAATAAATATTTATACACCAATTTATATCATAACAAATTTATTATAACAAAATATCTATGTATAAATTAATATCACACAAATTTACTTACAGATTAGTATCAGTGAAACCTCATGATGGTCTTCTAGCAGCATTACGGCTACTTCTTGCGGCTTTCAAGCTATTATCAGTGACTCTTGTGTAACTTCCTTTAACCCCAAATGTTACAGGTTTGTAGGAAACAAAGCAAAAGAAATAATCAAAACCAAATAGACAATCAAAATAGAAAATCAAAACTGAAAGATTACTAAAAACCGAAAAATAGTACCTGTAGATGGTGGTTAGATGTCTCGGTTTAAAATCTGTATGAATCGAAACAAATAAATTATCAGAACCGGAACTACAATTAACAACGAAATAAGTGTAAGGAGCTGTAAGCAATTGATGTGAAACATATATACCATCTGATGACGTTACAATATCAGATCGACTTGTACATTGATGGTGGTTAGCGACAGCGTTTTGCGATGGTGGTCAACGGTTGTGTGACGTTTGTATAAGGTGGTGGTGGTGGTGATAGTGATGATGAAGATGACGATGACGGGATTTATGGAGTTATGCGATGGTGATAAAGTGGGAGTTGTGCGGTTGTGTGACTTCGATGATGGTGATAAAGTGGTGATGGCGGTGGAATGGTGGTTAGCTGAGTTGTGGTGTGTGTGTGTGTGTGAATTTAGACTATGTTTATCAGCAACCGATCACAACCCAATCTATTATTAAAATATTAGTTTCTCTTTCTTTCACCTACACAATCAATACTACCAACCAATTTCAATATTTTTACCATTTATCAACAACCCAACCAAACCTGTTATATTACTTATTTCATTTAATTTAATAACCAATAACAAATTGACACTTATACAAAATAAGAGGCAACCGGTCGTGACTTTTAAGTCACCCACCGACTTGATCACCACCCAACATAATAATTCTTTCATTTTTTATTAAGAAAAGGTGGGGACATCAAATATTATATTTACTTTTATACAACCGATCGGTTGCCAAACTCACCGATAAACATAGTCTTAATGAATTGAGAGAGAGAAAAATGTTACATACGATGAAGATGAGTGTGTTTGTTTGAGTGAATATGGATGATACTTTTAAGCCTTCTAAAATTAGAAGGCTTAATTTAAGCCTTCTAATTTTAGAAGGCTTAAAATTAAGCCTTCCAATTTTAGAAGGCTTAAATGCATTATAAGGTAGTATAGATATAGATATAGATATAGATTATCTATTAAACACTGCAAAAAAAATTCTTTGGAAAAGAGTAGTATCTCGCTCGTACAAGATTTCACCAAATATCCAGGGGAAATTGCAGTTTCTACATTCGACAACGACAAGCAGTAAAAAAAGGGCAAATTATAAAAAAAAATATCATACTTGTCATCATTTGCTCTTTTGGGTAACGAACATTTTTTTTTGCTTTTGTGGGTATTATACTTTCAAATTCATCATCTTTAGGGTATTATGTGACATTTTTGTCATTCGGGGGGAAAAAAATCTATTAGCTAAGAGGGGCAAAAATGTCCAAAATTTTCGCAAAATACCCTAAAGAAGATGAATTTGAAAGTATAATACCCACAAAAGCAAAAAAATTTGTTCGCTACTCACAAAATCAAATAGTGTAAAGTATAATACTTTTTTTTTATCATTTGCCCTAAAAAAAAACTAGCATCTATTAAATGTATATTAAGTGAATGAGTTATGAGCAGTCTTGTGGGAAGTAAATTTAACGTACAAGAGTTGTGTGGTGAGAGGAAATGGTTGTTGAAGGTATGGAGTTTCACATCTGGCAGTTTCGACGACTAGTGGTCTAAGGCGCTAGATTTAGGCTCTTGTCTGAAAGGGCGTGGGTTAAATCCCACATCTGTCAATTTTAATTATTTTTTAACCTCTTATTCTTCAACTAAATTCAAAATGTATCAGATATCAGTTCAATCATAACCCTAAATCATCAATACAACAAAACCAACAACATGCAAAAAAGCCTTGAATAATTAACCCGTTCGTCTTCAGATAGAAGTTACTTGTGAACTCAGTTTGATAGTTGATTCGACTTGAACCAGTTGATGTTGCAGACTAGTATTTGTTAAGTATTTATTAGTTTGATCTTATAACATCTGACAGTTTGGCCGAGTGGTCTAAGGCGCCAGATTTAGGCTCTGGTCCGAAAGGGCGTGGGTTCAAATCCCACAGCTGTCAATACTTTTTTTATTTAAATAAAAAAGTTAGTTTTCGACCAAAAAGTGTTCAAATCTTTTAACACTCTTACTAAATCTAATTTTTTTTTTCTTTTAAGAGTCAAACTAACAATCTCACAATCTTATATACGTACATTATAATATTTGAAAGTCTTCGGAGTTGAATCTACAACCAGTAATTGATTAACATATCAAGAATATCTACAACCACTTCATTGATTAGCATATCAAGAATACCGTCGAGTTATCTTCAGCTTGGACTTCGGTCCTTTTATGAGGCCAAAAGACTTCAATTTACCGATGGCGCTGCAATGATCTCTATGAAGGAAGATATAGTATAACTAAGGTTACTGTGGATGTTGATATAACTAATGCTCCTCCAATGTATAGTGGCTATTATAGTAATTCTGGGTATCTAAGCTAGTGGCTGCTGTTTTTCGTGCATAAAAGAGCAAGCTTCAGCTCTACAAGTTGCTACTATTTCTTAAAGTTTCTTAGGCACACGAGTAATCTTAGAAGTACTTTTAATAATGAATGTGTAGGATTCATAAAGTTTTATTGTTAAACATATAAATACCATCAACATTCCTCAATTTTCGCATTCCTCTCATATACAAAAGATTATGAACTCGTATAATGTCGCCAAAATGAATCACGATTCATGAACACATCAGTGACCATCCACATGTATGTACTTGCCTGGTTCTAACAAATAAAAAAGTCACTCTGCCATCCACAGTCTTAAGGTTTAACCATATGCATGAGTTTAATTTTACTCATAGTTATCAAATAATGTCCATTCGTCAACAAATAGCCACAAATGTAATATACATATGGAATCCAACATTTAATCGCACTCATATATTATAGGGATTCATTCCTTTTAGTCACGATCTTATTCATCCAATTTGCCCCTACTCTAGTCATAATCGTGTAAAAGAATTCCAGCATCTGGATTGTGGTCACAATCATACTTTCTGCTTTATGCTCAACTGTTACACATAATTGAAAGAATTCTAACTTTTAGACTCAGTTGCATTGTGTCAATAAGCCCAACATTTAGTAACCATCAAATGTCATAGAAGTTATTTTCAAGTCACAGTCAGTATTTTCCAAAGTTGAACACTATCAAATATCATAGTTGGCATATATAATCGCTATATAGAAGTTACTTTTCAAGTCACAGTCAGTAATTTCCAATTTCTAGCACTATCAAATATCATAGCTGGAATATATAATTGCTATATAGAAGTTACTTGTTAAGTGTGAAGTCAGTTTAATACTTGATTCGACCTGAAGCAGTTAAACTTGTAGAGTAGTACTACTACAGAACAGAACTAGAATTTAAAGTTTTTTTTAGTGATCTACATAAATGTGGTTTTTATTGTCATCTTCCATATCCTTGGCACATCCTTTATTATAAATGTTTATTTCCTCAAACTGTTTAGACTGGCAAGAGATAAATTTTCTTTGGTTTCTTGATATGCTCATATGAATCTCCACAATCTAAGTTATCATATTGTCCATACACATAAATCCAAACTCCAAGCTTTGTTATGGTCACAACTCACAACTACATTGTTACACTCCTAGTAACAATGCCGATTAACTTTTGCTAAATGTTAAGAAAAACATATCTTTAGCTCGCGGCTGCTAGTATCTGACTCTTCTTAAATGGTATCTAAACATTCGCACTCGAGTGAAAACCTAACTATATAAGTAAGATGTCTTTAAGCACAACTTACAACATAATCGTGCAAAATGGCACGGTTTGTGGATTTTCGATTCAGTGCCTTTGTTTTGACTTTCATAATCATATCAATTACGTCATTAGCTTCATCAGATGATTATCGAGCGTACATTGTCCTTATGGACAAATCAATGATGCCATCACCATACTTTAATCACTACAACTGGTACACTTCTATATTTTCATCACTTTCAAATGAAGCTCCTGCAATGCATCTCTATACGTACAACCACGTCATGGACGGGTTCAGTGCAGTCCTAACAAAGTCACAACTTTCACAACTTGAGAATGTATCGGGCTTTGTAACAGCATTCGAGGAAACACTTGGAAAGCTTCACACAACTCACACGCCTAAATTTCTAGGACTAAAGAAACATTCAGGGCTATGGCCCGTTTCAGGATTTGGTGATGATATGATCATTGGCATACTTGACACAGGAATTTGGCCTGAAAGTGAGAGTTTTCACGACAAAGGGATGTCGGAAGTACCTTCTCGTTGGCGAGGTGCTTGTGAAACTGAAGGTTTCTGCAATAAGAAACTCATTGGCGCACGATCATTTAGTCAAGGAATGAAGCGACGAAGGGAGAATATTTCAACAACAGATGATTATGATTCCCCTAGAGATTATGAGGGACATGGTACGCATACATCTTCGACAGCTTCTGGTAGTCGTGGTATGCAGCTGATTATTTTGGTTATGCAAAGGGGACAGCCACTGGAATAGCACCAAATGCGCGGTTAGCTATGTACAAAGTGTTGTTTCTAGATAATTCATTTGAAGCTGCAGCTAGTGACACATTGGCTGGAATGGATCAAGCGATAGAAGACGGTGTAGACTTAATGTCTTTATCATTAGGGTTTTTTGAAACACGGTTTTCCCAAAACCCGATTGCGATTGGTGCTTTTGCAGCTATGGAGAAAGGGATTTTTGTATCTTGTTCTGCTGGTAATGGTGGTCCTCATCGTTATACTATGTTTAATGGAGCTCCTTGGATCACAACTGTTGGTGCGGGTACTATAGACCGCGGGCTTTCTGCATTTGTTACACCAAATGATCCGAGTTATGGCATTTTAGTTGGGAAGTCGGTTTTCCCCGAAAATCTGTTGGTAGAGAGGGTTCCTATTTACTATGGATATGGAAATAAAAGTAAAGAAAATTGTGATGATGGATCACTCGATCCAAAAGATGTTAAAGGGAAATACGTTTTTTGTGATGATGGGCCAGTTGACTTTGAATCCATCGGTGCAGCCGGAGTTATCTTCAGTTCGGACAATGGTCCCTTTATGAAGCCAAAAGACTTCAATTTTCCGATCATTGCATTAGAACCGAAGGTTGGGCATAAGTTAAGGAAATACTTAATTGGCACAAAAAACGCGAGCGTTAGTGTTAAGTATGGCGAAACCGTGTTAGGCACTAAACCATCTCCACAAGTTGCATACTTTTCATCAAGAGGACCCGACGAAAGGTCCCCATGGATCTTAAAACCTGATTTATTAGCTCCTGGGGTTGATATTTTGGCTGCCTGGGCCCCCAATAGAGAAAGTGCCGCTATTGGAGATGATTATTTGTTAAGTGATTATAAGCTCCTTTCGGGTACTTCTATGGCTTCTCCACATGTAGTAGGAATTGCGGCGTTGTTGAAATCAGCACATCGTGACTGGAGTCCTGCTGCAATCCGATCAGCAATGATGACAACAGCTTATATACTTGATAATAATCAAAGTATAATAATGGATATGACTTCAGGGGTACAAGGTAACCCTTTAGATTTTGGCGCAGGTCATGTTAACCCGAATAAAGCAATGGACCCAGGTTTGGTTTATGACATCCAACCCCAAGACTACATCAACTATCTTTGTGCATTGAACTACTCAAGAAACGAAATTCAAGTCATTTCAAAGAGGTCAGAGATTGATTGTGCAAATGCGACACTTGATCTTAACTACCCTTCGTTTATGTTGGTCTTAAACAATACGAATACCACAAGCACCACTTTTCAAAGGGTGTTAACCAATGTTGGGGAGTCAGGTTCTTCATATCGAGTGATGGTGGAGACTCCTAGTACAGGTATGAATGTTACTGTTGAGCCTGCAATAATCTCCTTTGATGGAAAATATACTACGGCTAAGTTTACAGTTACTGTGGATGTTGATATAACTGATGCTCCTCCAACTGATTATGGCTATTATGGTAATTCTGGGTATTTAAGCTGGTACGAGGTTAATGGGACTCATGTTGTTCGAAGTCCAATCGTGTCTGCAATGGCTCCTTAAGATCGAAAAATGGCTAACCAAATAGTGCAACTAGCTGCGGCTTTTACTGCATAAAAGAGCAACTTTTGGCTCTATAAGTTGCCATTAATTTGTTCATTCTCTGATTACGTTGTGTTCTCCACTTTTTATGTAGAGGAAAATTAGGAAACCCAAGTATAGAAAGTGGTGAGGAAAGAAACAGAAAGATTGTTAAAAATTTGTTAGTTTTCTTTGAGTTGTAAGAAAAAAAATGAGGAAAATGGTGAAAAAAATGTTATTTGACAATTATGTCATCGATCATTCTTTTAATTGAGACTTAAGTTAAATTAAATAAAAGAAGAATTGCATATATATCTTTTCGTAAACACATTAATTACATATATATCCAACTTAAACTAATAATTACATATATATCTTTCCTAAATATTATATATTAAAAATATATCCATATAGTTAATTTATATATTATAAAATTAGGAAATATATGATAGTTATGATCTAACAATATGATGACCTTTATACCCTTAAATTTTCTTCCAATGGAGCATCTCTTCCTTCGGTTCTAACATAATCGATTGCCAAAGATTTATCGATTACGTAAACCAGTTTGTTTTCGTAGATAACTGGGATGAGGAGAGAAAAATTGGGTTGAGTCAAAACCAGGATTTTAGTGTTGTTCATGTTGATAATGCTATAGGTGATCATTATTTGTTGTAAGATTGATTATTGTAGGATCCATGGGATTGATATTCTGTATAATATGGCTATTTGGATAAGGAGTTGTTGGGATATTGGGTGAAGTTGCCTCTTAGGATAGTGGGCGGAAATTACAGAACAAAAAGATATTTGTTGGTGGGTTGTACAATTCCGTCAGTACTAATGTAACAATAATGTTTCACAAAAGACCAATTGTTATGGTCCCAATTGTTATGGAAGTAATGTTTCTGCACCGAGTCAATCTGCAATTGGTTTGTATGAGAGGTGCAACAAGCGAGATCATAAAACCCGCTACTCTAATCTTGGAGATCAGACATCAGTGAATCATGAATTCATGGTAGTTTAAAAGGTCATAACTTTGAGTTGTAATACCTTCGTTTGACCGATTTAAGGTACTTAGCTTTATTTCTTTAGGTAGGTTATTACTTAACTTCTATTGTTTTGGATTACGGAACTTAGAGCTATTACTTGTTGGTTGATAAAATTCCAAGATCTATTGAGCGTGTAACTCATAAGACATGTAAAGTCTGGAATCTTGCTTAATTTGGAGAATGGGAGAAATAGTCTAACCGCCACATGCAAATTGTCATACTTTGATCTCATATAGGCTTGAGTTGTATAGGCATGAATATGTTCCGTTACGTGCTTTTACACTCAGGAGGAGAATTATTCATCTCTGTGTACAACCATTTCATCACTTAATATCAAGGAGGACCAAAGTGATGGTAATATCCATGGAAGCATGGAGGGTTTATGAATATGAAAAAGCTCTCAATGCTGACAGAACCTATCCTAAGTTCAAGAAACGATTGGATGTGTACCCAGAGCAATGTTTCAGGTACAAATCGCAACAAATTTTGAATGTTTAACAACTTTTATTTCTTTTCCACTAATGTCTTTGAATCAGTTTTTCTGATATGGAGATCTCCACATTTCAGATGATTCGGCCCATTTCACCTGCTCTACCTATTGACTTGTTTCCAAATAAATTTTTTAACCCAAATTTGTGTGTCAAATTTACTGCCTCTAATAATAGTGTCACTGTCAATTAAGTGGTGAATGCATTAAAAATGAATTAATTTCCAATATTTTTCTTCAAGCAAAAACAGGAGATCCTGGAAGATGCGAGCTATGTGGTGAATCAAGGCTTTATGAAATGCTGCTCATGCCTCCATTTTTGAAACTATTTGAATAACAGTTCTCTAGAAAACTGGAACTGGATGAGTCTAATAGTGTATACTTGTTCCAAGGTAAGACATGTTTCAGCACAAATATAAAAGGATACTGAAAAGCCATCTATTTAGTATTTACTGACAGTGGTTTTGGCTAGGGTGGCAAACATACTAGGGTTAAGTAACATGTCAAAAACTTTTTAATATTTCCTTTTAAAGTTTCCTATTTATAATAATTAAGGTGTTCAATATGGAAACAAATCTATAAAATTCGATAATAATTTTTGAAACAACAACGTTCATGGGGTTTATGATTTTTAACATTGAGTGACACAATTGACCCATTGAACCTTGCGAAGAATAAGTATTGCTTCCTGTCGCTTTTGAAAACATGTACAGATGCCTACTTTCTTACAGCTTGCGGCGAACTTCATCTTTAGGCATTACCTATATTTATGCCTTTTAAGCAGGCTTGTAATTTGCACTAACTAATTTATTTCAAGGGAGTTAAGCGGAAAGTTAGATGGGTTGTCGCAAAGGAAGCCATAGTGGTGCAAACTGAAGCCTACCAAACAGTTCCATCAAGATAGAGTCTACACCTCAAAGAAAAGTGTTAAATGTAATCCTCTAAGTGCGCTGATATGCATTTAGAAAAATAATTAGTTGAAATTCTACTTTTCTTTTGAACGAGGATGTATAAAATTTTCAATTAATTGGACGAACAAGATGAGATCTTCCTATGCGATTTCACAAAAGACCTTTTAATTACTAAGGATACAAAACTTTCTAAACAAACTGTTAGAATCCAATCAATTAAAACCAATATCGACTAAATTTCACCATTGGATTTGTTTAAAATGTGATTCGTTTTTAACAAAAATCAACTGGCTAAACGTATTCACTGGTCCACGATCAGAGTTTTACCAAATCCAGTAGTAATATTTAGTTGATATTGGTTTTCATGGGTCACTGCTATCCTTGTGATGCGATGTTCGCATAAGTTTTATATGGCGAGTCAATGTTATATAATGAGTATCTATACTACATAAAATACAAAAATGGTCAATAAGTCAAGAATTGAAAAAGTAGAATATGAAAAGTGGAAATGTAGTTTGCATGGTAACTTTGGAAAGTATTAAATGGTTTGCAAAAAAGCTGTCATACCATTTACTCTCATATCATTCGTGAATGTCAAACCATGTTAAGAATTTTTGTTTTGCAATTACATTTTGATCTTTTCACGTTCTATTTTGAATATTAAACGAAACACTTGTCATAATATCGCATATCGTTAATTGTCTACCGCTAAGAACTAACCGCTGCCCCCAGGCGCGGATACTCGCCTAGTGTAAATATATATGTAGATGTTGAGGGAATGGATGCTAAAGATTAGTAATGTGAAAGAGATAAGGGTATAATGGACAATTTAGATTTAAATGATGAATAATATGTATTTTTTAATTTTTTTTAATACATAAATTAGCTATATGGATATATTTGTAATATAAAATGTTTATAAAGGATATATATATAATTATAAGTTTAAAATTTGGATATATATGTAATTATTGTGTTTTGGAGGGATATATACACAATTGCCGCTTAAATAAAAGTCAATTTATTCATAACAAATATATTAATTTTGTCCCACTCACCAATTTCATTCCCCTTTTCACACTTTACTTTCACTTTCCCTCTAAAAAAAACTTAAGAACACACATTTCTTTTTGTTTCTTCACTTACTTTTACTTTCCACCAAAAATCAAAACTTGAGAATACACTAGTGTAAGGCACATAAGTGTCTTAGTACTTTTAATTAGAGTTAATTATTAAA
This sequence comes from Chrysanthemum makinoi, assembly GCA_910596185.1. Taxonomy (NCBI): domain Eukaryota; kingdom Viridiplantae; phylum Streptophyta; class Magnoliopsida; order Asterales; family Asteraceae; genus Chrysanthemum; species Chrysanthemum makinoi. Next base: position 59,485,471 of record OU343222.1, on the reverse strand, counting down.
ATAGTCCATGTGGTTTGTCGTGTTTAACGGAATTAGTCCCCTAAACATTTTTTTTTCACACATCCTCTCCCTGTGGTTTCGACTCATATCGGGTTTGGCCTTTTGACCTTTTCGTTAGTTTGACAGTTAAATTAGTCATGTGCCATGCACATCAAAGGGTAATTGTGTCTTTTTGCACATTCCACTAACATACGTACATTTAGACCCTCATAACTCATTCACACACTTTTGTACATTTCACACATCATAAACTCACAATTTCTCTCTACCCAACACTCCCAACCATCACCACCTCCACCACCGGCAACGACGTACCATCCGCCACTACATGTATTGTCGCTGCAACCCACCACCTCCTGGTCTCCGCAACCCGCCACCAAATCATCAACCGTTGTCGGATGCACCCTTTCACATCACTGTGCTATCTGCTTCATTCTCATTTTTTATATGGAATTTAATTAGTGTTTTTTAGTTGTTGAAGATTCAAAAACAGAAACAAGTACTCCATCCGTCTCAAAATAATAGTTCATGTTTTCCTTTTTGGATGTCTCAAAGTAATTGTCCATCTTTCATTTTAAGCAATAAAAATAAAATTTAATGGAGGAATATTTTATTTGAGTGGTTGAAAATTATAGCGGTCCCACTTTTATTAAACCGTGTGATTTTTGTGTCAAGTCAATAATTTTGAAACGGACGGAGTATATTCATTGTGTAATCTGATTATGGTTTGATGATAAGGAAAAGGATATTTATAGTTTTTGATTATGTGTTAAAGCCTTTATTTAAAGAGAACATGTATTGGTTTTTGATGATACATAGATTCACAGGCTTGCCTAGAAGGTCTTGATCATCAAAATGTTCAACTTGTTTACTTGTATCACTCAACACAAAGTATGCATTAGAGGGTACACGAGACTTCTCTCCCCGTATTACACTCCGACGCTCAAGTCAGTCAACGAAATAACTTAAACGTAGTTAACTAAGGATATACGAGTTACTGTGACATCTAAATGAATACAAAAGATACATATACGAATGACTCATGTTATTCCTCTTTATGAGATTAAGTAATGATATCCGGAAAAAGTATTATTTTTTAACTATCCACATTTAATAACGACTCATGTTATCTTTATAAGTTTAACCCACGCACGGGGTTTAAAAATTGGCTTAAATTATTATTAACGGGAATATAAATATCAAAATGAATGCACGACCTCACATGTTATTGTGCAATGAAAATAAATAGGCGTGATTCCATGTATCAACCACACATAATTTTTCAAGGTCACGAGTCATTGGACCGTGCAATGCACACATGTTCTATCTAATTGTTCATTGCGTAATATGCAATGGCAATGCACCGTTCTTGTTTTTCAATAATTTCATGGATCTCGTAACCAAAAACATATAAAATCAAAGTACATGCCACCATTATAATTTGAACCAAGTTTAAGCTAAGCATAAATTCTACAAACTTCATATTACTCTTAACTCATGATCAGAATCGATACACGTATTGATCTATCATCTCCACGCATGTCTATATTTCACATGAAACCAATACATACGCATCAATAGAACTACTAACCTAAACTCGTGGATTATTAGAGTCATTCATGGCAGCAACTCTAGTTGGTAACACTTTACTGGTACCAAACTTTCAAGTTTGAGCCTAAATATGTTGTCATAACAAAGGGTAAATTCATGAATAAACCTAAGACCATATTTTAAAAAATTATAACTATCCGCAATCTTAATCCCATCGTTAACAGATTCATTTGTTCTAACCATATTAATATTTGCTACACATAGTAAACTCACAACATAATCATATTGTTTATGTATGGTATGTAAATCGGTTTAGAGATGGGATGGGAATGGTTTTGTTGTTTGGTTTCCCATGTTGAATGGTAAAGACCAGATGAGATTGATATAGATCAACAAGCTCGGGTAACACTTAAACAAGAACCATACTACTTTGTTGTGAGGCAGATTTGCCTAAGTGTGTGATGTTGTGTGTTGCTCTCCTTTTATAGAAAGGCTTGTAGGGTTTAGAGATAACCCTTCGAGAGTGATCAACGGCCGCTGGGTGCCAAGTGTTGATCATCCGAGAAGCGGACAAGGAGGACATATGTCATTCTTCCTTAAGCTCATAGTGGTGCTTTTTGTGTGTCCCTACTCTGCGGTGTCAGATGACACATCTTAACCGACTAGTGACATTTGGGGAGCAGTAGCTTTTTCCTTACTCAGTCAGGCCTGAGAGGTCTTTCCAGACCCTACGTGGCCTGGAATTTAAGTCGGGCCTTTATCAAGTGTTGATTGGGCCTTGGTGCTGGGCTTGATCCGAGAGTGTAATTAACGCGTTTTGGCCATTAATAATAACACGCTATCAAGTCCCCCAAGTCTAGTATTATTAGATCATCCACTTATGATATGATGATGGACTTTTTGTTCCTTAGTCCCCCTGGTTCGTGCCTGTGCTACCGGGGTTCGCCTCAGGCCCTTTATTACCAAGTTGATGGTCATGTTTGTCTTCTGTGATGATGACTATATGCAGGCTTTTTGCCTCGATCAGGGTTATAAGCTGAGTTGGGAAATGTGTATACTTAATGTTTTCATGGGGAAGTGTATGAATATCTTGCTTAGGATATATTCGCTATTTTTGGGATTTGACGCATATTTTATTGCCTTTGAGACTGTAGACGGCGTCATCCTGACATTTCTTGAGCGGTGTGTATAATGCGTCCCCTCGACTGTACCTGACGTGTGTGTTAACGTTAGTTGTACTCGAGCCTTGCAGGGTGTTTACCAAATTTTCCTTGAATTTGAACAAGTACATATCATTTTGAGTAACAATGTCAAAGAAACCATATTTTCCCCACATTCTTCCTAGATGACCAAAGAGTGTTAGCCAGGGTTCTAAAAGGCGCTATGGCGCTAAGGGGTAGCGTGACCTCCACGTTATGCAATAGACCAAGGCGTCGGCTCTAAGCGTTGAAAAGCGATAAAGGCGAGGTGTGGTGCCTTTTTGAATTTAGCTCCGATGAAAAAGATTTTTGAAAAAATAGAAAAGATTGCATGCAAAGATAGTTTTTTGACTTAATTCCTTATGTATAATACTTTTATAAACTCGATATATATGAAATATGATATAATATATAAATCTATAAATATTTCCATATTTTGTGTTGCTTTAAGTCACGCCTTAGGAAACGCTATGGCTTCATAACTTCTAAGGGAGGCTTAACCATGCATAGCCACGCCTCACGCTATTTATAACCTTCGTTTTAGCATCTATTTCCTACATCCTTCAGTAACCAATTCCTCCTAAAGAACTACATTCTCTCTACCTTCTTAAATTACAGTAGGAGTTAGTTTCATTTGTTATCAATATCTTTGTGACCATGCTTCACAGTACTAGCGAAAGTTTTAGGGTTAATGGTCTAGAAAACCTACAAACTTTCCACTTTTTACTATTGTGACAATAAACTTTTTTTTTCCTATTAAAACAAAATAACTTCTTAATGACTATTATTGTAACCAAATATGCCACATGGCACAGTTAATTACAACTTAACCAAAAAAACGCGTTTATAATGTCTGGGGGACCATTTTTGCCAACATACCAAACTTGGGGACTAATTCAACACAAAATCAACTAGTATGTCCAAGAATCTGTTTCAATACCAATGATAGAAAATTAAAAAAATGACTAAACTCCATCAACTAACCTTTTTTTCTTTTCTTTTTATGATTTTTTCTTGCTTGCAAATGGGTCAAAACCTAACCCAGCCATGGTTTGAATAGCTCGGCGTGGTGGCTCTAGCTTGTTTTTCCAATAACAAGCATCTTGTTTCAGCTTAGCCTCTGCGATTCTCATTGGCTCGGAATTGCATCTAGGCAGCCCAACGGCTCGTACCCCATTGTGTCTGCTGGTCCTGGACCGCACCAATTCTCATCACATTATTGTCCACTCTTGAGCATTAGGGCTAGAAAATTTGACCATTGACTCATCTTGACCATTAATCAACTGGTGGCAATTGTGGTTGTGGCTTCTTTCTACTCGAATGGCGGATGAAGTCGCTACTACAGACCCATGTCTCCTTTGACACTTCCATTGATAACTTAGGCTCATACATCATCAACAAACAAACATTCTAACAGAACCGGCTGAACCATCGATTCGCGAATATGTTAGAATCAACCATGCAATTGCAGAATCATCCCAAATGGCTTCAAAAAGGCTAAAAAGGGAAAGGCCCTTCAGTGATGCTTACACGAAGACGGACCAAAGAGCACCCGAAATCCCGGATCCGTGTTCAATTACAAAAATCCAGATATCCTGGATCTCACATGCGTTGAAAACACCAACCAACGCAAAGAAATTCTTGAGCAATGGCTCAGAATGGAGCTAATTATCCAAACAAATGATAAATATAGCACCCCAAGCAAATCTGTTATTATTAGAACATAACTCCACAGGAAGTGCAAGACATGCCATAGTTGGCATCAAATGGCCACAAGATCCATATCATCATTTTCTTCTTCTAAAGGTTTGACTTTTTCTATGTTTGATTCGGAATATCCGAATTGCAAATAATAATTCCAAAGCATATCCCATATCCAATTGTGCATCTTATTCTTCTACTTCTTCATCATCTTTAAATCCTTCATCTTGATTTTCAATTTCATCAAATAAACACCAAAGAAACATACTTTCATCCTCTTCATTGACTCTTTCTAAGTTTGACTCTATTGTTTCACTCTCTTGATCATTTTCATCTTGCACATAAATCCCCTCCATTTTGACATTTTGTTCGATTTTTTCTTTTTGAACACTTTCTTCCATCTCAATTTCCATATTCAGTTCCACTATTTCTTGATCAACTTCAAACTTTTCCAAATCACAATGTTCTTGATCAATTGTTTCATCCGCAAATTCTTCAACTTCTTCTTCTTCTTCATTAATTTTGACACCAAAACCGATTCGTTAAAGCTTCCATCATCATAGGATCAGATCTACACCTCATTAACAACAAGGCATTTTTAGGTGGCACACGTAGTATTACTCCTTTGACAAATCTCTTGCCCGGATTCCTCATTGATTAGGTTTTATATCATGAGTGTTAGTTGCAGGTTTGGGGAAGAACATAAACTTTTAATTTATGTTTTATAAAAAGTTTTTTTTATATATAAAGCGTTTTTTTTAGGAGTATTAGTCCCCAAGTTTGGTATGTTGGCAAAAATCACATTATAAACGCGTTTTTGGTTAAGTGGTAATTAAGCTGATGGCATATTTGGTTACAATAATAGTCATTAAGTTATTTTGTTTTAATAGGAAAAAAAAAGTTTATTGTCACAATAGTAAAAAGTGAAAAGTTTGTATGTTTTCTAGACCATTAACCCGAAATTTTTATTATTCACCCTAAGCTCAGTTTTACCACCATTTTTCTTATTATCAGCTTTGTTCCTATGTACATCATTAACATTCATATTCTTATTACCATTGCTCACAAGTCACATCAGACAACATTTCCTGCACATCATCACTTAGAGAGCATTTAGTGTTAGGACGAACTGCATCTGCACTCTTTGAGCTAATCACATCTCCTGCATTTTGAACATTTTTAGGATCTTCATATTTAACAGGAATTCTTATTTGCCATTTGGATGATCTTCCTTTACTATTAGTCATAATTAAAATAAAAAATTAAAGAAAAAAAAAAAGAAATTGGCGCCAAAAACTAATTTAAAAACCTATACTGTAACTTCAGAATTAACGGTTCAAAATTGGGGAAAATAGTATAGGAATGTGTATTATAACGAGCTGAATCGATTGTACGGATTTAAAGCTTTTTGTGCATTTTAATGGTGGTGATTTTGGCGGGAAATTCGGTTGGAGGAGAGAAAAGTTTGTTTGTTTTTTCCAGTAATAATTTATAAATTCATATAACTAATTCTTTTGCTATGCTAAACATTTCGTCACAATTTTCCCATCATTGTCCTAAGCGTGTAACATCTGATCTTATGTCAGTATACTCAACATTTAGTTATCATCAAATACATAAAAGTTACTTGTGAACTCTCTGTCAGTATTCTCCTATTTCTAATACAATCAGATATCATAATTGGCATGTATAATTGTTATATAGAAATTACTTGTGAACTCAGTTTGATCTTGCAGAGAGTACTACAGCACTAGTTTTTATTAAAAGTATAGTATTAATTTTATTTTAGTTTAGACAATCAACAAGATGACAGTTTGGCCGAGTGGTCTAAGGCGCCAGATTTAGGCTCTGGTCCGAAAGGGCGTGGGTTCAAATCCCACAGCTGTCAAAGTTTTTTTTGTTGTACAAGCTTTTATTTGGTTTGTGAAGTGAAATAAAATTGCCTTTTTTGAAAGAAAAAAAAGTATGGAGTTTAAGTTCAAGCTATTTATCCTATATTTTTCTGTTATTTTGATGTTGTGGCTATGATGTACATTGGCATTTTTACGTTAAATCTTATGCTATTTTTTTGTGCATTTTGTGTTGTATGTTGAATAACGACTCCTCTGGAGTATGGGATTCATACGTTAACAACCATCCAAAGGCACGTAAAATTGAGATACAAAAAGCTTCCTTGCTATGAAGAATTATGTGTTATCTTTGGAAAAGATCGAGCTCAAGGAAAGAGAGCTAGAGATGCTTCTGAGATGGAAAATGAGGCAATCGAAGAACAAGAACAAGAGTACGATAATGATTTTGATGAAGCGATTGATGCAAGTGTTCACGTTGAAGAAGTTTCAAGTGTTTGTAGCAAGAAGAAGAATAATATGGGACATGCCAATCCTTTAGCAAGAAGAACAAGAACAAGAGTACGATAATGATTTTGATGAAGCAGTTCTATTGTTTTGTGAACGTCTCATAGAATCATCGACACAATTGAGTGAAGGTATAGAACTTGATGTTGAGCTAAAAAATTAAAACATTCATGCTCACTATCGAGCTTGAAAAAATGGACGAATTCGCTCAAGTTGAAAGGTTTAAGGTAATTAGAAAGATGCAAAGTGACCCAGATAGCGTTATCACCTTTGGAATTTGAAGGAAAAAGAAAGGGTGGACTGGGTGAGGTTTTTGATGTCGGATTGAGTTCACCTAGCTCATATATAAAGGTGTTTTAAGTAAGATGGTGTCTTTGGATCAAGAATCTTTTGTCCTACGATGGAACAATCTTTTAGGATGTATTAGAAAATATGTTAGTCCTAAGAATGTATTTTGTAATGTCCATTGTTGCATATAAATGTATGTGCAATCGTTATTCAAAAGTCAAAAGTGTATTTTGGTGAACCATGTATCTAAAATATTAATAGCATTGTGTATCTATTTTAAAATTGTTTCTATAGCATTGTGTAGTATTTGTTTTTAAAAAATATTCCAAACAAGAAAATATAAATGAAACAGTGAAAGGCAGTTTTATCATTTGTTTTAAAAGACATTCCAATTCCTTTTGACATATTAGTATGGAATTCCTGACATTCCAATTCATTTATGTTCCAATTCTTTCGGTTTGGCAAAAACATTCTGTTTTTGAATTGAGGTGTTATGGAATTGACAGTGAATAAAATCTGTTTCTTGTTTTTGTGGTTTTGAGAATATGTCGTGGCGATTATATTATTGCAGTTTTTAACTAAAAGGAAAACTTATAAATTTTCCCCATTTAGTTCTTGGTTGATATATTTTACTTTTAATTAAAATTTAATTTCAAAATGGTTTATTTATGTTTGACCTCAAAATGGATGTTGACTTCATTTTAGTGTAGCTTGGTTTGTATCATATTTTATATTACTTTTAATTTAGAAGGTATTTTAATAATATCATTAATTATATGTGTTGAATTAATGTATCGGTGCATTAAATAGTTGTAAAATATAGCTTTATAACTTATAATGCTTAAAAAACTACTCCTATTTATAGAAATCTTTAAAAAAAAAAGGCAAAGATGTTTTATAGGTAATTTAGATTAAACTAGCATAGTATCCACGTAAAAGCAGTGGTTCGAAGACGAATGTTGTTTAACGATTTTATAATTTTATGTTTTTTTGTCGAATATTAAAAGATTTTCAATAAAATATAGTTTCAGGAAATTGTGTGTTTATGTTGTGAGACTGTGAAGAATTAATATGACATATTATTATATATGCAAATTCAAAAAGTTATTAATTTTAACTTTAAAAATATTAAATTCATTGTATTAGTTATATTTTATTTATTGTAACATGCATCCAATTTAATGTGCAATTAGTGTGTTTTTAAAATTTTAATTTCAAAAATTACTAATAATAGCAAGTGTGTAAGCTTAAAATTTTTAAGACTTCTAAAAATAAAAGTCTTAAATGCTTTATAAAGAGTAAAGACAAAAATATTTAACGATTTTCTATAAAAGATAGTTTCTAAAAATTGTGTGTTTATATTGTGAGACTGTGAATAATTAATATGAAATATTATTATATACGCAAATTCAAAAAGTTATTAATTTTAACTTTAAAAATACTAAATTCATTGTATTAGTTATATTTTATTTATTGTAACATGCATCCAAGTTAATGTAATAATTTAATGCGCAATTAGTGTGTTTTTAAAATTTTAATTTCAAAAATTAATAATAATAGCAAGTGTGTAAGCTTAAATTTTTAAGACTTCTAAAATAAAAGTCCTAAATGCTTTATAAAAAGTAAAGATTAGATCTAGATATATCCAAACATACATACCTTTGTATTAATAGATTCATTCAACCAAACATGAACAATTGTATGTAAAATACATGTATGTAACAAAGTACTTAACCACTCATTGCACTTATATATGTTGATGTAACATGATCAACCATAAATCTAGCCGATGCGTGGCGCCTTTACAACAAGTTGAGAAGAGTCGACGAATAACCTAACTCGATTTGAATTGAAATCCATCGTAACAAAGCTATCATGAGGAATCACCTGAATTGTAGCCCTCGGCATCTCCTCCTTTATCTTCTTTTCTGCTTCCTCGGTTGTCATCCCCACGACTTCTGGCCAGTTAGTTTTGCTAGCTGCAATGTGATTTTGCGCAAACTATATCAATAAGAAATACTTACTATAGTACAAAAGCACATTAAAATTTCTTGTGTATTATCTATTGAATTAGAAACAAAAGACTATATATCAACTCACTTGGGACTGATTGTTGCACTTCAACGGAAGGGACGCTTTGCTGGTTCTTACTGGCCATCACACTTATTCAGATATCACCAATGTCACACCTGAATATACCAAAGGAGAAACAAGAGATCAGATGTTTTTACAAACTTTAACAATAGCACACTTCTTTATATATAGTAGAATGCCTAATAAGTATGAACATATAACATAATGTATTTATGAGAGGTGATAAACTCAAGGTGTGTCTAACAGGGACATTGATGGATGCATGCCTTAACTTTTTTGTGAAAGTCTTCTTGTTGTTACAGTATGTTGTCGTCGACTAAATATGATATGCTTTTATAATTGATTAGAGCATATATCAAAATAAAGTTAGGTATAATATGTACAAAAGTGGCCAAATATTAACAATATTCTTATACGGAGTATAAAACTTACAAATGTCACCCCATACTGGCCGGCAAATGCATATGGATACAGCGAGGAAGAAACAAAGTAAAGGATGACACAAACCATCACGATATACAAGAATAAAATGAAATTTGACATATCTAAGAACATAATTATTCATGAGAAATGATTAAGAAGCTTAAAAGCATGACCTATTTTGTGTAAATTCTCGCGTTGCTGCAGCGGGTACCCGTAATTACAATATGCAGCTTGTTTTTTTGATATTACATTTTTGTGATAATAACTTTCTGATGGCAAAAATTTATTTTGCAATAACTTTAAGAGACGGTGTGATAAACTTATTACATACTTTACGGTATAAAAATTTTCACATTTTAACCACTATATAAGTTTTTTCATTGTAACCATTGCAAATAATATCTTGTATTGTTAACTAAGTTTATATAATAGAACTCAATATATTCCGCTATATGATTGATGCATATACTTTAGTTTATACTATAATAAATAAACAAAAATAAGACTAAAAATAAACTTTGTAAGGTAGAACTTTTGTGAGTATTTTATACAAGTATTTTATTTTATTTTTTAAATAGGAGTCCATTATAGTGTTGTAGCCCAAGTTGTATTTGACAAACAACTTAATTTTCTCAGATTCAATTAAACCCAAATCCTCCATCACTAAATGTTGTTTCGCTCCACATATTTATTAGCCGGTATAATGGATTAGAGTGACCCAAACCTGGCTTGTGGGTTTGGGTCCATTAAGGTTTATTGGTAGGTTTGATCTCTCTTATGTACTCAATAAATATTGGTGATTGATAAACCTAAAGACATACAGTTTCAATGTAAACATTGCGTCTAACATGGTATCAGAGGATATGATCCTCTAAAAACCCTAAAAACACGACCCTACTGCCGTCACTCTCCTCCCTAATATCCAAATCTCACTTTTTTTTTCCTCATTTGTTTACATTCATCATACACCCCACATCCATAATACTACAAATCTCATATCATACCCCACGTCTATAATATCACATCTCTATTTTTCTTCTTTTCTTTTTTTCAGCCGTCTTCTTTTTGGTTGTCTGATTTTAAATGGCAGCTTCGTCATGGTACTGTTGCATCACGTCATTGTTGACAAACAAATATGAGACCCAATATCTCCTCTTCTTTTAAGTGTTATTTTTCAAAAATAGGAAAAAAATTCTTCACTTGCTTTGCTTATATATATATATATATATATATATATATATATATATATATATATATATATATATATATATATATATATATATATATATATATATATACATATATATATATACTAGTATAAAACCCGTCCGATGGACGGGTATGACTTGTGGTTTTTATTTTTAGGATTTAGTAGAACAAATATATACTAAAAAGTTAAATGAAACGGTTAAGATCTATAATTGATGTTACCATAATCCATACAATGGCTAAAAGCAGGAAAATATTTTGATTTTTGGTTTTTATTTTTAGGATTTAGTAGAACAATTATATACTAAAAAATAATTAAAAGTTAAATGAAACGGTTAAGATCTATAATTGATGTTACCATAATCCATAAAACGGCTAAAAGTAAGTAAGTACTTTGATTTGTGGTTTTATTTTTAGGATTTAGTAGAACAAATATATACTAAAAAGTTATTAAAAGTTAAATTAAATTGTTAAGAACTATAATTGATGTTACCATAACCTCATCAATCCTTTTCTTGGCTCCTGAGAGTCGGATCTCTAGGTTTAGCCTAGCCGGATCCCTGAAGTGAGGGATCCATAAGAACCACCTGCTCAGACTAATCAATCCTACTTGATATAATCATTTCAAACCATTTTTGTTAATCTAACACTCCACATTGTCTTAAATGACTCCCTAGATCAGTACAAATCTGTAGTTGATTCTTGTGCATGCAAATCATTGCAATTTGAAAGATCTTAGTGGTTTAAGCTTTAATTCACTTGCCAAATCTCTTTCTTTATAAACCACTTGTGTTAGGACTTCCAAAATCACAATTCACACACTCATTCTCATTAAAATATTGTTTGACAAAAATATATACACGTAAAATAAATAATGAATAACCGCAAATATGTTATACAAAAAATTGGAAACAAAAATATAGTGCTCCTGTATTATCGTAAAAGAACAGTATAAGTATGACAACAAATGAATTACATGATGGTTATTCATATGCAAAATAAACTTCTTTGTATACAACGTTTGTTGTGCAGTTAGTGTATTCGTCATCTTTGTCACAACAAAGAACCTTCAAAGCTTTCTTTGTTTTACCTTTAAAATAACCACATATGTTTGTCCGTGTGTGAATACCGACTTTTGTAGAAATAGGCGAAATTGCGACAATGTTTGACTTTAACTTTGACTTTTCTTAATTGTCATAGTAAACATATGGTGTTGCTTGCTTATTTGACTAATGTTCACATGTTTATTTAATTAAGATGGAACCTAAGGTATTTGATCGAAACTCTATTGTATATGTAATCAATATGGAACCTAATATGCCATCAGCAAAGGATTTATTCAATATTTTGCTTATATCTATGACTAATCTATATTAGGACCTAACATCACCATAGCATCGTCGAACAATAAGTACTTATTAATGCTTTTTATATACTAACCACCATCTAGGCATAAGGCATATGTGCTTATCAACCGTTCCAATTTCAAATAAGCTCATAAGCAAATAACCCAAACACCCCTCAAATATTGAACCATTAATACTGCTTTAACTCATCAAAGTACCTAGAAGAGCTTGACACAAGCATGAAATGCTAAAGCATCACGTCACCCGCTAGATCATATGCGATAAATGGCCTTCTCGAGGCCCTTAACCTTAACCTGTAGATGGCAAATAAAGAAAGCTAAAAATCATGCATGATTGGCGCTTGTGGAAATGGCATTTCAACAAATATGTTGAAAGCACAAACTACATATGCTGAAAGCACCAATAATATTAGACTTTATGCATGATTCTTTTTGCTTTTGAAAAACTAATAATAAGGCTAAAGACTAAAACCGAATGTACATTTTCATATGTTGGCAGAATGAGGTGCAACAGTAATACCGTAAACGGTCCTAAAGCGCTCAAGAAGTGGGACTAAAGTTGTAGATTAATGAAAAATGTGCAACCTAATAGCGCGCGGATGGTTTAAAATAATGCATAGCAATATCAGGTCCAGACCACCTATTCTTTAGAAGCTGACTATTTTTCCCCATGTATATTCACTAAAATAATTTTTAACAATAGGTAATTTCACCAAAGTAATTCCAACTAAATGCTTTGTGTATGCATAAATAGTACAATGAATAATTTTGAAACAAAGATAAAACTGGCAAGAATAGACACCTTGACATCATGAAAAGAGAAAAAAAGAATAAAAACCAAGTTATTCATCCCGACTGGTATAAAATAAATAAAAGGACTCACTGATCATCTCCAACAGCCCTTAAGTAACTAAAATGATATCAAATCCTCATGAGTTCAACTTCTCGTGCAGCAAACAAATCAGATATAGATGAGGAAAACTCAGTGAATCCTATAGAATAGGAAAATATATAAAAAAAAATCTGAATACATATGATAGTAAGTAAAATGGATGAAATGATCTTCATAGTTTAGTAGACATGATTTTACACATAGCGTAATTTTAATAGCTTAGGAATTGCATATAATATTCACCCGTATGTTGATCTATGCTACCTTGAAACTGCTTATGTATCTCTTATATGAAAATCACCATGCTAACGGTAGGAGTTCAAGTGTAATATAAATTAGGAAGCTTCACATCTAACACATTTTCAATAAAAATATCTCAACTTAGAAAAAATGCACGTGCAGTTATGTCTTAATATCAGAACCTTCTAGCTTGTGTATTATATAAATAAAATACAAACATTAGTGTACTTAATTATATACCTATGTTCTGTTTTGCTTTACTTTGCTATGTCCCCTCTAGCCCATGAAATTTGCAGCAATCATTTTGACATATAACTTTCGGATCTTCTTTGACTTTCATATTTAGATTATGTATATAAGTGAGACCTCACAAGACCTTAATCGTATCCAGTTATACTATACCCACTTAATAAGTAATCAAAGTTCAATTTCATTTCTATTTCAACATTATTTATACGACCTTGATTTTTGCAATTAATGATTTTGGCATTGGTCCTCCAGAACTCATTTGAATAGACAAAAAGACAGAAAATTTTTACCTTTTGGGCAACTAAATCTCTTGAAATTCTTCATTCTTCATGTGGCAGGGCACTCTAAATCCACCATAGATGGACTGCATGGTCTGCGGCTTGAGCAGAACATTAGTCCATATAAGCATGCAGAGGTGAGTGGAACAATTGCACTCAGTAGAATTTTGGCTAATTTGCCTTTCCTGCAAGATAACACCAAAAAATTAGACTCATGTACGCAATATTAATGAGTTTGGATTTCTCTTATTCCTGATTCAATTATCAAATATTTAATGTACACAAGTCAAGTTTTAGGCAAAATCGTAACTTGTTAATTACCATTTGGTGATTATACCTAAAAATACACGTTTTGTCGACTTCGACCCTTATTAATCTGAATGACCCGGTCATTCTGCCACCTCTACCAAATGGCATGATACATAGTAAAAATGTTATGTATGGGCCCACAAACTGTAGAAGTTCCAAAACTGAATCAAACAATAAAAGCTTTATTATCTACAACAACTCTTATACCCACAATTCCATTTCATGGTATTCATTCCATACATCCGGACATGTACTATCTGCAAAGTTATTAAATTTCACAGCACCTTACATTATAAACATCATTTACTCCCGACATGATCTGTTTTACATTCATTCCAGCACCCTACCTTTCACATCCTCACATGATATGTTTTACATTAATTCCAAAAATAATGTTGGGAGATTATGTTGCACTTACAGAGTGTTTCTTGTTGGGTGGGATATGTTGTTCTCAAGTTTGGCCACATCTCTTGTATGTGCGACCTACATTGGATTGAAGAAAATCATTTACACAACAATTAAAATATAAAATTCATAACTTTTTTTGTGAAATTTACACACTATATATGTAATCACTGATTTTTTTTATTTGGAATTTATAATCGATAATAGTCTAAATTTTTTCTACACTTAACAATTCAAAGTGTAGGCAAATATTATGTTTGTGCATGCTCATATACATGCTAACATATTATTTATAACGTGAACAGTCTGACAAGATAAAAGAACGCATACTCTTGTTTATAAAGAGTGAATGAAAATTGCACATTTGTTATAGTGTAGTAAAAGATGATGAAAAGTGCATAAAAGATGAAAATACCGGTGAAGTAGAATCAGAATTGATGGTTGCATGTCATAGAATTTCCTCCACAATGTGGGCAAGAGGTTTCACATCAACATCAGTGCCAATAGGGAGATGAGTATCGAACACTTGCTTCATGCTTACATTGTGGTCAGATTCACTAAAGATGGAGTTTCTTTCACATGCATCATGTTGTTGTATCATCCGATTGTGTGCAGGACCCACCATCTCACGGTGCCAAAATTTGTCTACAATTTTCCTGTAGAAAACACATATATATTAGATTCGGTATATGATATAAAGGCTAAAAAATATTAGTAACACATGGCACTTATCGGAGCAATTCGAAGGGGGTGTATGGTAATTTGAGAAAGCTTAATCTAGACTATATTTTCTTTCGAAAATAAGTAAGCACATAAGCAGTTCTACCCACGAAATCAAAACACAGATAAGCAATTAAATAAGCAATCATGAACACGTTCTGGTGAATTTCACTTTAAATAGTTACTTAAAAGAAACAATTGCCTCAGTGACATTTAGAGCTCACGTCATAATATGTGGGATTAGCTTGCACTTGTTATAACCCAAACATCCCCTAAAATAGTATTTGTTCAAACGGCTCCTGATATAAATTATATCCAAACAGCCTTTATAAGAAATTATGTACAAACAGCCCCTGTGGGTTCGATCATTATGTTTTAAAATGTAGCATTTACTTTATCAAAAATGGCTTTAGAAGACAATTCAAAGGCACGAACGATAGAAGCCTTCGTCAAAGTTCAGTTCATAGATGCCTTTGTCATTGAGCCATAAGTTATATATCAATACCTTTGTCCCATGTGAGCCAATATCTTCAAACTGAGAAAAAAAAATTATGCTGTTATAAAAACAATTTTGCACAGGTGCTCGATGATGGAGAATAGATATCCCACATAAATTAAACGTTCTTATATTTTCCCATATACTGAAAGAATTAAGGATTGTTTGTCAAATCTTATTGTATGGCGTAAGCTTATTATCATAAACACCTTATGGCTTATAATCAATAAGCTCATAAGCTGTTGGTGGTTTGTGTGAGATTTCATTAATTAATAAGCTAAGAAAATCATGGTTACAGCCTCCTAAATGGGTTAAAATTCCCACCTTTAAAAGCAAGAAAAAAGGGTAACTAATGCTTGTTGGTGATTAAGAGGAATAGGAAAACCATCGCCGAAAAAGTAAGGGCAACAGGAATTTTTCATCACTTAAATGAAGTAGGCCAATTAGTAAGATGACGTCCCCACATTTTTCTATAACGATATGGCTATCAATATTATGAATGGAAAGTAACCTGAGCTTCCTTGTAGCATTCCTAGCTTCATCAAGTGAAGTGCACAGTATGAAGGTGCAACCACGTTTTTCAGTACTTTGAGTGTAACCTGATGCGACAAACAGGTCAGCATGCGCGTCTAAACTCCACTGCTCTGTGATAAGGAGTTTTTTGAATCTAAAGATGTTTGGTGTCAAAAATACGACTTTCGCCAATTGACCCGTTAGAGATACAACCTGAATCCAAATTTAGCTCCCGAGTTGGAGTAACTCATGCCCGTTTTCAGGTAGTCCAGGAAACGAATCCTCTGAAGATGATTGGGCTTTTGCATTACAAGGCCATTGTACTTTTTTGAAATATCCATCTGAGTCACTATACCAAATTTTAATCTATTCACATCACTGCACTGCTGAAAATATTTAATTGAGTCATCGGTTTAACCGATACATTGGATGTTATGCATGTGATTTACATTTGGTTATACCAACTCCCTGAATGCATATTACTTGTCCAGTTAACAAATTGAATTCGAGCTTAGCCTAACATTAATATGCTTGAGTCAAACTCAACCTCAGCTCATTTCCTTGGCATCCCTATGTGACACCAAGCGTTTTTCACATATTATTAAAATATTTAAGATAATCCGAAGTACCTGAGAAAGAGCAACAACCATATTGGTTGATGTAATTCTTCCTCTATAAAGGTTTCCACCTTGTTGTTAAAGCCCAGTTGAAGGTACATTCGCTGATGTTAGATTTCTGATCTATGTGTGCCCGACATGTTGGGAACATTGAAACTACCATGTAAATTATGAAGCCCCTGATGAGATCCTATAAAGACAAGTTCTCATGTAAAGGTGCAGCATTTTACAAAAAAAGCGCCAATTAGAGGTGGCAATTATGACTCATTTACATATAAAGGGTACCAAGTGATTTCAGTAATATAATTGACAATGGTAATAGCTATCAGTAAAATATACTAACCACTTTGATGGAAATTAGGGGATGGTGCACCAGATTCAGTTGAGAAAGATGGAGAAAATGGTCGCCCACAGTTGTCTTGAAGATTTGAAGCTCGTCCGTTCAGAGATGACTGCACCAAAAAGTATAGGTTGATTATGAATTAAAACAACACATATCTAGCTTCATCTCTTTCAATCTCCTCAATAATTAGCTTTTCTACATTTTAAAGAAAACAAAAAGTTACATTTCCATCTTCTCAGAATTACATGATAGGAAGATATATTTATAATTTCAGACATATGATATTCTGATTTTTATAGAGGACGATTAACGATCCTTAACCTATCCATGTAACTTGCCTATCGGCTATAACTGACGACCGGCCATTGCGGCTGTATCACAAAAAATGAGTTTGCTTATTATATAAAAGATACCCAAAAAAACTCAACTTATCAACTGAATGCCCTTTGGCCTTTGCATACATACATAAGTTCCCCATTAGAAAGTAGATCACATATGCTTTAATGTCTCGTCAAATCTTACGTGCATCACTTCTCCAAGCCATATTCTTGCTTGAAATTAAGAAATATAAAGAGAGATATATAGTTATCACATATCAAAGTATAATATATGGATGCTTGATACCTTACTATTGTCAAAATACATCTCTTCAATATGCTCATTTTTCCAAAATAACTTGAGCTACATACAAAAAACCAGCAATAACAAAAAGCTTAAAATAATTAAGGCGACAATTAGATATGACCGACAACTACACTTCTTCACTTGACGAAACTCACATGTTTTATATCTTAAAAAATTAGTTGGTCTAGTGGTAAAAAGGTGTGTTAAATATTCATGCAAACCAAGGTTCGAATCTTCATGCAATACATATAAGATGCAAGAAAAACTAACCTCAACATAATCGATGCAATACATATAAGATGCAAGAAAAACTAACCTCAACATAATCTATCCTGCTATTAACGATATCCAATTTGTATTGATGGTACCTTACTAACTTCGATATATAATAACATTATAATAAACTGAATATATGATGTATAACAGGTTCAGATAAGCACCTGTGTTTCAGCCTCTTGACGTATTCTGTCATAGCATTGAGCAGGATGTCAAGCATCTTCAAGGGGAGCTCCCAATACCATGGCTCTTAATGGCTTAGCAACTTGCATAAATTCGTAGTAATTGATTAATTATGGAAAATGAGAAGATGAGAACATATGGCAGAAGACGTGACAGACCTTTGAGCACATGAAAAAACCAAAAAAAAATTATTCCGAACATGTGTCCCAAAATATTTGAGTAGATTTCCTTGTTCCTTTTCCATATGTACACGAACTCGCGAAAAGTTGACGGCAGCTCTTGAAACATTGTGACCAGTACACTTACCTTTTAGACATGATCAAGACAGCCTTCTCCAATCTTGTTGACATTTGAAAACTTGTTTGTAGCCATATAAATTGTTAACATGGAGCATACACAATATTAGTCGATATAGTTACAGATGTCACTTTACATTAATGAATATTGTTAAATAGCATTAGGTGAA
>OU343222.1:59419216-59466575 GCA_910596185.1 Chrysanthemum makinoi | reverse complement strand
TTATTGTTGTCATTTGCATCATTTCATAGAAAGGCTTGGACATGACAGGCTTTTGAAAACATGACTGATGGTCTAGGAAAATCAGCTTCGGCGTTGGTCCAAACACCCTTGAAAAAGTATCAACGTGGGGATGGTGTAGGGTCGGCTTTGTCTACTGCTGTTCAGGCGGCTCCTGGAGCAGCCATAGCTCCTGCTTCAGCTGCTGCACGAGCGGTTCACTCTGCTCTTCTTGGTGTCCGAAATAGGTCAGTGTCTATCTTTCTGTATATACTCAATATAGTAATCAAGCTGTTTGCTTAAATTACCAATGTATGTTTTCAATTTCATTTGTATCGTTTTAGACATTGTACTCTTTTTTGGACACCTGAGTCCTTAAAAGATGGTTTTGTGTCCTGTTTGGGTCATTTTGTAACAAAAATACCCATAAAAACCAATTTTCATAATAATGATACGATATAAAAAAAATTATATATATACATAATGTTAAAATTTATGTAAAATGCTACGGATACAAAATGACCTAACTGGAACACAACAGTGTTCAAATTACTCAGTTGTATAAACAAAAGTATGTTGGTCTTTGTTTAGAAAAAGAGAGTATGTTGGTCTTTGTTTAGATAAAGGATACGTTGGTTTTTATGCAAATAAACCCTTAAGATTGTAGCCATAATCAAGGAATGAGATTTATGAACCACATATTGACCTAGTGGCTAACATTCACAGCCTTGACCCGGAGCACAAGAAAGATTCGATGGATAAATATCTAGGCACAACACATTCTCAGCCTCGTTAATTCACATAAAAGGATACATCTGAAAGATGATATATAAAGCCGTTAGGTGTGAAACTAACCAACTCCTTTAGCAAGAAACAAGACGTATTCATAGCAAGAGATCGAGCACCCCAAGGACGGCGACTAGTATTTTTGCTATTTTTGGGATGTCATGACTCACGGCAAAACAGCGCTTGTGTGAATTTACTCAAAGCCCTTGTATGCAGTGGAGAGTGTCCCGGTCATGGTGGGTGCGAGAGTCGTTGTTAGGTTTGATGTGTACATAATAGGTGGTGATGATGATGATGATATTCAGTATAAGTGAAGATGATAGCACTTGAAAAATGTGTATATGTGGAACTCTGCTTGTTATATGATTGTTGTTCGTGCCAGCTTTGTAAAGTTGTGAGTGTGATGGGATTTTTGTAGGCATTACATGTTTATAATTTGGATTTCCTGATGCATGAAGTTGTATAAAATTAAACATTATATATGGTACATAATTTATAAACCGATTCATCTTTTAACAGCTCACATCTTCTTAACATGGAGCATATAGTGTAGGGTTTCGGTCAGGACTGTTTATAATTTAAAACCTGACCAATAAATTTGCTATTCGTTTTCGGTTTTCTCAAAGAACTGGCTATATTGGGGCGGGTTTGGAGTGGGGCAACCATTCCCAGACAGCGATCTATCTATTAAAAAGAGAGGAAAGTTTGCATAGTCTAAAAAGCCTCTTATAACTTACGACGTGTCCACCGACAAATATTCTACCTCCGTCCTTTTTATTTTTCTAATTTCGTCTAGGGGCATTTTTGTCTTTAACATGTTTTTAATTCCACCCCGAACTTCAAACGCAAATAACTTTCAAGCGACAAACTTTACGAAAAATCGATTTCACCATAATTTTTAAAATTTAATCCTCTTTAATTTGATATACATTTTGATATATAAATCGGATTTTTTTTTTTAAGATTTCAAGTGCGTTATGATTTTCTTGAAATTTTCGGCAGTATTCGCCCTACTTTTATCTAATTTAAAGGTTGATTTACGCAAAATTTAAAACACGAAAGTTGTAGATTTTAGTTCACTCTTTACACAAGTTTTTGAATCACTCAAATCCGATATGAAATAAGTGAGATATCGCACGTTAAAAATGGCGTTTTAGTCATATTTGTTGCACACAATGTGTTTGATAAAATGTCTAGCTTAGATTTTTAGTGTTAAAATTGCGTTAAATGCTCTAAATTTTGTACCACAACGCATCATTAATCATTTTATTAATGTAAGATTCGAAAAGTGATTTTTTTTAGTACTTAATTTAAAATAAAAATGCACGTTTTGTTTATCAGTTAATCTTGATTCATCAATCTGATGAACTGATGAACCAAATCAATCTGATGAACCGATGAACCAAACCAAAACTGATGAACCAAATCAAACATAGTTCATCAGTTTATTTTGGTTCATCAATCATAGTTTCAGCTTAACATGTTGGTGTTTTTTTTTGTTTTGTTCATCAGTTTATTTTGGTTCATCAATCACAGTTTCAGTTTTAGTTTGGTTCATCACTTTTTGGTTTGGTTCATCAGTTTGGTTTGGTTCATCAGTTTTTGGTTTAGTTCATCAATCATAGTTTCAGTTTTGGTTTGGTTCATCAGTTATTGGTTTGGTTCATCAGTTTGGTTTAGTTCATCAATCATGGTTTCAGTTTTGGTTTGGTTCATCAGTTATTGGTTTTGTTCATCAGTTTAGTTAGGTTCATCAGTTTTGCTTTTATGCTTTTTTTTTAACAGTTTGATTTGGTTCATCAGTTCATCACTTTGTTTCATCAGTTTTAATAGTTAAAAACATTAACTATTAAAAACATCACTTTTTGAATCTTACATTAATAAAATGATTAATGATGCATTGTGGGACAAAAATTAATGCATTTAGCTCAACTTTAACACTAAAAATCTAAGCTAGACATTTCATCAAACACCTTTGTATGCAAAAATATGAGTAAAACACCATCTTTAACGTGTTATATCTTACCCATATGACATCGAATTTGAGTGATTTGAATTTCTAGGTAAAGAGTGAACAAATATCTATAACTTTCATGTTTTAAGTTTTTCAAGATTCGACATTTATGGCGTAAAAAAATAAGGCCGAAAATGCCAAAAAAATCAAGAAAATCAAGAACCATTTGATATGTAAAAAAAAAGTTCGAAATATTTATCAAGATTTATACCAAATTAAAGAGAATCGAATTTTAAAAAATATGGTGAAATCGGTTTTTCGTAAAAGTTTGTCGTTTGAAAGTTATTTGCGTTTGAAATTTGGGGTGAAATATGAAAAACGGGTTAAATGACAAAAATACCCCTCTAACCAAATTTAATAAGAAAAAAATGGGTGGAGGACACGTGGCACGAGCGGAATGGCTTTGCAAACTTTTTATTTTTATTCCCTTTATAGAGGATCGCAACTCACCATTCCCATCCCGAAACCCGATTACAAATATCATTCCCAAACCCTTCCCAATCTTTATCGGGGTGCTCCGTTGGGGAGATGCTATCCCTAACCGCGCTCCATTCCTCACTGGGTTTTATCGGTTGTTTTTTTTGTGCGCGATGCTCTATCATTCTCGTGTCTTTCTCTGTTTATTCTTATTATTTTCAATATGATTTTATGGAATAACATGAAGAATCGAGAACCCATTAATATCAAATTAAGCATTGGAATAAATCACAATTTTTTTAGAATATTATGACACAAAGCAAGCTTATATGATCACAATTTGAAATATTACAAAGATAAAAACTAACAAAAATTAAAAAATTATAATTAATATGTAAATACTAACACAATACTTTAAGTATATAGATATATAGATATATGTATATGTATATATGTGTTTTGGGGCGGGCGGGGATGGTGTGCTTCCGTCCCGCCCCAAACCGATAAGAATCTCTGTTAAAGCCCCAAAATTTGATAAGCATGCCCATCGCTCTAAAAAGTTTGGATTTCGGGTTTCTCCTATTTAGATTTCATATTATGATATACATATTATGTTACATAAATATACATAAAAACCCTTCAAAAAAATACGACTAATAAAGATTATTGTACAAACCAAATAAAGTACTATCAAAAAATTAAAAATAAACTAATAAATAAATAAAAATAAAATTTGTAGAATTTAATTATCACGCAAACATCGATTTTTCACATAAATTCAGTGATCCAACAGAAAAACATATATATAAAAAAGTAGATATCGGAAAAATAAAAAGAATAATAATAATAATAATAATAATAATAATAATAATAATAATATGATGCAGATGATTGGTGGAATAGACAAATTGTATGAGAAAGTGGTTGATAGAAGATTAATGTTAATGAAGAGAGAGAGAGCAATAGATGTAGGATTTGATTGTTTGTACCAATGGCGGATGGATAATATTGTTAGACGCAATGTTTACATTGAAATTGTGTGTCTTTAGCTTTATCAATCACCAATATTTATAGAACATAAGAGATCAAGCCTACCAATAAACCTTAATGGACCCAAACTCACAATCGGGCTTGGGCCACTCTAATCTATTATACCGGCTAATACTCTCCGCACTTCGACTGCGAAATCGCGAAGCTCAGACTAGAGATACTTAAAACATTATAGCTATAATTATTTTAAAGCTATAATTATTTTTGTTGAGGAAGACATCCACAACAAGCGAAAGCAAATATTCAAACAGTAGCAGCAACCAATCAAAACAAATCAGTAGCAAAAGCAAGGATTGTCGTTTACCAACAACAACGTTTTTATCACCAATGATGTGCTTTAGGACATCAAAATACTCAAACTATCTCGAAACGCGCCAAACACATATCGTGCGTTACTTGTAGAAAAACTCGTATGCTCACCAACGATGTGCATTAGGACATCAAAATGTTTCACATTGATTTTTAAGAAGTAACCTCATGCGGCTTATTGAATGAAGTAACACCATTGATCGAGCTTTAGTCAACTCTAGGTGGAGACTGGTCGAGCTTTAGTCGACTTTAAGTGAAAAGAAAAAAACGTAAAGTAGTCGAGCTTTAGTCGACTAAAGTTGCAAACAAAGAAATATATATATATATATATATATATATATATATATATATATATATATAAATATATATATATATAAAGGAGACATGCCACATAAAATAATGCACACTAGCATCCCATAATGCCATGTCATATTTCCATGTCATCATTGTGTTTATGTGGCATTTTTTTTTAATTTTTTAAAATGACATGTGGTGTTTTAATGCCATGTCTTATTTCCATGTCATTATTGTGTTTATGTGGCATTTTTTTTTTTAATTTTTTTAAATGACATGTGGTGTTTTAATTAATATATGTACAATTTTTTTTTAATAAATTTTAAAATTCCTTTTTTTTTTGTTATTTTTTAATTTTAAAATTTTTTTATTAAAAAGAAGACATTTGTTGGAGTTGAACTTGGGTCATTCATGTTTTTTGTAAACAACTTACCACTAGAGCAAATTGTTTTTTGATTTATATCTTTCAAATCAATACAAATAAAGAGATTATAAAAAAATTATGGAATTTGTATTTTAGGTATGTATATTACGGAGATAAAAATTAAAATAAATTATGATATATATTACTTAGAAGATAAATATACCATATATATTTTTAACCTATTTTTTTTTGTATAAATACACCCTATTATCTTATTCTTAAACATAATTATCCCTAAAAAGTATAATCGGCATTATATATTTTTAACCTAATTTTTCTCTGTAAATACACCCTATTATTAACTTCATAGTCATAATAATGTTAATAGGTTCAATCGACCTACAATCTGTATTGAGTTAACAGATATCGGATAGCAAGATGCAGCCACAAGTGTGCTTTGATTTTTTGTAACAGATGTAAATGGTGATAGGATGTTGCTTATGTAACAAGAAAAATTCAAGAGAAGGTACCCGACTCATGTTTCTATAGTTAATTGAGGCACTTTATTTTGCTTACCCATAAATTCATGCTTACCAAGGGACAAATCCTTACCATCCATCTAGTTTGATCTAATGATGGGGATTAACCTAAGATTTAGTAGATAAACCTAAGTCCATGTTTTTTTCCTTGTCTTTTTGTCTTTCTTTGTTATTCACTTTCATTTTTGTTTTTATTTTTCTTATTCACGTTTTTCTTAATTTATTTTTTTTATTTCGCGTTTTTTTATTCGTGTTTTTTTTCTTCGATTTCATACTACTTTTCATCTTTTTCATACGTTCTTATCCGTTTTCTTACGTTTTCGCCCGTTTTCATCATTTTTCTTTCATTTTCGTCAATTTTTCATACGTTTTCTGTTGTTTTCATACGAATTCGTCCGGATTCTTACGTTTCGTCCATTTTTCTTAAGTTTTCGTTTCGTTTTCATACGTTTCGACTATCACAAGTGATTTCTGATATTTCAGAATATCACTTGTGATTATCTAAATATCACTTTGTGATATTCGAAAACACAAGTGATATTTTGTTAATATCACTTTGTGATTTTCTATTCTGAATATCACTTGTGATTTTGTGAATATCACTCTGGATATTCGAATATCACTCGTGATATTACGAATATCACTCGTGATATTATGAATATCATTTTGTAATATTCGAATATGAGTTTTGCGATATTCGAATATCACTTTGCGATAGTATGAATATCACTTTGCGATATTATCAATATCACTTGTGATTTTCTTGATATCGATGTGTAATATTTTGAATTTATTTCTTACGTGTATGTGTAGCAAAGTAGGAGGCAAGTCTTTTCTTTTTTTCTTGTTACTGTCAACGAATCAAAACCAAAAAGCCATAAACACAAATGAAATCCTTGGTCTTCTATCCTACTCATGCGTGTGGTATGGAACAAAAGAAACACAAAGGACATGCTAAGATCTTATTATATCAACCTAGGCATAACATGACAGTGATATTTTGAATATCACGTATGATTTTCATGTTACAAAACATTAGTTGAAAATCACTTGTTATATTTAAAAAATCACTTGTGGTATTGAGAATATCACAAGTGATATTCTGAATATCACAGAATATCACTTGTGATATTCAGAATATCACATAACATCACTTGCGATATTCACAGTATCATTTGTGATATTCAGAATATCACTTGTGCTATTCAGAATATCACTTGTACTGTTCAGAATATCACTTGTGATATTCAACGTATGAAACGTTTAAAACGGCCGAAAACATTTAATAACGGACGAAAACGTATGAAAACGGACGAATATGTATGAAAACGTAAAAACACGTATGAAAACGGACGAAAACGTATGAATAGTGGATGAAAACGTAAGAAAAGCGGGCGAAAACGACTAAAATGTATGAAAACGGACAAAACGTATGAAATCGGGGCAAAACGTATGAAAACGGACGAAAAATAGATGAAAACGTATGAAACGGACGAAAACGTATGAAAGCGAAGAAAAAAACGCGAATTAAAAAAACGTAAATAACGTGAATTAAAAAAAACAAACAAAAGAAAACGTGAATATTAAAAAATTCGAATTTTGAAAAAATTAAGCGTGAATAAAAAAAACTTGTTGTAACAAAAACGTGAATAGTTAAAAAAAAAACAAAAAAAAAAAAAAAAAAAAAAAAAAAAAAAAAAAAAAAAAAAAACATGGACTTAGGTTTAGACATATTAAATCTTAGGTTAATCCTCACCATTAGATCAAACTAAATAGATGGTGAGGATTTGTCCCTTGGTAAGCATCAAAATAAGAGTAAGCATTTGAAAATTCCTCTAATATTAATCTCTTCTTTATCATGTTCTTATATGTTACGTGGCAGCAATAACAACGAATCAAATGGTCATAGAGCATGTTTAATTGATTGTATGATTCTCTTTGTCTGCATCTTATGTTTAGTAATTCACCTAATGCTATTTAACAATATTCATTAATGTAAAGTGACATCTGTAATTATAGCGACTAATATTGTGTATGCTCCATGTTAACAATTTATATGGCTACAAACAAGTTTTCAAATGTCAACAGGATTGGAGAAGGCTGTCTTGATCCAGTCTAAAAGGTAAGTGTACTGGTCACAATGTTTCAAGAGCTGCCGTCAACTTTTCGCGAGTTCGTGTACAGATGGAAAAGGAACAAGGAAATCTACTCAAATATTTTGGGAGACATGTTCGGAATAATTTTTTTTGGTTTTTCATGTGCTCAAAGGTCTGTCACGTCTTCTGCCATATGTTCTCATCTTCTCATTTTCCATAATTAATCAATTACTACGAATTTATGCAAGTTGCTGAGCCATTAAGAGCCATGGTATTGGGAGCTCCCCTTGAAGATGCTTGACATCCTGCTCAATGCTATGACAGAATACGTCAAGAGGCTGAAACACAGGTGCTTATCTGAACCTGTTATACATCATATATTCAGTTTATTATAATGTTATTATATATCGAAGTTAGTAAGGTACCATCAATACAAATTGGATATCGTTAATAGCAGGATAGATTATGTTGAGGTTAGTTTTTCTTGCATCTTATATGTATTGCATCGATTATGTTGAGGTTAGTTTTTCTTGCATCTTATATGTATTGCATGAAGATTCGAACCTTGGTTTGCATGAATATTTAACACACCTTTTTACCACTAGACCAACTAATTTTTTAAGATATAAAACATGTGAGTTTCGTCAAGTGAAGAAGTGTAGTTGTCGGTCATATCTAATTGTCGCCTTAATTATTTTAAGCTTTTTGTTATTGCTGGTTTTTTGTATGTAGCTCAAGTTATTTTGGAAAAATGAGCATATTGAAGAGATGTATTTTGACAATAGTAAGGTATCAAGCATCCATATATTATACTTTGATATGTGATAACTATATATCTCTCTTTATATTTCTTAATTTCAAGCAAGAATATGGCTTGGAGAAGTGATGCACGTAAGATTTGACGAGACATTAAAGCATATGTGATCTACTTTCTAATGGGGAACTTATGTATGTATGCAAAGGCCAAAGGGCATTCAGTTGATAAGTTGAGTTTTTTTGGGTATCTTTTATATAATAAGCAAACCCATTTTTTGTGATACAGCCGCAATGGCCGGTCGTCAGTTATAGCCGATAGGCAAGTTACATGGATAGGTTAAGGATCGTTAATCGTCCTCTATAAAAATCAGAATATCATATGTCTGAAATTATAAATATATCTTCCTATCATGTAATTCTGAGAAGATGGAAATGTAACTTTTTTTGTTTCTTTAAAATGTAGAAAAGCTAATTATTGAGGAGATTGAAAGAGATGAAGCTAGATATGTGTTGTTTTAATTCATAATCAACCTATACTTTTTGGTGCAGTCATCTCTGAACGGACGAGCTTCAAATCTTCAAGACAACTGTGGGCGACCATTTTCTCCATCTTTCTCAACTGAATCTGGTGCACCATCCCTTAATTTCCATCAAAGTGCTTAGTATATTTTACTTATAGTTATTACCATTGTCAATTATATTACTGAAATCACTTGGTACCCTTTATATGTAAATGAGTCATAATTGCCACCTCTAATTGGCTTTTTTTTTGTAAAATGTTGCACCTTTACATGAGAACTTGTCTTTATAGGATCTCTTCAGGGGCTTCATAATTTACATGGTGGTTTCAATGTTCCCAACATGTCGGGCACACATAGATCAGAAATCTAACATCAGCGAATGTACCTTCAACTGATGGGCTTTAACAACAAGGTGGAAACCTTTATAGAGGAAGAATTACATCAACCAATATGGTTGTTGCTCTTTCTCAGGTACTTCGGATTATCTTAAATATTTTAATAATATGTGAAAAACGCTTGGTGTCACATAGGGATGCCAAGGAAATGAGCTGAGGTTGAGTTTGACTCAAGCATATTAATGTTAGGCTAAGCTCGAATTCAATTTGTTAACTGGACAAGTAATATGCATTCAGGGAGTTGGTATAACCAAATGTAAATCACATGCATAACATCAATGTATCGTTTAAACCGATGACTCAATTAAATATTTTCAGCAGTGCAGTGATGTGAATAGATTAAAATTTGGTATAGTGACTCAGATGGATATTTCAAAAAAGTACAATGGCCTTGTAATGCAAAAGCCCAATCATCTTCAGAGGATTCGTTTCCTGGACTACCTGAAAACGGGCATGAGTTACTCCAACTCGGGAGCTAAATTTGGATTCAGGTTGTATCTCTAACGGGTCAATTGGCGAAAGTCGTATTTTTGACACCAAACATCTTTAGATTCAAAAAACTCCTTATCACAGAGCAGTGGAGTTTAGACGCGCATGCTGACATGAACCTGTTTGTCGCATCAGGTTACACTCAAAGTACTGAAAAACGTGGTTGCACCTTCATACTGTGCACTTCACTTGATGAAGCTAGGAATGCTACAAGGAAGCTCAGGTTACTTTCCATTCATAATATTGATAGCCATATCGTTATAGAAAAATGTGGGGACGTCATCTTACTAATTGGCCTACTTCATTCAAGTGATGAAAAATTCCTGTTGCCCTTACTTTTTCGGCGATGGTTTTCCTATTCCTCTTGATCACCAACAAGCATTAGTTACTCTTTTTTTCTTGCTTTTAAAGGTGGGAATTTTAACCCATTTAGGAGGCTGTAACCATGATTATCTTAGCTTATTAGTTAATGAAATCTCTTACAAACCACCAACAGCTTATGAGCTTATTGATTATAAGCCATAAGGTGTTTATGATAATAAGCTTACGCCATAGAATAAGATTTGGCAAACAATCCTTAATGCTTTCAGTATATGGGAAAATATAAGAACCTTTAATTTATGTGGGATATCTATTCTCCATCATCGAGCACCTGTGCAAAATTGTTTTTATTACAACATAATTTTTTTTTCTCAGTTTGAAGATATTGGCTCACATGGGACAAAGGTATTGATATATAACTTATGGCTCAATGAAAAAGGCATCTATGAACAGAACTTTGACGAAGGCTTCTATCGTTCGTGTCTATTTTTGATAAAGTAAATGCTACATTTTAAAACATAATGATCGAACCCACAGGGGCTGTTTGTACATAATTTCTTATAAAGGCTGTTTGGATATAATTTATATCAGGAGCCGTTTGAACAAATACTATTTTAGGGGATGTTTGGGTTATAACAAGTGCAAGCTAATCCCACATATTATGACGTGAGCTCTAAATGTCACTGAGGCAATTGTTTCTTTTAAGTAACTATTTAAAGTGAAATTCACCAGAACGTGTTCATGATTGCTTATTTAATTGCTTATCTGTGTTTTGATTTCGTG
The DNA here is from genome assembly GCA_910596185.1 of Chrysanthemum makinoi. Classification (NCBI taxonomy): domain Eukaryota; kingdom Viridiplantae; phylum Streptophyta; class Magnoliopsida; order Asterales; family Asteraceae; genus Chrysanthemum; species Chrysanthemum makinoi. The sequence continues at coordinate 59,455,444 of OU343222.1, read as the reverse complement.
GGTAGAACTGCTTATGTGCTTACTTATTTTCGAAAGAAAATATAGTCTAGATTAAGCTTTCTCAAATTACCATACACCCCTTCGATTGCTCCGATAAGTGCCATGAGTTATTAATATTTTTTAGCCTTTATATCATATACCGAATCTAATATATATGTGTTTTCTACAGGAAAATTGTAGACAAATTTTGGCACCGTGAGATGGTGGGTCCTGCACACAATCGGATGATACAACAGCATGATGCATGTGAAAGAAACCCCATCTTTAGTGCATCTGACCACAATGTAAGCATGAAGCAAGTGTTCGATACTCATCTCCCTATTGGCACTGATGTTGATGTGAAACCTCTTGCCCACATTGTGGAGGAAATTCTATGACATGCAACCATCAATTCTGATTCTACTTCACCGGTATTTTCATCTTTTATGCACTTTTCATCATCTTTTACTACACTATAACAAATGTGCAATTTTCATTCACTCTTTATAAACAAGAGTATGCGTTTTTTTATCTTGCCAGACTGTTCACGTTATAAATAATATGTTAGCATGTATATGAGCATGCACAAACATAATATTTGCATACACTTTGAATTGTTAAGTGTAGAAAAAAATTTAGACTATTATTACGATTATAAATTCCAAATAAAAAAAATCAGTGATTACATATTTAGTGTGTAAATTTCACAAAAAAAGTTATGAATTTTATATTTTAATTGTTGTGTTAATGATTTTCTTCAATCCAATGTAGGTCGCACATACAAGAGATGTGGCCAAACTTGAGAAAAACATATCCCACCCAACAAGAAACACTATGTAAGTGCAACATAATCTCCCAACATTATTTTTGGAATGAATGTAAAACATATCATGTGAGGATGTGAAAGGTAGGGTGTTGGAATGAATCTAAAACAGATCATGTCAGGAGTAAATGATTTTTATAATGTAAGGTGCTGTGAAATTTAATAACTTTGCAGATAGTACATGTCCGGATGTATGGAATGAATACCATGAAATGGAATTGTGGGTATAAGAGTTGTTGTAGATAATAAAGCTTTTATTTTTTGATTCAGTTTTGGAACTTCTACAGTTTGTGGGCCCATACAAAACATTTTTACTATGTATCATGCCATTTGGTCGAGGTGGCAGAATGACAGGGTCATTCAGATTAATAAGGGTCGAAATCGACAAAACGTGTATTTTTAGGTATAATCACCAAATGGTAATTAACAAGTTACGATTTTGCCTAAAACTTGACTTGTGTACATTAAATAATTTGATAATTGAATCAGGAATAAGAGAAATCCAAACTCATTAATATTGCATACATGAGTCTAATTTTTTGGTGTTATCTTTCAGGAAACGCAAATTAGCCAAAATTCTACTGAGTGCAATTGTTCCACTCACCTCTGCATGCTTATATGGACTAATGTTCTGCTCAAGCTGCAGACCATGCAGTCCATCTATGGTGGATTTAGAGTGCCCTGCCACATGAAGAATGAAGAATTTCAAGAGATTTAGTTGCCCAAAAGGTAAAAATTTTCTGTCTTTTTGTCTATTCAAATGAGTTCTGGAGGACCAATGCCAAAATCATTAATTGCAAAAATCAAGGTCGTATAAATAATGTTGAAATAGAAATGAAATTGAACTTTGATTACTTATTAAGTGGGTATAGTATAACTGGATACGATTAAGGTCTTGTGCGGTCTCACTTATATACATAATCTAAATATGAAAGTCAAAGAAGATCCGAAAGTTATATGTCAAAATGATTGCTACAAATTTCATGGGCTAGAGGGGACATAGCAAAGTAAAGCAAAACAGAACATAGGTATATAATTAAGTACACTAATGTTTGTATTTTATTTATATAATACGCAAGCTAGAAGGTTCTGATATTAAGACATAACTGCACGTGCATTTTTTCTAAGTTGAGATATTTTTATTGAAAATGTATTAGATGTGAAGCTTCCTAACTTATATTATACTTGAACTCCTACTGTTAGCATGGTGATTTTCATATAAGAGATACATAAGCAGTTTCAAGGTAGCATAGATCAACATACGGGTGAAGATTATATGCAATTCCTAAGCTATTAAAATTACGCTATGTGTAAAATCATGTCTACTAAACTATGAAGATCATTTCATCCATTTTACTTACTATCATATGTATTCAGATTTTTTTTATATATTTTCCTATTCTATAGGATTCACTGAGTTTTCCTCATCTATATATGATTTGTTTGCTGCACGAGAAGTTGAACTTATGAGGATTTGATATCATTTTAGTTACTTAAAGGTTGTTGGAGATGATCAGTAGCAGGTCCTTTTATTTATTTTATACCAGTCGGGATGAATAACTTGGTTTTTATTCTCTTTTTCTCTTTTCATGACGTCAAGGTGTCTATTCTTGCCAGTTTTATCTTTGTTTCAAAATTATTCATTGTACTATTTATGCATACACAAAGCATTTAGTTGGAATTACTTTGGTGAAATTACCTATTGTTAAAAATTATTTTAGTGAATATACATGGGGAAAAATAGTCAGCTTCTAAAGAATAGGTGGTCTGGACCTGATATTGCTATGCATTATTTTAAACCATCCGCGCGCTATTAGGTTGCACATTTTTCATTAATCTACAACTTTAGTCCCACTTCTTGAGCGCTTTAGGACCGTTTACGGTATTACTGTTGCACCTCATTCTGCCAACATATGAAAATGTACATTCGGTTTTAGTCTTTAGCCTTATTATTAGTTTTTCAAAAGCAAAAAGAATCATGCATAAAGTCTAATATTATTGGTGCTTTCAGCATATGTAGTTTGTGCTTTCAACATATTTGTTGAAATGCCATTTCCACAAGCGCCAATCATGCATGATTTTTAGCTTTCTTTATTTGCCATCTACAGGTTAAGGTTAAGGGCCTCGAGAAGGCCATTTATCGCATATGATCTAGCGGGTGACGTGATGCTTTAGCATTTCATGCTTGTGTCAAGCTCTTCTAGGTACTTTGATGAGTTAAAGCAGTATTAATGGTTCAATATTTGAGGGGTGTTTGGGTTATTTGCTTATGAGCTTATTTGAAATTGGAACGGTTGATAAGCACATATGCCTTATGCCTAGATGGTGGTTAGTATATAAAAAGCATTAATAAGTACTTATTGTTCGACGATGCTATGGTGATGTTAGGTCCTAATATAGATTAGTCATAGATATAAGCAAAATATTGAATAAATCCTTTGCTGATGGCATATTAGGTTCCATATTGATTACATATACAGTAGAGTTTCGATCAAATACCTTAGGTTCCATCTTAATTAAATAAACATGTGAACATTAGTCAAATAAGCAAGCAACACCATATGTTTACTATGACAATTAAGAAAAATCAAAGTCAAAGTCAAACATTGTCGCAATTTGGCTTATTTCTACAAAAGTCGGTATTCACACACGGACAAATATATGTGGTTATTTTAAGGGTAAAACAAAGAAAGGTTTGAAGGTTCTTTGTTGTGACAAAGATGACGAATACACTAACTGCACAACAAACGTTGTATACAAAGAAGTTTATTTTGCATATGAATAACCATCATGTAATTCATTTGTTGTCATACTTATGACTGTTCTTTTTACAGATAATACAGGAGCACTATATTTTTGTTTCCAATTTTTTGTATAACATATTTGCGGTTATTCATTATTTATTTTACGTGTATATAATTTTGTCAAACAATATTTTACTGAGAATGAGTGTGTGAATGGTGATTTTGGAAGTCCTAACACAAGTGGTTTATAAAGAAAGAGATTTGGCAAGTGAATTAAAGCTTAAACCACTAAGATCTTTCAAATTGCAATGATTTGCATGCACAAGAATCAACTACAGATTTGTACTGATCTAGGGAGTCATTTAAGACAATATGGAGTGTTTAGATTAACAAAAAGGGTTTGAAATGATTATATCAAGTAGGATTGATTAGTCGGCAGGCGCGGTTTTCATGGATCCCTCACTTCAGGGATTCGGCTAGGCTAAACCTAGGGATCCGACTCTCAGGAGCCAAGAAAAGGATTGATGAGGTTATGGTAACATCAATTATAGTTCTTAACAATTTAATTTAACTTTTAATAACTTTTTAGTATATATTTGTTCTACTAAATCCTAAAAATAAAAACCACAAATCAAAGTACTTACCTCTTTTTAGCCGTTTTATGGATTATGGTAACATCAATTATAGATCTTAACCGTTTCATTTAACTTTTAATTACTTTTTAGTATATAATTGTTCTACTAAATCCTAAAAATAAAAACCAAAAATCAAAATATTTACCTGCTTTTAGCCATTTTATGGATTATGGTAACATCAATTATGGATCTTAACCGTTTCATTTAACTTTTTAGTATATATTTGTTCTACTAAATCCTAAAAATAAAAACCACAAGTCATACCCTCCTCATGGGAGGTTTTAGCCACTAGTATATATATATATATATATATATATATATATATATATATATATATATATATATATATATATATATATATATATATATATATATATAAATATATATATATATAAGCAAAGCAAGTGAAGAATTTTTTTTCCTATTTTTTGAAAAATAACACTTAAAAGAAGAGGAGAAGTTGGGTCTCATATTTGTTTGTCAACAATGATGTGATGCAACAGTACCATGACGAAGCTGCCATTTAAAATCAGACAACCAAAAAGAAGACGGCTGGAAAAAAAGAAAAGAAGAAAAATAGAGATGTGATATTATAGACGTGGGGTATGATATGAGATTTGTAGTATTATGGATGTGGGGTGTATGATGAATGTAAACAGCGGCAGGAAAAAAAAAGTGAGATTTGGATATTAGGGAGGAGAGTGACGGCAGTAGGGTCGTGTTTTTAGGGTTTTTAGAGGATCATATCCTCTGATACCATGTTAGACCAATGTTACATTGAATGTTTACATTGTATGTCTTTAGGTTTATCAATCACCAATATTTATTGAGTACATAAGAGAGATCAAACCTACCAATAAACCTTAATGGACCCAAACCCACAAGCCAGGTTTGGGTCACTCTAATCCATTATACCGGCTAATAAATATGTGGAGCGAAACAACATTTAGTGATGGAGGATTTGGGTTTAATTGAATCTGAGAAAATTAAGTTGTTTGTCAAATACAACTTGGGCTACAACACTATAATGGACTCCTATTTAAAAAATAAAATAAAATACTTGTATAAAATACTCACAAAAGTTCTACCTTACAAAGTTTATTTTTAGTCTTATTTTTGTTTATTTATTATAGTATAAACTAAAGTATATGCATCAATCATATAGCGGAATATATTGAGTTCTATTATATAAACTTAGTTAACAATACAAGATTTTATTTGCAATGTTTACAACGAAAAAACTTATATAGTGGTTAAAATGTGAAAATTTTTATACCGTAAAGTATGTAATAAGTTTATCACACCGTCTCTTAAAGTTATTGCAAAATAAATTTTTTGCCATCCAGAAAGTTATTATCGCAAAAAATGTAATATCAAAAAACAAGCTGCATATTGTAATTACGGGTACCCGCTGCAGCAACGCGAGAAATTTACGCACAAAATAGGTCATGCTTTTAAGCTTCTTAATCATTTCTCATGAATATATGTCAAATTTCATTTTATTCTTGTATATCGTGATGGTTTGTGTCATCCTTTACTTTGTTTCTTCCTCGCTGTATCCATATGCATTTGCCGGCCAGTATGGGGTGACATTTGTAAGTTTTATACTCCGTATAAGAATATTGTTAATATTTGGCCACTTTTGTACATATTATACCTAACTTTATTTTGATATATGCTCTAATCAATTATAAAAGCATATCATATTTAGTCGACGACAACATACTGTAACAACAAGAAGACTTTCACAAAAAAGTTAAGGCATGCATCCATCAATGTCCCTGTTAGACACACCTTGAGTTTATCACCTCTCATAAATACATTATGTTATATGTTCATACTTATTAGGCATTCTACTATATATAAAGAAGTGTGCTATTGTTAAAGTTTGTAAAAACATCTGATCTCTTGTTTCTCCTTTGGTATATTCAGGTGTGACATTGGTGATATCTGAATAAGTGTGATGGCCAGTAAGAACCAGCAAAGCGTCCCTTCCGTTGAAGTGCAACAATCAGTCCCAAGTGAGTTGATATATAGTCTTTTGTTTCTAATTCAATAGATAATACACAAGAAATTTTAATGTGCTTTTGTACTATAGTAAGTATTTCTTATTGATATAGTTTGCGCAAAATCACATTGCAGCTAGCAAAACTAACTGGCCAGAAGTCGTGGGGATGACAACCGAGGAAGCAGAAAAGAAGATAAAGGAGGAGATGCCGAGGGCTACAATTCAGGTGATTCCTCATGATAGCTTTGTTACGATGGATTTCAATTCAAATCGAGTTAGGTTATTCGTCGACTCTTCTCAACTTGTTGTAAAGGCGCCACGCATCGGCTAGATTTATGGTTGATCATGTTACATCAACATATATAAGTGCAATGAGTGGTTAAGTACTTTGTTACATACATGTATTTTACATACAATTGTTCATGTTTGGTTGAATGAATCTATTAATACAAAGGTATGTATGTTTGGATATATCTAGATCTAATCTTTACTTTTTATAAAGCATTTAGGACTTTTATTTTAGAAGTCTTAAAAATTTAAGCTTACACACTTGCTATTATTATTAATTTTTGAAATTAAAATTTTAAAAACACACTAATTGCGCATTAAATTATTACATTAACTTGGATGCATGTTACAATAAATAAAATATAACTAATACAATGAATTTAGTATTTTTAAAGTTAAAATTAATAACTTTTTGAATTTGCGTATATAATAATATTTCATATTAATTATTCACAGTCTCACAATATAAACACACAATTTTTAGAAACTATCTTTTATAGAAAATCGTTAAATATTTTTGTCTTTACTCTTTATAAAGCATTTAAGACTTTTATTTTTAGAAGTCTTAAAAATTTTAAGCTTACACACTTGCTATTATTAGTAATTTTTGAAATTAAAATTTTAAAAACACACTAATTGCACATTAAATTGGATGCATGTTACAATAAATAAAATATAACTAATACAATGAATTTAATATTTTTAAAGTTAAAATTAATAACTTTTTGAATTTGCATATATAATAATATGTCATATTAATTCTTCACAGTCTCACAACATAAACACACAATTTCCTGAAACTATATTTTATTGAAAATCTTTTAATATTCGACAAAAAAACATAAAATTATAAAATCGTTAAACAACATTCGACTCCGAACCGCTGCTTTACGTGGATACTATGCTAGTTTAATCTAAATTACCTATAAAACATCTTTGCCTTTTTTTTTTTTTTTTTAAAGATTTCTATAAATAGGAGTAGTTTTTTAAGCATTATAAGTTATAAAGCTATATTTTACAACTATTTAATGCACCGATACATTAATTCAACACATATAATTAATGATATTATTAAAATACCTTCTAAATTAAAAGTAATATAAAATATGATACAAACCAAGCTACACTAAAATGAAGTCAACATCCATTTTGAGGTCAAACATAAATAAACCATTTTGAAATTAAATTTTAATTAAAAGTAAAATATATCAACCAAGAACTAAATGGGGAAAATTTATAAGTTTTCCTTTTAGTTAAAAACTGCAATAATATAATCGCCACGACATATTCTCAAAACCACAAAAACAAGAAACAGATTTTATTCACTGTCAATTCCATAACACCTCAATTCAAAAACAGAATGTTTTTGCCAAACCGAAAGAATTGGAACATAAATGAATTGGAATGTCAGGAATTCCATACTAATATGTCAAAAGGAATTGGAATGTCTTTTAAAACAAATGATAAAACTGCCTTTCACTGTTTCATTTATATTTTCTTGTTTGGAATATTTTTTAAAAACAAATACTACACAATGCTATAGAAACAATTTTAAAATAGATACACAATGCTATTAATATTTTAGATACATGGTTCACCAAAATACACTTTTGACTTTTGAATAACGATTGCACATACATTTATATGCAACAATGGACATTACAAAATACATTCTTAGGACTAACATATTTTCTAATACATCCTAAAAGATTGTTCCATCGTAGGACAAAAGATTCTTGATCCAAAGACACCATCTTACTTAAAACACCTTTATATATGAGCTAGGTGAACTCAATCCGACATCAAAAACCTCACCCAGTCCACCCTTTCTTTTTCCTTCAAATTCCAAAGGTGATAACGCTATCTGGGTCACTTTGCATCTTTCTAATTACCTTAAACCTTTCAACTTGAGCAATTCGTCCCATTTTTTCAAGCTCGATAGTGAGCATGAATGTTTTAATTTTTTAGCTCAACATCAAGTTCTATACCTTCACTCAATTGTGTCGATGATTCTATGAGACGTTCACAAAACAATAGAACTGCTTCATCAAAATCATTATCGTACTCTTGTTCTTGTTCTTCTTGCTAAAGGATTGGCATGTCCCATATTATTCTTCTTCTTGCTACAAACACTTGAAACTTCTTCAACTTGAACACTTGCATCATTCGCTTCATCAAAATCATTATCGGACTCTTGTTCCTGTTCTTTGGTTGCCTCATTTCCATCTCATAAGCATCTCTAGATCTCTTTCCTTGAGCTCGATCTTTTCCAAAGATAACACATAATTCTTCATAGTAAGGAAGCTTTTGTATCTCAATTTTACGTGCCTTTGGATGGTTGTTAACGTATGAATCCCATACTCCAGAGGAGTCGTTATTCAACATACAACACAAAATGCACAAAAAAATAGCATAAGATTTAACGTAAAAATGCCAATGTACATCATAGCCACAACATCAAAATAACAGAAAAATATAGGATAAATAGCTTGAACTTAAACTCCATACTTTTTTTTCTTTCAAAAAAGGCAATTTTATTTCACTTCACAAACCAAATAAAAGCTTGTACAACAAAAAAAACTTTGACAGCTGTGGGATTTGAACCCACGCCCTTTCGGACCAGAGCCTAAATCTGGCGCCTTAGACCACTCGGCCAAACTGTCATCTTGTTGATTGTCTAAACTAAAATAAAATTAATACTATACTTTTAATAAAAACTAGTGCTGTAGTACTCTCTGCAAGATCAAACTGAGTTCACAAGTAATTTCTATATAACAATTATACATGCCAATTATGATATCTGATTGTATTAGAAATAGGAGAATACTGACAGAGAGTTCACAAGTAACTTTTATGTATTTGATGATAACTAAATGTTGAGTATACTGACATAAGATCAGATGTTACACGCTTAGGACAATGATGGGAAAATTGTGACGAAATGTTTAGCATAGCAAAAGAATTAGTTATATGAATTTATAAATTATTACTGGAAAAAACAAACAAACTTTTCTCTCCTCCAACCGAATTTCCCGCCAAAATCACCACCATTAAAATGCACAAAAAGCTTTAAATCCGTACAATCGATTCAGCTCGTTATAATACACATTCCTATACTATTTTCCCCAATTTTGAACCGTTAATTCTGAAGTTACAGTATAGGTTTTTAAATTAGTTTTTGGCGACATTTTTTTTTTTTTTTTTTTTTAATTTTATTTTATTATGACTAATAGTAAAGGAAGATCATCCAAATGGCAAATAAGAATTCCTGTTAAATATGAAGATCCTAAAAATGTTCAAAATGCAGGAGATGTGATTAGCTCAAAGAGTGCAGATGCAGTTCGTCCTAACACTAAATGCTCTCTAAGTGATGATGTGCAGGAAATGTTGTCTGATGTGACTTGTGAGCAATGGTAATAAGAATATGAATGTTAATGATGTACATAGGAACAAAGCTGATAATAAGAAAAATGGTGGTAAAACTGAGCTTAGGGTGAATAATAAAAACTTTGGGTTAATGGTCTAGAAAACCTACAAACTTTTCACTTTTTACTATTGTGACAATAAACTTTTTTTTTTCCTATTAAAACAAAATAACTTCTTAATGACTATTATTGTAACCAAATATGCCACGTGGCACAGTTAATTACCACTTAACCAAAAAAACGCGTTTATAATGTCTGGGGGACCATTTTTGCCAACATACCAAACTTGGGGACTAATACTCCTAAAAAAAACGCTTTATATATAAAAAAAAAAAAAAAAAAAAAAAACTTTTTTTATAAAACATAAATTAAAAGTTTATGTTCTTCCCCAAACCTGCAACTAACACTCATGATATAAAACCTAATCAATGAGGAATCCGGGCAAGAGATTTGTCAAAGGAGTAATACTACTGTGTGCCACCTAAAAATGCCTTGTTGTTAATGAGGTGTAGATCTGATCCTATGATGATGGAAGCTTTAACGAATCGGTTTTGGGAGCCGAATGTCAAAATTAATGAAGAAGAAGAAGAAGTTGAAGAATTTGCGGATGAAACAATTGATCAAGAACATTGTGATTTGGAAAAGTTTGAAGTTGATCAAGAAATAGTGGAACTGAATATGGAAATTGAGATGGAAGAAAGTGTTCAAAAAGAAAAAATCGAACAAAATGTCAAAATGGAGGGGATTTATGTGCAAGATGAAAATGATCAAGAGAGTGAAACAATAGAGTCAAACTTAGAAAGAGTCAATGAAGAGGATGAAAGTATGTTTCTTTGGTGTTTATTTGATGAAATTGAAAATCAAGATGAAGGATTTAAAGATGATGAAGAAGTAGAAGAATAAGATGCACAATTGGATATGGGATATGCTTTGGAATTATTATTTGCAATTCAGGATATTCAAGAATTTGAAGCAGGGGAGTCAAACATAGAAAAAGTCAAACCTTTAGAAGAAGAAAATGATGATATGGATCTTGTGGCCATTTGATGCCAACTATGGCATGTCTTGCACTTCCTGTGGAGTTATGTTCTAATAATAACAGGATTTGCTTGGGGGTGCTATATTTATCCGGATTTGTTTGGATAATTAGCTCCATTCTTCTGAGCCATTGCTCAAGAATTTCTTTGCGTTGGTTGGTGTTTTCAACGCATGTGAGATCCAGGATATCTGGATTTTTGTAATTGAACACCGGATCCGAAGGATTTCTGGGTGCTCTTTGGTCTGGTCTTTCAGTGTAAGCATCACTGAAGGGCCTTTCCCTTTTTAGCCTTTTTGAAGCCATTTGGGATGATTCTGCAATTGCATGGTTGATTCTAACATATTCAGTGTCTGAATCTGATGGTTCAGTTTCTGGTTCTGTTAGAATGTTTGTTTGTTGATGATGTATGAGCCTAAGTTATCAATGGAAGTGTCAAAGGAGACATGGGTCTGTAGTAGCGACTTCATCCGGCGTCATTCGAGTAGAAAGAAGCCGCCACAACCACAATTGCCACCAGTCGAGTTGATTAATGGTCAAGATGAGTCAATGGTCAAATTTTCTAGCCCTACTGTTACTGCTCAAGAGTGTGACAATAATGTGATGAGAATTGGTGCGGTCCAGGACCAGCAGCACAATGGGGTACGAGCCGTTGGTGCTGCCTAGATGCAATTCCGAGCCAATGAGAATCGCAGAGGCTAAGCTGAAACAAGATGCTTGTTATTGGAAAAACAAGCTAGAGCCACCACGCCGAGCTTCATTCAGCATAACCATGGCTAGGTTAGGTTTTTGACCCATTTGCAAGCAAGAAAAAAATCAGAAAAAAGAAAAGAAAAAAAAGGTTAGTTGATGGAGTTTAGTCATTTTTTTAATTTTCTATCATTGGTATTGAAACAGATTCTTGGACATACTAGTTGATTTTGTGTTGTATTAGTCCCCAAGTTTGGTATGTTGGCAAAAATGGTCCCCCAGACATTATAAACGCGTTTTTTTGGTTAAGTGGTAATTAACTGTGCCACGTGGCATATTTGGTTACAATAGTAGTCATTAAGAAGTTATTTTGTTTTAATAGGAAAAAAAAAAGTTTATTGTCACAATAGTAAAAAGTGGAAAGTTTGTAGGTTTTCTAGACCATTAACCCTAAAACTTTCGCTAGTACTGTGAAGCATGGTCACAAAGATATTGATAACAAATGAAACTAACTCCTACTGTAATTTAAGAAGGTAGAGAGAATGTAGTTCTTTAGGAGGAATTGGTTACTGAAGGATGTAGGAAATAGATGCTAAAACGAAGGTTATAAATAGCGTGAGGCGTGGCGTTGCGGCATGGCTAAGCCTCACGCCTTAGAAGTTATGGTGAAGCCATAGCGTTTCCTAAGGCGTGACTTAAAGCAACACAAAATATGGAAATATTTATAGATTTATATATTATATCATATTTCATATATATCGAGTTTATAAAAAGTATTATACATAAGGAATTAAGTCAAAAAACTATCTTTGCATGCAATCTTTTCTATTTTTTTCAAAAAATCTTTTTTCATCGGAGCTAAATTCAAAAAAGGCACCACACCTCGCGCCTTATCGCGCTTTTTCACGCCAACGCTTAGAGCCGACGCCTTGGTCTATTGCATAACGTGGAGGTCACGCTTCGCCCCTTAGCGCTGCCATAGCGCGCCTTTTAGAACCCTGGCTAACACTCTTTGGTCATCTAGGAAGAATGTGGGGAAAATATGGTTTCTTTGACATTGTTACTCAAAATGATATGTACTTGTTCAAATTCAAGGAAAATTTGGTAAACACCCTGCAAGGCGTGAGTACAACTAACGTTAACACACACGTCAGCTACAGTCGAGGGGACGCGTTATACACACCGCTCAAGAAATGTCAGGATGACGCCATCTACAGTCTCAAAGGCAATAAAATATGCGTCAAATCCCAAATCCCAAAAATAGCGAATAAATCCTAAGCAAGATATTCCTACACTTCCCCATGAAAACATTAAGTATACACATTTCCCAACTCAGCTTATAACCCTGATCGAGGCAAAAAGCCTGCATATAGTCATCATCACAAAAGACAAACATGACCATCAACCTGGTAATAAAGGGCCTGAGGCGAACCCCGGTAGCACATGCACGAACCAGGGGGACTAAGGTACAAAAAGTCCATCATCATATCATAAGTGGATGATCTAATAATACTAGACTTGGGGGACTTGATAGCGTGTTATTATTAATGGCCAAAACCCGTTAATTACACGCTCGGATCAAGCCCAGCACCAAGGCCCAATCAACACTTGATAAAGGCCCGACTTAAATTCCAGGCCACGTAGGGTCTGGAAAGACCTCTCAGGCCTCACTGAGTAAGGACAAAGCTACTGCTCCCCAAATGTCACTAGCGGTTAAGATGTGTCATCTGACACCGCAGAGTAGGGACACACAAAAAGCACCACTATGAGCTTAAGGAAGAATGACATATGTCATCCTTGTCTGCTCTCGGATGATCAACACTTGGCACCCAGCGGCCATTGATCACTCTCGAAGGGTTATCTCTAAACCCTACAAGCCTTTCTATAAAAGGAGAGCAACACACAACATCACACAAGTTTTTCACACACTTAGGCAAATACTGCCTCACAACAGTGTAGTATGGTTCTTGTTTAAGTGTTACCCGAGCTTCTTGATCTACATCAATCTCATCGGGTCCTTACCATTCAACACGGGAAACCAAATACCAAAACCATTCCCATCCCATCTCTAAACCAATTTACATACAATACGTAAACAATATGATTATGTTGGGAGTTTACTATGTGTAGCAAATATTAATATGGTTAGAACAAATGAATCTGTTAACGATGGGATTAAGATTGCGGATAGTTATAATTTTTTAAAATATGGTCTTTGGTTTATCCATGAATTTACCCTTTGTTATGACAACATATTTAGGCTCAAACTTGAAAGTTTGGTACCAGTAAAGAGTGTTACCAACTAGAGTTGCTGCCTTGGATGACTCTAATAATCCACGAGTTTAGGTTAGTAGTTCTATTGATGCATATGTATTGGTTTCATGTGAAATATAGACATGCATGGAGATGATAGATCAATACGTGTATCGATTCTGATCATGAGTTAAGAGTAATATGAAGTTTGTAGAATTTATGCTTAGCTTAAACTTGGTTCAAATTATAATGGTGGCATGTACTTTGATTTTATATGTTTTTGGTTACGAGATCCATGAAATTATTGAAAAACAAGAACGGTGCATTGCCATTGCATATTACGCAATGAACAATTAGATAGAACATGTGTGCATTGCACGGGTTTGAATGACTCGTGACCTCGAAAAATTATGTGTGGTTGATACATGGAATCACGCCTATTTATTTTCATTGCACAATAACATGTGAGGTCGTGCATTCATTTTGATATTTATATTCCCGTTAATAATAATTTAAGCCAATTTTTAAACCCCGTGCGTGGGTTAAACTTATAAAGATAACATGAGTCGTTATTAAATGTGGATAGTTAAAAAATAATACTTTTTCCAGATATCATTACTTAATCTCATAAAGAGGAATAACATGAGTCATTCGTATATGTATCTTTTGTATTCATTTAGATGTCACAGTAACTCGTATATCCTTAGTTAACTACGTTTAAGTTATTTCGTTGACTGACTTGAGCGTCGGAGTGTAATACGGGGAGAGAAGTCTCGTGTACCCTCTAATGCATACTTTGTGTTGAGCGATACAAGTAAACATGTTGAACATTTTGATGAAGACCTTCTAGGCAAGCCTGTGAATCTACGTATCATCAAAAACCAATACATGTTCTCTTTAAATAAAGGCTTTAACACATAATCAGAAACTATAAATATCCTTTTCCTTATCATCAAACCATAATCAGATTACACAATGAATATACTCCGTCCGTTTCAAAATTATTGTCATGACACAAAAATCACACGGTTTAATAAAAGTGGGACCGCTATAATTTTCAACCACTCAAATAAAATATTCCTCCATTAAATTTTATTTTTATTGCTTAAAATGAAAGATGGACAATTATTTTGAGACATCCAAAAAGTAAAACATGAACTATTATTTTGAGACGGATGGAGTACTTGTTCCTGTTTTTGAATATTCAACAACTAAAAAACACTAATTAAATTCCATATAAAAAATGAGAATGAAGCAGATAGCACAGTGATGTGAAAGGGTGCATATCTGACAACGGTTGATGATTTGGTGGCGGGTTGCGGAGACCAGGAGGTGGTGGGTTGCAGCGACAATACATGTAGTGGCGGATGGTACGCCGTTGCCGGTGGTGGAGGTGGTGATGGTTGGGAGTGTTGGGTAGAGAGAAATTGTGAGTTTATGATGTGTGAAATGTACAAAAGTGTGTGAATGAGTTATGAGGGTCTAAATGTACGTATGTTAGTGGAATGTGCAAAAAGACACAATTACCCTTTGATGTGCATGGCACATGACTAATTTAACTGTCAAACTAACAGAAAAGGTGGTCAAAAGGCCAAACCCGTTATGAGTCGAAACCACAGGGAGAGGATGTGTGAAAAAAAAATGTTTAGGGGACTAATTCCGTTAAACACGACAAACCACATGGACTATTTTAGTAATTAACTCTAATTAAAAGTACTAAGATCACTTATGTGCCTTACACTAGTGTATTCTCAAGTTTTGATTTTTGGTGGAAAGTAAAAGTAAGTGAAGAAACAAAAAGAAAGGTGCGTTCTTAAGTTTTTTTTAGAGGGAAAGTGAAAGTAAAGTGTGAAAAGGGGAATGAAATTGGTGAGTGGGACAAAATTAATATATTTGTTATGACTAAATGTCTAAATTGACTTTTATTTAAGCGACAATTGCGTATGTATCTTTCCAAAACACAATAATTACATATATATCCAGCTTAAACTTATAATTACATATATATCATTTATAAACATTTTATATTACAAATATATCCATATAGCTAATTTATCTATTAAAAAAATTAAAAAATACATATTATTCATCATTTAAATCTAAATTGTCCATTATACCCTTATCTCTTCCACATTACTAATCTTTAGCATCCATTCCCTCAACATCTACATATATATTTACACTAGGCGAGTTTCCGCGCCTGGGGGCAGCGGTTAGTTCTTAGCGGTAGACAATTAACGATATGTGATATTATGGCAAGTGTTTCGTTTAATATTTAAAATAGAACGTGAAAAGATCAAAATGTAATTGCAAAACAAAAATTCTTAACATGGTTTGACATTCACGAATGGTATGAGAGTATATGGTATGACAGTTTTTTTTGCAAACCATGAATACTTTCCAAAGTTACCATGCAAACCACATTTCCACTTTTCATATTCCACTTTTTCAATTCTTGACTTATTGACCATTTTTGTATTTTATGTAGTATAGATATAGATACTCATTATATAACATTGACTCGCCATATAAAACTTATGCGAACATCGCATCACAAGGATAGCAGTGACCCATGAAAACCAATATCAACTAAATATTACTACTGGATTTGGTAAAACTCTGATCGTGGACCAGTGAATACGTTTAGCCAGTTGATTTTTGTTAAAAACGAATCACATTTTAAACAAATCCAATGGTGAAATTTAGTCGATATTGGTTTTAATTGATTGGATTCTAACAGTTTGTTTAGAAAGTTTTGTATCCTTAGTAATTAAAATCAAACTTACTCATACAAACCCAACAACAATTGGTCTTTTGTGAAAACTAGTAGGGAACCAGCGCATAGCAGCGGAACAATAATTTTTGTTCAATAACGTGTTTGTTCATGGCAATATTTATTTCACATAACATCTTCGTCAAATAAAGAACACCATACCATAATATGAAAATTTTATACATCCTCGTTCATGTAAAGAAAAGTAGAATAATCCCTCAACTAATTATTTGAATACAAAATTACTAAATGCATATCAGCACACTCAAATTAGAAATCTCATACGTCTTAGATTATTTATCATTTAACACTTTTATACACCACATTTGAGGTGTAGAGTTGTAGACTCCATCTTGACGGAACTGTTTGGTAGGCTTCAGTTTGCACCACTATGGCTTCCTTTGCGACAACCCATCCATTACTTTCCTGCTTCGAGGCGGGTGCACGTCCCTTGAAATAAATTTTAAAGAAAAAAATGCATGTCAATTCAAGCCTGCTACATAAAAGGCATAAATATAGGTAATGCCTAAAGATACATAAATTCGAAAGGACCATCTCGCCGCAAGCAGCTCGGATTGCCAAGAAAGTAACAATAAACAGGCATCTGTAGCAACATGTTTTCAAAAGCGACAGGAAGCAATACTTATTCTTTGTTTTTTAGGTCGCAAGGTTCAATGGGTCAATTGTCAAAAGTCACTCAATGTGTAATTAAAAATGCATAAACCCCATCAGAACGTTGTTGTTTCAAAAACAAGATTATTATCGAATTTTATAGATTTGTTTCCATATTGAACACCTTAATTATTATAAATAGGAAACTTTAAAAGGAGTGTTTGTGGGCGGGCACGACCTGACCCATACTAAAAAGTTACCCGTTTTGACATGTTACTTAACCCTAGTATGTTTGCCACCCTAGCCAAAACCACTGTCAGTAAATACTAAATAGATGGCTTTTCAGTATCCTTTTATATTTGTGCTGAAACATGTAGGAACTTACCTTGGAACAAGTATACACTATTAGACTCATCCAGTTCCAGTTTTCTAGAGAACTGTTATTTGTTGCTTCCTGTAGATAGTTTAAAAATGGAGGCATGAGCAGCATTTCATAAAGCCTTGATTCACCACATAGCTCGCATCTTCCAGGATCTCCTGCTTCTTTAGTCGCCAAAAGCGGCTTCCCACCATATGAGTAGAATACGAGGATATATTGGACTTTAGTATTATTATTCAGAAAAGCCATTTTTAATGCATTCACCACTTAATTACTTATTTCACATCATCCCATTATCACATGACAGTGACACTATTATAAAAAGTAGAGGCAGTAAATTTAATCCAGTTACACACAAATGGTTTAACTTGATGGGTCATATGGCTATGCTAAGAGATTTAAGTCATTTAACTAATAAGGAAACAAGTCAATAGGTAGAGCAGGTGAAATGGGCCGGGAATCATCTGAAATGTGTTCAAATTCATATACCCTCCTAGTCTCCTAGATCTCCATATCAGAAAAACTTTCTAACTAACTAATACTTATAGCATTCAACTTTTCGAGACATTAGTTATTCATAAGTTCCACACACGAAAAGAGTTTTTTTCGGAGACACTACTGCACTAAGTTGTTAAACATTCAAAATTTGTTGCGATTTGTACCTGAAACATTGCTCTGGGTACACATCCAATCGTTTCTTGAACTTAGGATAGGTTCTGTCAGCATTGAGAGCTTTTTCATATTCATAACTTTCACCCTCCATGCTTCCGCGGATGCTTGCTCATTACCATCACTTTGGTCCTCCTTGATATTAAGTGATGAAATGGTTGTACACAGAGAAGCGACATTCTTTGAATAATTCTCCTCCTGAGTATATATGTAAAAGCACGGTAACATTGCAACCAATAACAGAACATGGTTTTATTCAAACCATACAACAAAAAAAATTAAGCATTCAAATCAGAAAGTTTTTGAAGACGAAGAGCACACCCATTGTACATCAAGAAAAAAACAACACAAATATATGAGATCAAAGTATGACAATTTGCATGTGGCGGTTACTTAATACATGACTATTTCTCCCATTCTCCAAATTAAGCAAGATTCTGGATAACAGACTTTATATTTTGTAGTTTGTCATGTCTTATGAGTTACACGCTCAATAGATCTTGGAATTTTATCAACCAACAAGTAATAGCTCTAAGTTCCGTAATCCAAAAAACAATAGAATGTATAAGTAATAACCTACCTGTTGGTCTCACAAGAAGGTTTCATACAAGCTAATATATAAAACACACGCTCTTCTACTGTCAATATCTTGCTTGAAATTGGAGCATATATATGAAAATTAGTCAAACGAAATAGGTATTACAACTCAAAGTTATGACGAAAATATGCTTTTAAACTACCATAATGTCATGATTCACTGAAAAAGACCTTTTCACAAGTCT
This sequence comes from Chrysanthemum makinoi, assembly GCA_910596185.1. Classification (NCBI taxonomy): domain Eukaryota; kingdom Viridiplantae; phylum Streptophyta; class Magnoliopsida; order Asterales; family Asteraceae; genus Chrysanthemum; species Chrysanthemum makinoi. The sequence goes on along the minus strand of OU343222.1, from coordinate 59,436,348 downwards.
GATCTCCAAGCTGCATTAGAGTAGCCGGTTTATCCGTTATAACCACCACCTGTCCCTTGCTGATCTCCGCTTGTTGCACCTCCTGGCCCAAATCGCCTAGCAGCAGCTCCGTACCCACCAGGGTTGGGGTTGTAGCCATCGTTACTACCATAGTTGCCATAACCATAGGCTTGACAACCATACACAGAAGCTCCAATTGCAGATTGACTCGGTGCAGAAACATTACTTCCATAACCTACATTGGGACCATAACCCAAATCCTCGAGGCCTCTGGGTGTTTTGGTCAAACATTATCACTACATCCGTTACATTACCATAACTTTTAAAGTACTGACGGAATTGTTCTTCTGTCAAGGTGGAAGGCAACCCACCAACAAATATCTTTTTGTTCTGTAATTTCCCGCCCACTATCCTAAGGCGACAACATCAACCTCCTAATCAAAGGCAACTTCACCCAATATCCCAACAACTCCTTATCCAAATAGCCATATTATACAGAATATCAATCCCATGGATCCTACAATAATCAATCTTATTATTAATAGATTTCAACAAATAATGATCACCTATAGCATTATCACAAGGGCCAGGCGGCGAACCCGTAACTAACAAAATTCACGCTTTTCCGTTAACAACACTCGGAAAATCCTGGTTTTGACTCAACCCAATTTTTCTCTCCTCATCCCAGTTATCTACGAAAACAAACTAAAACTTCTAAACCCAGGTTTACGTAATCGATAAATCTAAAAACAGAAACAGTTGTTACATATAAATTAATATAACAGCAATCGATTATGCTAGAATATAAGCAAAACAATCCAATGTTAGAATATAAGCAACGCCAAACACACCTGGTCAGAGTTTAAGCTACCCCAAACACCCGCACCTGAAACACCCCTTGAATTAGATACTGTACGCAACCAATAATATCAAACTCAAAGCATATAGATCTTAAACAAACAAACAAACAAACAAATCTGTTTTAAAGGTGAACGACAAATCTGTTGATTTTGGCGACTTTCGATTGGATATAGCAGTTAGGGTTTACGTAGCAAAATTAGTTGAAGGTTATGGTGATTACGGTGGAGGTTGTTGGTGATGATGGTTTTTGGCAGATGGCGGTGATTGGCGGCGTAGGTGACGGTTGTTATGGCGGAGGAGAATGGATTGGGAAGAGATGAGAGATGTTGAGTTTGTGTGTGTTTTGAAGGTGTACACTATGTGTTTTTGGAGGTTATATACGTTGGAAATATTAAGTAGGCTGAGAAAAAAGGGAGTGAAAATATTTTAGACACGTGTCAACACTTGATTGGTGTTACTTATCTTAATTTGAAATGGGACCTACAATCAAAATGCATTATATAGTAGTATAGAAGTATAGATATAGATCGATAGGGGTTTACAACAATTGCTTTTTAGAGTATCCATTTCATAACTCTTGGTCTAAGACAAACATTGTTACAAAACATGATAATTAATTCACCATAAAATGATGTTTTGGTTTTGTCAGAACCAAAGGAAGAGATGCTCCATTGGAAGAAAATTTAAGGGTATAAAGGTCATCATATTGTTAGATCATAACTATCATATATTTCCTAATTTTATAATATATAAATTAACTATATGGATATATTTTTAATATATAATATTTAGGAAAGATATATATGTAATTATTAGTTTAACTTGGATATATATGTAATTAATGTGTTTAGGAAAAGATATATATGCAATTCTTCTTTTATTTAATTTAACTTAAGTCTCAATTAAAAGAATGATCGATGACATAATTGTCAAATAACATTTTTTTCACCATTTTCCTCATTTTTTTCCTTACAACTCAAAGAAAAGTAACAAATTTTTAACAATATTTCTGTTTCTTTCCTCACCACTTTCTATACTTGGGTTTCCTAATTTTCCTCTACATAAAAAGTGGAGAACACAACGTAATCAGAGAATGAACAAATTAATGGCAACTTATAGAGCCAAAAGTTGCTCTTTATGCAGTAAAGCCGCAGCTAGTTGCACTATTTGGTTAGCCATTTTTCGATCTTAAGGAGCCATTGCAGACACCGATTGGACTTCAACAACATGAGTCCCATTAACCTCGTACCAGCTTAAATACCCAGAATTACCATAATAGCCATAATCAGTTGGAGGAGCATCAGTTATATCAACATCCACAGTAACTGTAAACTTAGCCGTACTATATTTTCCATCAAAGGAGATTATTGCAGGCTCAACAGTAACATTCATACCTGTACTAGGAGTCTCCACCATCACTCGATATGAAGAACCTGACTCCCCAACATTGGTTAACACCCTTTGAAAAGTGGTGCTTGTGGTATTTGTATTGTTTAAGACCAACATAAACGAAGGGTAGTTAAGATCAAGTGTCGCATTTGCACAATCAATCTCTGACCTCTTTGAAATGACTTGAATTTCGTTTCTTGAGTAGTTCAATGCACAAAGATAGTTGATGTAGTCTTGGGGTTGGATGTCATAAACCAAACCTGGGTCCATTGCTTTATTCGGGTTAACATGACCTGCGCCAAAATCTAAAGGGTTACCTTGTACCCCTGAAGTCATATCCATTATTATACTTTGATTATTATCAAGTATATAAGCTGTTGTCATCATTGCTGATCGGATTGCAGCAGGACTCCAGTCACGATGTGCTGATTTCAACAACGCCGCAATTCCTACTACATGTGGAGAAGCCATAGAATTCAAATCACTTAACAAATAATCATCTCCAATAGCGGCACTTTCTATTGGGGCCCAGGCAGCCAAAATATCAACCCCAGGAGCTAATAAATCAGGTTTTAAGATCCATGGGGACCTTTCGTCGGGTCCTCTTGATGAAAAGTATGCAACTTGTGGAGATGGTTTAGTGCCTAACACGGTTTCGCCATACTTAACACTAACGCTCGCGTTTTTTGTGCCAATTAAGTATTTCCTCAACTTATGCCCAACCTTCGGTTCTAATGCAATGATCGGAAAATTGAAGTCTTTGGCTTCAAGGGACCATTGTCCGAACTGAAGATAACTCCGGCTGCTCCGATGGATTCAAAGTCAACTGGCCCATCATCACAAAAAACGTATTTCCCTTTAACATCTTTTGGATCGAGTGATCCATCATCACAATTTTCTTTACTTTTATTTCCATATCCATAGTAAATAGGAACCCTTTCTACCAACAAAACCGGGACTTCCCAACTAAAATGCCATAACTCGGATCATTTGGTGTAACAAATGCAGAAAGCCCGCGATCTATAGTACCCGCACCAACAGTTGTGATCCAAGGAGCTCCATTAAACATAGTATAACGATGAGGACCACCATTACCAGCAGAACAAGATACAAAAATCCCTTTCTCCATAGCTGCAAAAGCACCAATCGCAATCGGGTTTTGGGAAAACCGTGTTTCAAAAAACCCTAATGATAAAGACATTAAGTCTACACCGTCTTCTATCGCTTGATCCATTCCAGCCAATGTGTCACTAGCTGCAGCTTCAAATGAATTATCTAGAAACAACACTTTGTACATAGCTAACCGCGCATTTGGTGCTATTCCAATTGCTGTCCCCTTTGCATAACCAAAATAATCAGCGCGCATTACCGACTACCAGAAGCTGTCGAAGATGGCGCGTACCATGTCCCTCATAATCTCTAGGGAATCATAATCATCTGTTGTTGAAATATCCTCCCTCGGCTTCATTCCTTGACTAAATGATCGTGCGCCAATGAGTTTCTTATTGCAGAAACCTTCAGTTTCACAAGCACCTCGCCAACGAGAAGGTACTTCCGACATCCCTTTGTCGTGAAAACTCTCACTTTCAGGCCAAATTCCTGTGTCAAGTATGCCAATGATCATATCATCACCAAATCCTGAAACGGGCCATAGCCCTGAATGTTTCTTTAGTCCTAGAAATTTAGGGCGTGAGTTGTGTGAAGCTTTCCAAGTGTTTCCTCGAATGCTGTTACAAAGCCCGATACATTCTCAAGTTGTGAAAGTTGTGACTTTGTTAGGACTGCACTGAACCCGTCCATGACGTGGTTGTACGTGTAGAGATGCATTGCAGGAGCTTCATTTGAAAGTGATGAAAATATAGAAGTGTACCAGTTGTAGTGATTAGAGTATGGTGATGGCATCATTGATTTGTCCATAAGGACAATGTACGCTCGATAATCATCTGACGAAGCTAATGACGTAATTGATATGATTATGAAAGTCAAAACAAAGGCACTGAATCGAAAATCCACAAACCGTGCCATTTTGCACGATTATGTTGTAAGTTGTGCTTAAAGACATCTTACTTATATAGTTAGGTTTTCACTCGAAAGCCGAATGTTTAGATACCATTTAAGAAGAGTCAGATACTAGCAGCCATGAGCTAAAGATATGTTTTTGTTAACATTTAGCAAAGGTTAATCGGCATTGTTACTAGGAGTGTAACAATGTAGTTGTGAGTTGTGACCATAACAAAGCTTGGAGTTTGGATTTATGTGTATGGACAATATGATAACTTAGATTGTGGAGATTCATATGAGCGTATCAAGAAACCAAAGAAAATTTATCTCTTGCCAGTCTAAACAGTTTGAGGAAATAAACATTTGTAATAAAGGATGTGCCAAGGATATGGAAGATGACAATAAAAACCACATTTATGTAGATCACTAAAAAAAACTTTAAATTCTAGTTCTGTTCTGTAGTAGTACTACTCTACAAGTTTAACTGCTTCAAGTCGAATCAAGTATTAAACTGACTTCACACTTAACAAGTAACTTCTATATAGCAATTATATATTCCAGCTATGATATTTGATAGTGCTAGAAATTGGAAATTACTGACTGTGACTTGAAAAGTAACTTCTATATAGCGATTATATATGCCAACTATGATATTTGATAGTGTTCAAATTTGGAAAATACTGACTGTGACTTGAAAATAACTTCTATGACATTTGATGGTAACTAAATGTTGGGCTTATTGACACAATGCAACTGAGTCTAAAAGTTAGAATTCTTTCAATTATGTGTAACAGTTGGGCATAAAGCAGAAAATATGATTGTGACCACAATCCAGATGCTGGAATTCTTTTACACGATTATGACTAGAGTAGGGGCAAATTGGATGAATAAGATCGTGACTAAAAGGAATGAATCCCTATAATATATGAGTGCGATTAAATGTTGGATTCCATATGTATATTACATTTGTGGCTATTTGTTGACGAATGGACATTATTTGATAACTATGAGTAAAATTAAACTCATGCATATGGTTAAACCTTAAGACTGTGGATGGCAGAGTGACTTTTTTATTTGTTAGAACTTAGAACCAGGTAAGTACATACATGTGGATGGTCACTGATGTGTTTATGAATCGTGATTCATTTTGGCGACATTATACGAGTTCATAATCTTTTGTATATGAGAGGAATGCGAAAATTGAGGAATGTTGATGGTATTTGTATGTTTAACAATAAAACTTTATGAATCCTACACATTCATTATTAAAAGTACTTCTAAGATTACTCATGTGCCTAAGAAAATTTAAGAAATAGTAGCAACTTGTAGAGCTGAAGCTTGCTCTTTTATGCACGAAAAACAGCAGCCACTAGCTTAGATACCCAGAATTACTATAATAGCCACTATACGTTGGAGGAGCATTAGTTATATCAACATCCACAGTAACCTTAGTTATACTACATTTTCCTTCATAGAGATCATTGCAGGGCCATCGATAAATTGATGTAAATTGAAGTCTTTTGGCCTCATAAAAGGACCGAAGTCTGAGCTGAAGATAACTCGACGTTATTCTTGACATGCTAATCAATGAAGTGGTTGCAGATATTTATATGTTAATCAATTATGAGTGGTTGTAGATTCAACTCCGACAACTTTGAAATATTATAATGTAGTACGGAGTATAAGATTGTGAGACTGTTAGTTTGACTTTTTAAATGAAAAAAACTTTTAGATTTAGTAAGAGTGTTAGAAGTTTTGAGCACTTTAATTTTGGTCGAAAACTAACTTTAAAAAAAAAAAAAAAAGTGTTGACAGCTGTGGGATTTGAACCCACGCCCTTTCGGACCAGAGCCTAAATCTGGCGCCTTAGACCACTCGGCCAAACTGTCAGATGTTTGAAGACCAAACTAATAAATACTTAACAAATACTAGTCTGCAACATCAACTGGTTCAAGTAGAATTAAATATCAAACTGAGTTCACAAGTAACTTGTATCTGAAGACGAATGGATTAATTATTCAAGGCTTTTTTAAAAAGATTTTAGTGTTTTACAACATGAGGTGAGATTTGTATGTTATTGGTGTAGTTGTATTGATGATTTAGGGTTATAATTAAAACCGACATCTGTGGGATTTAACCCACGCCCTTTCAGACAAGTCTGTTCCCGAGTTTTAATTTGGAGAGAAAAAAGAAAAGTGGAGAGAAAACTAAAAAAAAGTTGCATTCCCGAGTTTTTTTTTTGAGATAAGAGAAGAGAAGAAGAAAGGAAATTAAGCCAAAACTTCTCTCATAATCTTCTTCCCAAATTTGGATGATTTGGAGAGAAAGTGATTTTTAGGCCTTTTTATGCTTACATCATCTTCTTTTCTTTCCAACATAGGAACACAAGATAAAAAATAAAATTTATTTCCTCTCCTCTTCTTTTCTCTCTTTTTTTCTCTCTTCATTTCTCTTATTTCAGTTTTATACTCGGGAACACAAAAGCATTAAGTGTGATGAAGAGGTCGCCGCGTCACTCCAGACATCACCATAACAAACATCCACAACTAACCACAACTAACTACAACTAAACCCCCTCACTTACAACAAACCTCAACCTCTTCATTTGAGGCCCACCACTACAATTTTTTTTTTCTTTTTCAAATTTTCAAATAAGCTAAATTTATTTATTAAAATAAAAATACAAGACTATTCAAAAAAAAGTTATAAAATAAAAATAAAAAAAAATTTAAAAAATAAATAAAAAAATAAAAGGAGGAATGTTAAACGTTACCTACTTTGCCCAGCCCGTATAACCTCACCACACTACTTTTATTAATAACTAAAAAAAAAAAAAAAAAAAAAAAAAAAAAAAAAAAAAAAAAACTTTTTCCCTTCACTCACAATACAAGCACACACTACAACTACAAACACAGACTTGAACAAAAATAATAAACTCACACTTGGGCCCACACCTTGTCAGATCTTTGGTTCGTCGTCTGCACAAAGAGGGAATTGATGGTGAACGACGGCGAGTTAGACCGGTGTGACGGCGAGCGACGACGAACAGCCACGTTGGCACGACGAAGGGGACGGCGAGACCACACCTAATGCTCTAACTCTAGCGCGGTAGCGCTTTAGACCACTGGTCGAAACTGTCAGGTGTCAAACTCCATACGTTCAACAACCATTTACTCTACTTACCAGTCACCACACAACTCTTGTATGTTAACTTTACTTCCCACACGACTGCTCATAATTCATTCACTTAATATACATTTAATAGTTGTTTTTTTACTGCTTGTCGAATGTAGAAACTAGAAACTACAGCAATTTCCCCTCGATATAGTTATTTAGGTAATAGGGCAATGAAGTACAGCCCGTTAATGTAGAACAATGTTTATTTTGGTGAAATATTGTAGGAGCGAGATAGTACTCTTTTCTGAAGAAATTTTTTTGCAGTGTATAATAGATAATAGAGATATCATATGCTTTTTAATTTACTTGCGGATATTTCCTTATTCTTGATAAGCTTCACTACTTCATGTCTGCCCGAATTTATATGTGACTTATGATTTACCCAACTAGAGATTAACAAGCAACAACACCTAAAGAAACTTAAAGAAACATAAACAAATCTAAAAAGTATAAACAGTATAAGAGGGAAGAGCTAATGAATCAACACTTGCTTATTATAACTCAAACCCACCGTCTAATACAATCAACCAATTAATCCTTGCATCAAATAATCCCAACAAATCAGGGCAAAAAACTATAACAAAATACGTACGGCCATTGTATAAACATCAAAGAGATATTGCCAAAAATTGCCACAAGAACAAACGCCATCCATGAAATGATGAAAATTTATTATTATCCCGACTAGTAATCTTTCTTTCTGTAATCGTAGAAATAAACTTAATAGCAGTATGACAATCGCTACGCATCCACAAATTCTTGATTAATTGCAAAGGAGTCGTTTCAGGAGTCTTTATAATTCCATATGCAACTGCTAATCTCTCACTATGACTTGTCAAAATACATTGCTTTCGCCGACATCCTCAAGAACATATTTATAGTCCGGAACATACCGTAAGACCTCCATTTTCCCCAAAAAAAAAATTCATCGTTTATTCTGATAATAGATGACATTGAGGATCTCAGTTAAAGTTATAATCCGGGCCCACTAGACATTTGGCGAAGACATGTCTTCGCCAATACCTAAGCCTAATTAATCCATTAACTATATTAATTAATCAATTAATTATATTAAGTAATTGATTTTATTGAAAAATAAATCCATTTAGCAGTATAAACTAGTCAGGCCAACCGGACTTTTGGCGAGGACGTGTCCTCGCCAATACGTTTAATATTAAAATATGATTAAGGTTATTGGCTTGGACATGCCATCGCCAATTGTACCTGCACATGCAAATTGCACACTTTTCATAATTTTTCCTGAAAAAATATACCAAAACCCAAAGCCTAAAACCTAAAACCCGTAATTACCCAAAATAAACATACCAATTCGCTAAACACTTATTCAGTAACAAAATCACTATAACATTATTCAATAACTAATGAAGTTGCTAAAATGATTCAAAAACAAAAGTCACTAGAATATCCACAAACATGTCCATACAACTATCCATAACCAAAAATATCCAAAATCATAACTACACCACAATAATCCTACTCCCCAAAATCCGAAGGTACATTTGGCGTCGTATTGGTGATGGGAAGACTACATCGAATTGGTTTGATAGATGGTGTGATCGTGGCCCATAAACATGCATAATGATACGGTTTGAAACATAAACATGCATAATAATATGGTGTGATTCAAGCTCCATTCGCTCATCGGGTTCGAATTATGGTTTGAGGATCCATAGTAATACGGGATGGCAATACAAAAACCGATCACCCATAAACATGCATGGATGACAAAACTGATTGCACAAGTTGCAATCTACCCGCAAACGAAAGAAACTTGTTCTTCCAATCACCAATCCTGTTTTGTACCTTTTCGGCAAGCTCCTTACAATCATGATAAACCAAACGAGTAGAAACTAAAGGAACTCCAAGGTACTTAACGGGGAGCGTACCTTCTTCAAAGGGAAGAACATTAAGAATAGCAAGCTTAGTATGATTCAATACATTACAAAAATAAGCCGTACTCTTAGGAAGGCTAGGAACTCTTATGAAAGCTAGGAACTAGCCCCGAAACCATCTTGAACTCATCCAAAGCTTCCATAATAACACTAGTTGAATTCAAATCACCATGAGCAAACAAAAATAGATCATCCGCAAAACACAAATTAATAATATTTAAGTTCGAGCAATGGTGATGAAAAGCATACTCATCCGAATTCTGGACCTTTCTTTGCAAGATAAGAGTGAGGATCTCCATAAGAATAGTAAAAAGATAAGGAGATAAAGGATCACCTTTTCGAAGCCCCTGTTTCCCTTTGAAATAACCATGCAAAGAACCAATAATATTCAAAGAAAACGAAGTAGTAGTCACACATTCCATAATCCAAGAAATCATAGAGGAATGGAACCAAAACCAATAAGAATAGTGTTCAAAAAACCCCAGTGATCAACCGTATCATATGTTTTTTGAATGTCCACTTTAAAAGCACATCTAGGAAGGATTGTAATAAAAAAAATTACTTCTTAACTATATTTTTTAGAGTTGTCAGTAGCAAAATTCTTATATTTTATTAATGTTCATAATGTATTTGTGTATTAATAAAAAGTTACTTCTTAAACATATCATTTAAAGTTATCATTAGCAAAACTCTTATATTTTATTAATTGCATTTCTCTATTCACATTCTTCGGTGATCTATATAATTATATAAGTCTTCAATAATTGCTCAAGCAAAAAGTCTTTACTCAAATAAACCCAAATAAACTAAGGTGATCCATATAATTTATAAGTCTTACTTAAATAATTGCTCAAGCAAAAAGTCTTACTTAAATAAGCCCAAATATACAGGTGATCCATATAATAATTATATAAGTCTTACTTAAATAATTGCTTAAACAAAAGTCTTAATTAAATAAGCGCAAATATACTAATGTGCTTAGAAATACATATAACAGACTGTAAATACATTCCAAGCCAACCATTTAATGAATCAAAGGTTAAACAATATTTTTCCCCAGTTTCCAGTATGCTTTTAATTTTTCTTGATCTCTAATGTCACTTTTAAGAAAGCTAACTATACTTCAGTTTTGACCCAGTCACTAAAAGGTAATGAACTAGCTATATTCTCTTGGGTTACATACTTACATAGACAAAAATCTAAATTTTGAGAAAATAAGATACATTATTTAATAGCATGACCATTTTAAATTCTCATTAACATAAAAGTATAAATTATACTCAATAATTTTAAATATATACCTCCTTAATTACTGTCTCTACGATTTTTTCTTTCATTTTGACCTTTGTTTGTGTTATACAATAGTTGATGAAAAATATACTAATGAAAAATAGATTTAAAACACAATCCATTCATATAATTTGCATCAAGTATTATATAACACAAACAAAAATATTTAAGGTCAAAGTTGTAAAAGAAAGACCGAAAAAGTCAATAGAGGACTATAATTTTGGGACGGAGGGAGTAGTTGCTAAATATTAGGGAGTCCACAGAGATTGCCCCATTTTCTACCCAAGGGACACATGTTTGTATTCATCTTAATATCAGTGAGGAATATGCACTCAACTCACTCACCCTTCAAAGACACACTCGCACAAATGGTTTCAGTGAGGAATCCACCGAGGTACGTGTGTGTTATTGGTGCTGGCCCATCTGGGTTGGTAGCCGCAAGGGAGCTCAAAAACGAAGGTCACAAAGTGGTCGTTTTGGAACAAAATCATGATGTGGGAGGCCAATGGTGTTGGTGTGTATCTCTCAGAACAGGGTTAAGACAATCAATGACAGTAGCAATACCACTAGGTGGTTACCGGATATCACTTGGAATCGTGTGATCACTTTCCAAAGTAAACTATTCGACCCTAATGCCTGGGATACACGAATATCTACTTGGGATAAGACCAAATCAAAGTTATGGAATTAGGCACAATTCAATAACTGGCTTATAAGTGTTTTGTGTTTTATGTTTTGTGTTCTTCATGCATAATCCGATATCCTATTTATAGGATAATACTCTTGGCTAATTCAATGGAATTATGAGTATTAATCGGCCCATTAATAGCCTCATAATTATCCCCATTATAGCCGTTAGTGGTTTCATGACCAATTAAACGTGGTCATTAAGCAGTTGAAACTGCCACTTGAATAGGTCAAACCGCATAAGCAGTATTTCATCAGATTTCATAGTGCTATCAGGTGGTTACACTCGCTTCATGGAAACACCACAGCTTCAGTAAACACTACTTCAAGAACACCACTTCTGGAAACACTGATCCAAGTACATCGCTCGGGAAACACCGATAATCGGTAACCACAACAGACTTTCACCAAGCACTACCAATACAAACCACTACAAGAGTCAGGGTGTTCATGGACCTTATGGGTGTACACTCCGTACCTCCTAACCCATTACAAGGTGTGAACTATTCCCACAAGTGCACTAAATTTTCCAACAATCCTCCCCAAATTTAGTTCACTTTCTTTGCATGAAAATTAAACATCAAGCAAAATATGTGTATAGATGAAAATGTCCTGAGGATTGAATTTCCATCTTAGTAAATTACACGTTTCAAATATTCGAGAATCAGGGTGTTCTAAGAATTGTACTCTTCAACCCATTTGAATACCTGAAGATAAAATACACACAAGTTTTCAAACACTTAAAAGCCCCTGACACTATACAAGCCATGTGTCCATATCCAAATTCATAAATGTTGTAAAAGCTTAAGTCCAAAGCTTCCTCGGCGGCAAAACTTCAACATTTACATAGGTGGTTCCTCTTTATTCATGCTCCTACCAAGCACTTTTTCAAAGAAAATTAACCATTGAGAAGTAAAGACTTCATCCTCCTTTCACAGGTTCTCGAGCACAACCTTGGGATGTAATAAAAAACATGTGCTCCAGTCCACTGAATGTTCATCTTTCCACATTGAACTCAGCTCCCAAGTTTCCGTAGGAGGGAGTTGGGTGTCCTAGTATTCAGTGACTAAGTTGGACTTAAACTCATCCCTTTAGCAGACTTTATAACCAAGTCTCTAGCCACCCCTTCGTCAAGTGATCACTAAGTTCTGTTGAGATCTCACAAACTCTATAGATACCACCCCATTCATGATAAGCTCACGAATCATGCTATGTCCGACACCTAAGTGTCTAGACTTACCATTGTACATCCGGCTATAAGCCTTAGCCAATGTAGCTGCACTATCACACCCGATAGAAATAGGTGCTATAGGTTTAGGCCACAATGGAATCTCAAGAAGCAAGTTTTTCAACCATTCAGCTTCTTTACCACCAGCAAATGCTAAAGCCACAAATTCAGATTCCATTGTTGAACTGGTGATGCAAGTTTGCTTCTTGGATGCCCAAGAAATTGCACCTCCACCGAGTAGGAATACCCACCATCGGTAGACGAATTGTCTTCGTTACTGATCCAACTTGCATCGTGTATCCTTCCAACATCGATGGGTAACCAAGATAGGAGAGACTATAATCCATAGTTCTCTTCAAATACTTCAAGTACCCTCTGAATCGCTTGCTGATGAGCACAAGGATTACTAGTATACCTGCTCAATTTTCCCACTGCAAAATCAATATCATGCCTTGTACAAGTCATGGCATACATCAGGCAACCAATCACCCTAGAATACTCAAGTTGAGATACAGCCTTGCCATGATTAGGCATCGGCTCACAAGTATCCATAGGTGTACTCATCATGGAGTACAATCAAAGTAATTGAATTTCCTCAACATCTTCTCAATATAATGAGACTGAGAGATAGAAATTCTATTACTTTCATGTTTGATCCTTATACTAAGAATAACATCAGCCTCCCCTATGTCTTTCATGGAGAACCTTGATGACAAAAATTCCTTTGTCAAGTCAACCCTGATTTTGGTCAGTGCCAAAGATCAACATGTCATCAACATATAGACAAATGATGACTCCTTTACCGGATTCATCAAATTTGCTATATACACATTTGTCCGCTTGGTTAAGAACATAACCACTAGACAAAACCACTTCATCAAATTTTTTATGCCATTGCTTAGGTGCCTGCTTAAGTCCATAAAGAGACTTAATCAGCTTACACACCTTGTTTTCATTACTGTGCAAGATGAAGCCCGAGGTTGGTTCATATAAACCTCTTCCAATTCACCATTCAAGAAAGTCGCTTCACATCCATCCGATGAATAATCGATTGTGAATAGATGCCATAGCAATCACAGCCTTATGGTAATCGATACGAGCCACGGGGCATAAGTATCAAAATAGTCTATCCCCGACTTTTGTTTAAAGCCCCTCAATAACTAATCTAGCCTTGAACTTTTCAATAGTTCCATCTACCTTCATTTTCTTTTTGAAAATCCATTTGCAACCTAGAGGTTTGCAACCAGGAGGTAGATCAACCAACACCCAAGTGTTGTTTCCCATGATGGAATCCATCTCATCATTGATTGCTTCTTTCCAGAAAGCAATGTCTTGGGACTTCATTGCTTTTTCAAATGTCTTGGGATCATCCTCAACAATGAAGCAATAGGATTATTGGTATGAGACCTCATCCCTTGTTCCTTCAACTAAGTATAGCTGAAACTCGTGTCCAAATGACTTTGGATTCCTCCCTTTTGCTCTTCCCGAGCACATGTGTTCAGTTGTTGAACCACAACCTCATCGGGGACCACCGATGGTTCATCAATAGGGACCTCTCGATACACCGTGTCATGAGTTCCATTAGGAATCCTCGACTTGGTCTAGGGACTGATGAGAATCTATTCTCATCAAAGTTTGCATCCTTTGATTCAATTATGGAGTTAACTGAAACATATTCATTAGGTTCAATAACATAGAACCTATAAGCCTTGGAATGCTCAACATATCCAACAAAGATGCAATGCGCTCTTTCACCCAAAGTTTTCAACTTTGGATCGGGAGTCTTACAACAGCCCTACAACCCCAAACCTTGAGATAGTTCAGTTGGGTTTCCTTTTAGTCCAGAGTTCATAAGGGGTAACCTTGTTCCTTTTGTTGGGAACCCTATTTAATAAATAGCAAGCTGTTAACATAGCTTCACCCCTTAACCCTTGACTCATCTCCGAAAAGGACAACATGGAATTAACCATCTCCTTCAAAGACCTCGCTCTTCCTTTCGAAATACCATTTTGCTGAGGAGTATAAGGGCGCTGTTTCATGGATTATACCAACAGACTGAAAATACAGAGTATCCATGTACTCACCTCCCCTATCAGTCCTTAATTTTTTGATCAAAGACCCAAGTTGTAATTCAACTTCACTTTTAAACACTTTGAATTTATCTAATGCTTCATCCTTTGTATGTAACAAATAAACATAACAAAACCTAGAAGCATCATCAATAAACGTCACAAAGTACTTCTTATTTACCAAAGAAGGAGTGGCATGCAAATCACACAGTGTCATGTATTAACTCCAAGAGCTTAGTCTTACGACTAACACCCGAAAGGGTTTCTTGGTTATCTTGGTCAACATGCAAGTTTTACACTTTTCATTGTCCATGTCAAAAGCTGGGATCAACCCATCCTTAGACATATCTTGCATTCTTTTATAGTGTACATGGCCAAGTCTTGCATGCCATAGGATAGAGTCACTCTGGTTATATGTGGTCACAAAAGCTGAAATAACACTGCCGCTGGTAATATTAAGCCCGAACATTTGATTACATAAATAACCAAAACCAATAAAAACACCATTCTTAGAAAGCACAAATTTATCCGACTCAATAACTTGTTTATATCCATGATTATTCAAAACACTACTTGAAACAAAGTTCTTCCTTATACCGAAGAACATGAATAACATTAAACAAAGTTACAATCTTTCCAGAACTAAAATTAAGATCTACACAACCACTACCATGCACCAAGGCTGTTGACTCATTTCCCATGTGAAGAATAGAACCATCATTCAGTGACTCATAAGTCTTGAACCAGCTTCTATCTTTGCACACATGAACTGTTGCACCATAGTCAACCCACCACGCAACATCATCATCCTGCACATAATGAGATTCAGATACAAGTGTAACATAATAAATCAAAAGACTTATTAACCATATTCTAACCTTTCAGTGAGTTGGAAGAACCACCACTCCCTGAACCATTAGTGCCCGATCCATTGGCTTTACCACCAACCTTAACACCCTTGCAGTCCCTTTTGATGTGACAAGTTTTGCCACATTTCCAACAAGTAGGTGTTGCCTTCTTGTTAGGATCCGCCCTTGTGTTGTCATGATATTTGCGTTTGCCTTTGTTGTCATTGTACCTGGTGGAGTTATTATGCTCCACCATATTGACAACAGATGCACTAGTAGCATTGCTACTCTTTGGCTTGTCATTATCCTGCATCTTGAGAGATTCCTCAATGCGCAGATGCCTGCCCAACTCAACCAGAGTTAACTCCTCTTTCTTATGTTTCAAGGTATGCTTGAAATCTTTCCAAGAAGGAGGGAGTTTGTCAATGACACATGAGACTTTAATGGCCTCATCCATGTTCATATTGTGTTGTGTAAACCTTCCAAGTATTCCAAGAAGTTCATTGTATTGTTCCATGCCTGGTCTTGAATCAGTCATTTTGTAATTTGTGAAATTACTAACAAGAAACTTCTTACTTGATGCATCCTCAACCATATATTTGGCATCCAAGGAATCCCACAGTTCTTTGGAAGATTCAAAGTTCTGATAAATATCAAACAGAGAATCAGACATACCATTGAGAATAAGACCTCTGCATATGTAGTCATCATCCTCTCATTTGCTCCTCCTCCCGACCTGCTCCACAGAGCATCATCACCATCATCCGGAATAGGTGTGGTTAGCACATACACCACACTCATGCTTGACAGCAAGAAGTGCATCTTCTTCTGCCACCTCCTAAATTCCACCCCTTCAAACTTGTCCAGCTTAGCAAAGTTTGAAGCCATGTGTTTCATTGCAGCAGTTGCCATTGATTATCACAAAATAGTTTACTTTGATTGTTGGTGTGTATCTCCCAGAATAGGGTTAAGACAATCAATGACAAGAGTAATACCACTAGGTGGTTACCCGATATCACTTGGAATCGTGTGATCACTTTCCAAAGTAAACTATTCGACCCTAATGCCTGGGTTACACGAATATCTACTTGGGATAAGACCAAATGCAGTTATGGAATTAGGCACAATTCAATAATCCTTGCGCTTATAAGTGTTTTGTGTTTTCTGTGTGTTCTTCATGCATAATCCGATATCCTATTTATAGGATAATACTCTTGGCTAATTCAATGGAATTATGAGTATTAATCGCCCATTAATAGCCTCATAATTATCCCCATTATAGCCGTTAGTGGTTTCATGACCAATTAAACGTGGTCATTAAGCGCTTGAAACGCCACTTGAATAGGTCAAAACCGCTACAAGCGTACTTTCATCAAGACTTTCATAGTGCTATCAGTGGTTACACCGCTTCAGTGGAAACACCACCGCTTCAGTAAACACTACTTCAGTGGAAACACCACTTCAGCTGGAAACACCGATCCAGGGAAGTACCGCTGCAGTGGAAACACCGATAATCAGTGGTAACCACAACAGTACTTTCACCAAGCACTACCAATACAAATCACTACAAGAGTCAGGGTGTTCATGGACCTTATGGGTGTACACTCCGTACCTCCTAACCCATTACAAGGTGTGAACTATTCCCACAAGTGCACTAAATTTTCCAACA
>OU343222.1:59401008-59419116 GCA_910596185.1 Chrysanthemum makinoi | reverse complement strand
TTACTAAACATAAGATGCAGACAAAGAGAATCATACAATCAATTAAACATGCTCTATGACCATTTGATTCGTTGTTATTGCTGCCACGTAACATATAAGAACATGATAAAGAAGAGATTAATATTAGAGGAATTTTCAAATGCTTACTCTTATTTTGATGCTTACCAAGGGACAAATCCTCACCATCTATTTAGTTTGATCTAATGGTGAGGATTAACCTAAAATTTAATATGTCTAAACCTAAGTCCATGTTTTTTTTCTTGTCTTTTTGTTTTTGTTCTTTCTTTCTTTCTTCTTTTGTTTTTTTTTTTTTTTTTTTAAATTATTCACGTTTTTTGTTACAACAAGTTTTTTTTTTTTTTTTTTTATTCACGTTTAATTTTTTCAAAATTCGCATTTTTTAATATTCACGTTTTCTTTTGTTTGTTTGTTTTTTTTAATTCACGTTATTTACGTTTTTTTAATTAGCGTTTTTTTTCTTCCCTTTCATACGTTTTCGTCCGTTTCAATACGTTTTCATCTATTTTTCGTTCGTTTTCATACGTTTTCGCCCGATTTCATACGTTTTTGTCCGTTTTCATACATTTTAGTCCGTTTTCGCCCGTTTTCTTACGTTTTCTTCCATTATTCATACGTTTTCGTCCCTTTTCATACGTGTTTTTACGTTTTCATACATATTCGTCCGTTTTCATACGTTTTCGTCCGTTATTAAATGTTTTCGGCCGTTTTTAAACGTTTTCGGCCGTTTTTAAACGTTTTCATACGTTTCTGAATATCACAAGTGATATTCTGAATAGCACAAGTGATATTCTGAATAGCACAAGTGATATTCTGAATATCACAAATGATACTGTGAATATCGCAAGTGATGTTATGTGATATTCTGTGATATTCAGAATATCACTTGTGATATTCTGAATACCACAAGTGATTTTTTGAATATAACAAGTGATTTTCAACTAATGTTTTGTAACATGAAAATCATACGTGATATTCAAAATATCACTGTCATGTTATGCCTAGGTTGATATAATAAGATCTTAGCATGTCCTTTGTGTTTCTTTTGTTCCATACCACACGCATGAGTAGGATAGAAGACCAAGGATTTCATTTGTGTTTATGGCTTTTTGGTTTTGATTCGTTGACAGTAACAAGAAAAAAAGAAAAGACTTGCCTCCTACTTTGCTACACATACACGTAAGAAATAAATTCAAAATATTACACATCGATATCAAGAAAATCACAAGTGATATTGATAATATCGCAAAGTGATATTCATACTATCGCAAAGTGATATTCAGAATATCGCAAACTCATATTCAGAATATTACAAAATGATATTCATAATATCACAGAGTGATATTCAGAATATCACAGAGTGATATTCAGAATATCACAGAGTGATATTCACAAAATCACAAGTGATATTCAGAATAGAAAATCACAAAGTGATATTAACAAAATATCACTTGTGTTTTTCAGAATATCACAAAGTGATATTTAGATAATCACAAGTGATATTCTGAATATCACAGAAATCACTTGTGATAGTCAGAAACGTATGAAAACGAACGAAAACTTAAGAAAATGGACGAAAACGTAAGAATACGGACGAATTCGTATGAAAACAGCCGAAAACGTATGAAAAATGGACGAAAATGAAAGAAAAATGATGAAAACGGGCGAAAACGTAAGAAAATGGATAAGAACGTATGAAAACAGATGAAAACGTATGAAATCGAAGAAAAAAAACACGAATAAAAAAACGCGAAATAAAAAAAAATAATAATTAAGAAAAAACGTGAATAAGAAAAATAAAAAACAAAAAATGAAAGTGAATAACAAAGAAAGACAAAAAGACAAGGAAAAAAACATGGACTTAGGTTTATCTACTAAATCTTAGGTTAATCCCCATCATTAGATCAAACTAGATGGATGGTAAGGATTTGTCCCTTGGTAAGCATGAATTTATGGGTAAGCAAAATAAAGTGCCTCAATTAACTATAGAAACATGAGTCGGGTACCTTCTCAGTGAATTTTTCTTGTTACATAAACAACATCCTATCACCATTTACATCTGTTACAAAACATCAAAGCACACTTGTGGCTGCATCTTGCTATCGATATCTGTTAACTCAATACGGATTGTAGGTCGATTGAACCTATTAACGATTATTATGACTATGAAGTTAATAATAGGGTGTATTTACAGAGAAAAATTAGGTTAAAAATATATAATGCCGATTATACTTTTTAGGGATAATTATGTTTAAGAATAAGATAATAGGGTGTATTTATACAAAAAAAAATAGGTTAAAAATATATATGGTATATTTATCTTCTAAGTAATATATATCATAATTTATTTTAATTTTTATCTCCGTAATATACATACCTAAAATACAAATTCCATAATTTTTTTATAATCTCTTTATTTGTATTGATTTGAAAGATATAAATCAAAAAACAATTTGCTCTAGTGGTAAGTTGTTTACAAAAAACATGAATGACCCAAGTTCAACTCCAACAAATGTCTTCTTTTTAATAAAAAAATTTTAAAATTAAAAAATAACAAAAAAAAAAGGAATTTTAAAATTTATTAAAAAAAAATTGTACATATATTAATTAAAACACCACATGTCATTTAAAAAAATTAAAAAAAAAAATGCCACATAAACACAATGATGACATGGAAATATGACATGGCATTAAAACACCACATGTCATTTTAAAAAATTAAAAAAAAATGCCACATAAACACAATGATGACATGGAAATATGACATGGCATTATGGGATGCCAAGTGGCATTTTATGTGGCATGTCTCCTCTATATATATATATATATATATATATATATATATATATATATATATATATATATTTCTTTGTTTGCAACTTTAGTCAACTAAAGCTCGACTACTTTACGTTTTTTTTTCTTTTCACTTAAAGTCGACTAAAACTCGACCAGTCTCCACCTAGAGTTGACTAAAGCTCGATCAATGGTGTTACTTCATTCAATAAGCCGCATGAGGTTACTTCTTAAAAATCAATGTGAAACATTTTGATGTCCTAATGCACATCGTTGGTGAGCATACGAGTTTTTCTACAAGTACCGCATTATGTGTTTGGCGCGTTTCGAGATAGTTTGAGTATTTTGATGTCCTAAAGCACATCATTGGTGATAAACCTGTTGTTGGTAAACGACAATCCTTGCTTTTGCTACTGATTTGTTTTGATTGGTTGCTGCTACTGTTTGAATATTTGCTTTCGCTTGTTGTGGATGTCTTCCTCAACAAAAATAATTATAGCTTTAAAATAATTATAGCTATAATGTTTTAAGTATCTCTAGTCTGAGCTTTCGCGATTTCGCAGCTCGAAGTGCGGGAGAGTATTAGCCGGTATAATAGATTAGAGTGGCCCAAGCCCGGCTTGTGAGTTTGGGTCCATTAAGGTTTATTGGTAGGCTTGATCTCTCTTATGTACTCTATAAATATTGGTGATTGATAAAGCTAAAGACACACAATTTCAATGTAAACATTGCGTCTAACAATATTATCCATCCGCCATTGGTACAAACAATCAAATCCTACATCTATTGCTCTCTCTCTCTTCATTAACATTAATCTTCTATCAACCACTTTCTCATACAATTTGTCTATTCCACCAATCATCTGCATCATATTATTATTATTATTATTATTATTATTATTATTATTATTATTCTTTTTATTTTTCCGATATCTACTTTTTTATATATATGTTTTTCTGTTGGATCACTGAATTTATGTGAAAAATCGATGTTTGCGTGATAATTAAATTCTACAAATTTTATTTTTATTTATTTATTAGTTTATTTTTAATTTTTTGATAGTACTTTATTTGGTTTGTACAATAATCTTTATTAGTCGTATTTTTAGTTGAAGGGGTATTTTATGTAACATATGATAATATGTATATCATAATATGAAATCTAAATAGGAGAAACCCGAAATCCAAACTTTTTAGAGCGAGGCGGGGCATGCTTATCAAATTTTGGGGCTTTAACAGAGATTCTTATCGGGTTTGGGGCGGGGACGGAGCACACCATCCCCGCCCCGCCCCGAAACACATATATACATATACATATATCTATATATCTATATACTTAAAGTATTGTGTTAGTATTTACATATTAATTATAATTTTTTAATTTTTGTTAGTTTTTATCTTTGTAATATTTCAAATTGTGATCATATAAGCTTGCTTTGTGTCATAATATTCTAAAAAAATTGTGATTTATTCCAATGCTTAATTTGATATTAATGGGTTCTCGATTCTTCATGTTATTCCATAAAATCATATTGAAAATAATAAGAATAAACAGAGAAAGACACGAGAATGATAGAGCATCGCGCACAAAAAAAACAACCCGATAAAACCCCAGTGAGGAATGGAGCAGGTTAGGGATAGCATCTCGCCCCAACGGAGCACCCCGATAAAGATTGGGAAGGGTTTGGGAATGATATTTGTAATCGGGTTTCGGGATGGGAATGGTGAGTTGCGATCCTCTATAAAGGGAATAAAAATAAAAAGTTTGCAAAGCCATTCCGCTCGTGCCACGTGTCCTCCACCCATTTTTTTCTTATTAAATTTGGTTAGAGGGGTATTTTTGTCATTTAACCCGTTTTTCATATTTCACCCCAAATTTCAAACGCAAATAACTTTCAAACGACAAACTTTTACGAAAAACCGATTTCACCATATTTTTTAAAATTCGATTCTCTTTAATTTGGTATAAATCTTGATAAATATTTCGAACTTTTTTTTTACATATCAAATGGTTCTTGATTTTCTTGATTTTTTTGGCATTTTCGGCCCTATTTTTTACGCTCATAAATGTCGAATCCTGAAAAACTTAAAACATGAAAGTTATAGATTTTTGTTCACTCTTTACCTAGAAATTCAAATCACTCAAATTCGATGTCATATGGGTAAGATATAACACGTTAAAGATGGTGTTTTACTCATATTTGTTGCATACAAGGTGTTTGATGAAATGTCTAGCTTAGATTTTTAGTGTTAAAGTTGAGCTAAATGCATTAATTTTTGTCCCACAATGCATCATTAATCATTTTATTAATGTAAGATTCAAAAAGTGATGTTTTTAATAGTTAATGTTTTTAACTATTAAAACTGATGAAACAAAGTGATGAACTGATGAACCAAATCAAACTGTTAAAAAAAAAGCATAAAAGCAAAACTGATGAACCTAACTAAACTGATGAACAAAACCAATAACTGATGAACCAAACCAAAACTGAAACCATGATTGATGAACTAAACCAAACTGATGAACCAAACCAATAACTGATGAACCAAACCAAAACTGAAACTATGATTGATGAACTAAACCAAAAACTGATGAACCAAACCAAACTGATGAACCAAACCAAAAAGTGATGAACCAAACTAAAACTGAAACTGTGATTGATGAACCAAAATAAACTGATGAACAAAACAAAAAAAAACACCAACATGTTAAGCTGAAACTATGATTGATGAACCAAAATAAACTGATGAACTATGTTTGATTTGGTTCATCAGTTTTGGTTTGGTTCATCGGTTCATCAGATTGATTTGGTTCATCAGTTCATCAGATTGATGAATCAAGATTAACTGATAAACAAAACGTGCATTTTTATTTTAAATTAAGTACTAAAAAATCACTTTTTAAATCTTACATTAATAAAATGATTAATGATGCGTTGTGGTACAAAATTTAGAGCATTTAACGCAATTTTAACACTAAAAATCTAAGCTAGACATTTTATCAAACACATTGTGTGCAACAAATATGACTAAAACGCCATTTTTAACGTGCGATATCTCACTTATTTCATATCGGATTTGAGTGATTCAAAAACTTGTGTAAAGAGTGAACTAAAATCTACAACTTTCGTGTTTTAAATTTTGCGTAAATCAACCTTTAAATTAGATAAAAGTAGGGTCGAATATGCCGAAAATTTCAAGAAAATCATAACGCACTTGAAATCTTAAAAAAAAAAATCCGATTTATATATCAAAATGTATATCAAATTAAAGAGGATTAAATTTTAAAAATTATGGTGAAATCGATTTTTCGTAAAAGTTTGTCGTTTGAAAGTTATTTGCGTTTGAAGTTCGGGGTGGAATTAAAAACATGTTAAAGACAAAAATGCCCCTAGACGAAATTAGAAAAATAAAAAGGACGGAGGTAGAATATTTGTCGGTGGACACGTGTCAAGTTATAAGAGGCTTTTTAGACTTTGCAAACTTTCCTCTCTTTTTAATAGATAGATCGCTGTCTGGGAATGGTTGCCCCACTCCAAACCCGCCCCAATATAGCCAGTTCTTTGAGAAAACCCGAAAACCGAATAGCAAATTTATTGGTCAGGTTTTAAATTATAAACAGTCCTGACCGAAACCCTACACTATATGCTCCATGTTAAGAAGATGTGAGCTGTTAAAAGATGAATCGGTTTATAAATTATGTACCATATATAATGTTTAATTTTATACAACTTCATGCATCAGGAAATCCAAATTATAAACATGTAATGCCTACAAAAATCCCATCACACTCACAACTTTACAAAGCTGGCACGAACAACAATCATATAACAAGCAGAGTTCCACATATACACATTTTTCAAGTGCTATCATCTTCACTTATACTGAATATCATCATCATCATCACCACCTATTATGTACACATCAAACCTAACAACGACTCTCGCACCCACCATGACCGGGACACTCTCCACTGCATACAAGGGCGCTTGAGTAAATTCACACAAGCGCTGTTTTGCCGTGAGTCATGACATCCCAAAAATAGCAAAAATACTAGTCGTCGTTCCTTGGGGTGCTCGATCTCTTGCTATGAATACGTCTTGTTTCTTGCTAAAGGAGTTGGTTAGTTTCACACCTAACGGCTTTATATATCATCTTTCAGATGTATCCTTTTATGTGAATTAACGAGGCTGAGAATGTGTTGTGCCTAGATATTTATCCATCGAATCTTTCTTGTGCTCCGGGTCAAGGCTGTGAATGTTAGCCACTAGGTCAATATGTGGTTCATAAATCTCATTCCTTGATTATGGCTACAATCTTAAGGGTTTATTTGCATAAAAAACCAACGTACTCCTTTATCTAAACAAAGACCAACATACTCTCTTTTTCTAAACAAAGACCAACATACTTTTGTTTATACAACTGAGTAATTTGAACACTGTTGTGTTCCAGTTAGGTCATTTTGTATCCGGTAGCATTTTTACATAAATTTTAACATTATGTATATATATAATTTTTTTTATATCGTATCATTATTATGAAAATTGGTTTTTATGGGTATTTTTGTTACAAAATGACCCAAACAGGACACAAAACCATCTTTTAAGGACTCAGGTGTCCAAAAAAGAGTACAATGTCTAAAACGATACAAATGAAATTGAAAACATACATTGGTAATTTAAGCAAACAGCTTGATTACTATATTGAGTATATACAGAAAGATAGACACTGACCTATTTCGGACACCAAGAAGAGCAGAGTGAACCGCTCGTGCAGCAGCTGAAGCAGGAGCTATGGCTGCTCCAGGAGCCGCCTGAACAGCAGTAGACAAAGCCGACCCTACACCATCCCCACGTTGATACTTTTTCAAGGGTGTTTGGACCAACGCCGAAGCTGATTTTCCTAGACCATCAGTCATGTTTTCAAAAGCCTGTCATGTCCAAGCCTTTCTATGAAATGATGCAAATGACAACAATAATAGTGAATAAAGTTCTGGATTGCAATTGTACTTTTGTTCTTGATTACCTGTTGTACTCCTTGACGAGCATCTTTTGGCTGAGCAGATCTTACATTAGGGTTCACTCTGGTTTGTATAGGCCTTGGTACAGACGGTGGGCTGGTTGAAATTATGTCTTCTGCTTGGACGAGGATGGCATGAGCCCCGGCTGCCAAATGCGCTCCAAGTCCGATAGCCTCAAGTGAGACACTCCTCAAAAAAGCAATTGTACCTAGTCAAAGATTATGATCTAATCAACACCAAAACAAATTTCTTCGTCTAATATAGTAAAGAAGGTAGAAAAGGGGTGACAGATATCATAAACTATGATTTACATTATAACGGAATTAAGCTATAGATAACTCATGAGAGTATAACCCTCACGTAGCTAGAGTTTATGCATGTGTGACTTCTGCAGATGTCATGTATGCTAAATTAAAGAGGGATTTTGTGCATAACTTAATTTATTATGAAACTTGCATATTCAATTGTCGAGACTCTTGCGGGTATCCGATTCGTATCATTGGATTGGTGTTTTGGACTTGATTATCTAATTATTGTGACTTGAAGACCCAATGGCAGTTCGTAGAATTTAGATATACAAATTATGCTTCTGATTATTTAGGATCAAATAATCGGACTTGGCTTTAAACCAGCTCAACAAACCAGTAATTTCATCCATCAATTTAGGAAAATTTTATAAAACTCTCTACTTCTTACATAAAAGATATAAAGATAAATATATAATTTTTTAAAAGCAAGAAAAGGTCGACAATAACTCGAGACGAGCCTATATAAGCTCGAGCTAAACTCGTCAAACATTTTGATCTCATTTTTTGGGCTCAAGCTCGACTCGATAAAGCTCGGTTCAAAAGTTCGAGTTACTCGACAAAAGCTCGACTCGTTCACACCCCTAGATTTATCACAACTTCAAACAGCAAAAGAAGAACATACAAAAACTCTCCCTCATCTCATTTCACTATAATAGTATAATTGATTATCAGATTATGATTATTTTATAGCACATACGCACTTCCAAAACACAAATCCAAAGATCCCCTTTATCTTACACCAGTGCATGGAGAACAATGTGTCATTTATCTGATGTGAGAGAACTGTGATGCAGACCCATGACATGGAAAATAGTGATAGATGGTTACAAAATATATGTATCCTATGTAAGTTGGTACTAGTCAAACATAGCTACTAGTAAAATCAGAGGAAGAACATAGTTGCTTCAAATTGTCAGATGCAAATTTAAGAGGTGTAAAGTGCTTTATCCAACCTTTAGTGCAAACATATTAGATATCATGTGCTTCTAAGTGATTAAGAAAAAGAAAGAACAGAGTGAGTTTTTATGCATTCATTACCTCTTTGCATACCCTTGACTATTCTGCGATCTTTCTTATAATTCTTCACAGGTAGAGAAACTAACTTTGCAGCACTAGTACCAACAGCGACCAACGATCGAATGGGAGGCAGGCCTTTTAACAATTTATGAATCTGCAAAATGCCAATTAGAATAATGCATTCATCTAAAATGCAGGTGCACACACATATACGTATAAAGCTATAATACCTGATTCTGAGAGATATCTTCCAACCACTCGCCAAAAATTGTCTCACATACACTGCTCCAGCCATAAACACCAACAGCCTGAACATTTTTCAGTTTTAGCTCTACCCCCTGAAAAAGAAACGATAATTTGTTAAATCTGGTTTATGTTCTTGCAATTCTTGCTATCGTTTGCATATAAATGCAGCGCATACGAGATGGCAAAAATGGTTAGACTACACTCTCTCTCTCTCAATCCTCTTCGGTGTGGAAGCCAGATTTTGGAGGTGATTTGGTCACAAACTTGACCGAAACAAATTTATTTATTTGTGTGTGCGCGCGCGCGAGTGTATTGTGGGGTGTGTTTGTGTTTAGGTGGGGTAGGTTTTTGTGGTTGGATTGGTGGTCACCACCACATCTAGTCTTAAATTCGTGTAAAGGCGATAACTATCATGTTTTAGACAAGAAATGATATAATCAAACTACATACACAGAGAATTCAAAAGTATTACCTTCCACTGAAATAGATTAACAAGTTCCACATATTTCCCATGGCCTAATGCAACTAAGTCAACACGAGAAGGAATGTAGTCTACCCGAACATGAACAGGTGATATGCTAAACTTCTGAAACAAAGATATAGGCATGTCAGAGCACATAAACCAGAAAACAAGACAACAAGATAGAACTTTTACCAGTTACAACAGTATATATAGAATTAACTTGCCTGGAAATAGGGAAGTAATGCCTCTTCTAAAATGTTATGGTTTCCTACGTTTACAGCCTTCTTTTCTAGTGTATCCGATTCAGCCGTATCCGAAGAATAATCAGAAGAGGAGCTTTTTCCTCCAAAAAAGCCTATCAGGAATT
This sequence comes from Chrysanthemum makinoi, assembly GCA_910596185.1. Classification (NCBI taxonomy): domain Eukaryota; kingdom Viridiplantae; phylum Streptophyta; class Magnoliopsida; order Asterales; family Asteraceae; genus Chrysanthemum; species Chrysanthemum makinoi. The sequence continues at coordinate 59,408,885 of OU343222.1, read as the reverse complement.
CAAGTTGGCTTTGATGAAGATGCAAACGCATAGGAAGCACAGCAATTTTTAGCCTGTAACACTCTACATTAGAAGAAATGAAGAAAAAGAAATAAAAATCTATTAATACCAATCTAAATCTTACCGATACTCCTCAAGAGGAGTTGAAGGATGTGGTCTAACTGATTCTAATTCTATCTTCAATGCTCTAGAATGGGAATCCCTAGGACGATTTTTTGTTTGATAACAGCCAAGAACCTGTCCAGAAAGAAATAAAATGAAATGGCAGCTATTAGAAACGGTCCTAAATGAATATGAATAATCAAGATTCTTTCTGGTGGCTGGGAAGCGGGAGTCACCTGTATCCAGGGTGCGTCCTTGCTGACATCATTAAGAGAGAAATCCTGAACCGAGACCGAAACCTTAGAAACAGATATCTCACCATCAGGATAAATGTCACATCGTAGGCCCAGCTTAACAAATGCAAACTCTAAACCAACATCGTTATTTCTTGTATATTGCCAGTCAGAACCAGCATGAAGTGTCCACCTTACGTTAATATTTTTCAATACCAGACGACCCTTGACTTTTACATTATTCCCACTTTGTGAGACTGAAGTCTCACTCCCAACAAACTGTTGGTGACCAGTACCAATCCCCGAAACATGATCCTCAACAATCTTTAACAAAGAACCCCCATACCATCCACTCCCCATGTGAGCTTCTGCCTCCTTTACAGTTGCTGATTTGGAGCTGTGTGGTTGGTTGTTCAAAGATGATTCGATAACGGTGTGAAGATAAGAAATACCCGTCTATGACCTCTGGGAAGGCGGAAAACGAAGATGAAGTTTCATTATCTTCCAACCCAAATACTGGAACCGCCACTTTAACAGATGACTTGTGTGGCACACGTTCATGGTCTCGATCCAAGTCAAATGCTCCTTCAGATATTTCATCCATTAAATTGACTGTGTAAGATTCTGCCTCTGAATCTGAGCTTGTAGAATAGTTACTTGAGCCTCTGCTTTTGTAACAACTCTCTTGTGCCAGCTGGATATTATCCCATCGGGTCTGCAAATGCACAACTGATTCTTCAACATCTGGGGCAATAATCTGCTGGATTTGAGCAGCAAGACGAGCAAGTCCAAAGGTGGAATCCTGACAAGTATGCAGTACAAGGTGAGACTCAGAACATTCTAGTTCCCATTCATGCCCGTTCTTACAATTAATTCTTAAAACCGCTTCAACATGTGTTTCTTCTGCAACTTTTACATAGCCACACTTCCGAAGAGTTTGCTCACTGTAAGATCCAAACAGATTCTTGACCCCCGATTTTTCACAGAGCACTAAACCCACATCATGGAATTTGATTTCATAATCCAACTCGGTACAATTTGCTGATTTAACATTTGAGAGTATAACACTAGATGCTGCTAAAAGGCCAGCAACACATTCTTCTCGTGAAGGATCTTCTTGAGCCACCAAACTACTCAAGTATGGTTCGTAACTCAAACCGATATCGATTAAGTTAAGAACAAAAGAAGACCCACAACTTTTATCATTCCTTAGATCTTCCTTCCCCGTAAAATCATCATCCACTTGGTTACTTTCAGTTGAAGCCTGACTGAAAAACGAAGTGATCGAATTAAACCAATCCAAACGACCACCTACTGCAACAATAGTAGCGCATCTAATATTTATAGATACTCGACTCATGAAACTGTCTGGGTCCCACATGTGTATGATGTCAGACCCTGGAAACCTAGATGACAGTATATTTGAACCTTCACCATTTCCACGTCCCCTGGTAGAGTTGTCACATCTAATAAGAATGAACTCTCTACTGGAATCTCCTGTCGTGGAACCCCACAGATCTCCCTCGCCATGGGACACCCAGAGAAAGTTGGCACCAGGACGCCCCCCTGTATTTGACACAGTTAGCAGCTCAAAGTTGCAAACTTTCAACTTTAAATTACACCAAGAGCCGGGGAGTTCACTTTGGATCGAGCCTTTGATGTCATCCACTGGTGCTAAGCCAATCGAAACCTCCACAAGATCACATTCCACAAGGATTGATGATTGAGATGCCGAATGTTTTTCCGTAGCGGCAACTGAGTCGGATGCTATGCATGACAAACAATCGGTCACTTGATGTGAAAGATCATGTATGGTTTGATAAAAAGAACTGTTGAGATTGATGGAGAGGGGAGATAAGCGAGCATGCATAAAAAATAAAGAGCTTGAAACTAATTCTCCCTGTGTCCGAGAATTAAGGTCGTCCATATCCTTAGTGGTGGTTACAAAAGCAAGCCCGTGACCTTTCCCTGTAGATGTATTCCTGCTAGTGGTACCATCGGAAGTAGCAAGAACGTTGGCTCTCGATGTTATCCAAGAACCAGTAACAGCATTGTCTTGCCATAACATACTGAAAACTGAGGGGCGGTCACTTTTATGAGATACGGTCAAAACCCTTTCGGCACAATATGTGAGTCCAGAAGCTGGTGACACAAAATAAACCGCGATATTCCCGACACTAAAATGCAAAGAGCGAGAAGGTGTCACACGGAACCTCTGACTCGATCGAACCTTCCCCTCTCTTGGAGCCAATGACAGATCAACAACAATAAATTTATTGAAAGATGAGTAGCTCTTATAATCATCACTCTTCTCACATGGGAAACATAACACCATTCTCGCATCCAGAAGAGTGATATTTCCTCTAAAAGTTTCTTTGGGGGACTTCAGAAATTGAGGACGAGAACCCTTTGTGCCGTCCCTTTTGCCATCGAGTCTCAGTGACTTCTCGATTTCTTTAATGAGATCCAACATTGCGCTTAGCAGATGAAAGTTGACCCAGCATACTAGTGGTGGCAGTTTTAACGAAAAGGAATCAGGCCCTGAAACAGGTGCAACGTATTGGCATCTGGTAATGTCCGAAGTTCTGAGTAGCAAGACTTTGACCACATCATCTCTGTAAATTCCTCTATGACATCTTGAACGATCATTTAATACAGCACTTTGAGCTAGTGAACGCAAAGGAGGACAGGCACGCTCAACTGCATCTTGCTTATTTCTGATCAGTAAAGCCTGAGCGTTCACATTTTCGTTTTGACACTGCAGACTGAAATGGTCAGAAACCTCAATATGTTTGACTGTCGCTTCAACGTTCGATTCTTGAGGACACACCTGTTAACCTTATCAAATTTTAAAATATTTCAAATAAAATTTCGATTTGCAAACTACAAATCCTACATGCACAATAATTACCTGAAAGGCAAGCTGCATCTCATTAAATTCTGCTTTTAGATAATGGACGTATGAAGTCCCGTCTGTCTTACAGCCTTTAGTATCATAAGAAGGCTTGTGGTCTTCATCCACAAATGAAAACAGGATTACAATCTGCATGATCCGTGCCTTGAGACTGGTTTTAATATGTTTCTGCTCTGCATCATAGTGACAAAAAATTCACAAACATATATATAATTCCTCAAGAGATTACAACCCCTTACTGTACACTTGTTTACTTTACAGTTCCGTCTTATTTTAAGGGATAGATACATGAACGCATCAGTTAGATATCGCATAATGACAAAGCACGTACCAGAAGGGATCTGAAGGGATCCAGAGGCGAGATTGGATGCAGCAGTTATCGCACTAAACACGGAACAACTCCAGTTCCACATACCACTGTTCCCCAATGCTGATTGTGAGCTTCTCAATTCATCAAAACATTCAAAGAATTGATCGACACTGCCAAAATGATGGGTAATGTATACATTAGCAAAATCAGTGTTTAATACAAAATTATGTAAGTATGTCTGTTTACAAACCTGGCATCAAAGTCTGATTCTTCGATTTTCAGTTCCTGTTTAGTGCCAACAGGTGAAGTCATCCAGTCTGATATCAGATGTGAACCCCGCAACAAAGCATCCAAAACTGTATCTTTTTCTGCTGTACATGTTTCAGGTTCAAAAGAGCCTAATGTTGATGAATAACCATGGGACGATGACACACTGTGGTATATAGATTCAGTTGCTATACTGTTCATCAAACTCCTGTGCTCTTTGTCCAGTTCCTCGAAAACATTTACGAAATACAGAAAGCTTTTTATGGAACTCGGCTGCAATCTTATTTCTAAAGGATCAACGCACACATCAGCGTCTACTTTACGGATATCTAAAGAACCATTCTTCAAAGGTATACTTAGTTTAATCGTTCCTGAAAATCCACCTTTATCTCCTGTGATCAGAGGGATTGTAGCACTTTCGTCACTGTTACCATCTAACCGAAGAAATTCGAGTACTCCTCCATCAAATTTCACAAAATTTGTAAGTCTACTTAGCCCAAGAAAACTATCAACGGATGTCCTTCGACTATCAAAGTCAACATCTTCAGAAATTGTGGTCCCGCATTCCACTTCATTAAATCGCAAAACCAACATCCTGGAATCCCCTATTCCATCTGGTTCTAGTGAGGACGGATCGAGAGCAACAATTAGTTTTTTAATTTTGACATGAAAGCTTGTAAGCAACCATTTAACCATCTTAGCAATTGTTTTAACTCCTTCATGAATATCCACAGAAGCACTCGTCAAACCACTGTCAAACATGTGACGTTCAGGTGTCTTTGTTTCATGACTGGTATATTTATCACCATCTTGACCGGAAGTAGAAGCTTCATTTTCAACATTCGAACTCGCTGTCCGACCAGGAGCAAGTACAATTTCAAGTTCTTCCAACTCAATCTCACATCTACCTCCCCACGAAAATTTGACCGTTAGAGAACCAATAGATCCTTCTTTCACAGCCAAAATAGCTGCTTCGCCAAACTGAATAAACATGTATAAATGTAAGTGCTAAATCAATATTTTGTTTGATCAATAAACTAACAATTCACAAGGCGTTAAGCTATCCTTACTGGATTCAATGTATTAAAGACTACAATATATCCATATCCGTACACATGTGCATACAAACATGTGATCTAAACAATCCATTTTTTTAATCGACAGGCCTAGAATAATTACCACGTTTCCCAACACTCTTTTAGGATCTCGTTTGCATGTTTCCTATAAAGCATTCAAATCTTCACTTGAATACCTTTGAAAAGTAAGAGCCTTAATTCAAGTCATCGAATACTATTCCCATCATATCCGTTTAAAATAGTCCGTCCAATACTATTTCCAACACCATCCAATTATATACGAAAGTGAGGGTATAACTTTCACTTCAACCTAATTATACAACAAACTAAGGGGGTGTTCGGGATTCCTTAGGCTGCGTTTAGTTGTAAAAAACTAAGGTCCTTTTCCAGAATACTTTTCCAAAAAATCTAAAATAGGAGAAAACGTGTTCAACGGTGTATTTTTTTGAAATGTTATCTGGAAAACAGAAAAGTGACCTTTCTAATTTGTAGTTATACCTTAGAAAAGTGAGATTTGTACTCTTCTACATTTTCTCATTGCATTTTTCTATATATCTTCTTGCACTTTCATTTTTCTTCAGATTAGCATCTAAACACGTTTTCTAAGTTCCTACATTTTGTAGAGACAAAAACCCCCCTCCCTTTTCTCACAACTAAACACAACCTCAGTTTTCCTGCTAGATAGTAAGTATCTATTAGCTTGAAAATAAGCAGATAAGCAAAACAAAAATAAGCATTCCCGAACACTTCCTAACTAGGAGTGTGCTCGGTCCAAAACACACTAAAAGTATGAACAGGTTTCGACACGTTTTGAACAAGTTGTGGGATGTCACCTGACCAGACCAGTGTTGTAAAACAAGGATTTTTATTTTTTTTCTTTATTATTATTTTTTTTGAACGACAATTTTTCACACCCTACACCACCTATCTAACAATATATCTCACAAATGCCTCTGACGAGGCTTGAACCCACAACCTCTAGGTTGGTGGGCAACTCACATACCACTAGACCAAAGGCCTTGGGTCGTAAAACAAGGATTACAAGGCAGAGTAATCGTGGATCACTCGCTACAAGATCAGTGACGAGTGATTACTCGCTACAAGGTCAAAACACGACCAAAATGTGGGGTCAAACTCTGCTTTAAGCATTTGAACAATTATCTTAATATTACTAAAGCATAATTCTACGTCCCTATAAACACGCCATACACATAATCTAGAACTAAAATCCGAAATCCAAGGCCAATTACTCGCTACATCGGTTCGTTTTCTCGGTCCGATCCAGTCCCCTAACTACTAACAACTGAAAAATAACTTAAAATAACTAACTAATATCATTCTATTCATAAAACAAAAACCGTAAAACCGAACCCGAAAAACAAACCTTGTGATTAATAAAATCAACGTTAAGTGCTAAATCATTCAACTGAATAGTTCCATTACGAAGCTGAACATCAAGCTGATCAAAATCAATATCACCAAGCAATATCTTCCCCAGCTTTTTCTTCAATACAAATTTACATATCTTCTTTATCGCTAATCGCGAAAACATATCTTCCGCAGATTTAGCAAAATTATTCCACATAATTTTATAAAACTGAAAATTAGGGTTTCATAATTGGGGTTTAGGTTGGCGTAGTGGATGAGACAGGAGAAGAAGAAAAGATTATAATGATTGAGAAGTAAATAAAACGAATCTTTATATATTTTTTAAAGTGTTGTTTGGACTTTGGATAAATATAAATATATTCGATTTGTTGTTGTATTATTGTATCTATCATTTTGTTTTTTGTATTGTACGTGTTATATAATAATGTCAATGGATATACGTTGAAGCTTCCAAGTTTTGTTTGGGTAACTTGTTAAATGGATATTGTTCTATGCACGATTATATTATTAGATTCGTGTTTAAGAATATAGAGTATGTACGTTAAGTCCTTTGCAAAGGCTTTTTTATTCATTTGATTGTGTTTGATATATGATGACAAAAAATTATCAAATCAGCATAATAATTGGAATAACGAATTCAAGAAATTTAAAATCTGAATTCCCATTACTCAGTATGTTTGGTTATGCACCATTATATTATTAGATTCGTATTTAAGGATATACAATATGTATGTTTTGTCCTGTACAACAACAAAACCATAGTAAAGAGGAGATGAAATGTATTGTTAGGATAAACTCAAATTTACTTTGAAATTGATGTCGGAAGGTTTTTTCTCTGTTCGGGACGGCTGTATTTGTCGGATATCTTTTAGGAACGTACGGCTGCCCCATAATTTCCACCATCATAACTTGATTCTTACTTTTAGTCACTTTAATCCTGATTTATCGAATGAAAGTTTTGAAGAGAAAGAAGAATTCTTTTCTTCATAATTCTTATTCTCATTTGCTTATTCTTCCAAAAGAACTTCCCAGTGAAGTTTTGTCCTTTGCAAAGGCTTCAAATTAGCATAATAATCAGAATAACGCATAATAAAAATCAATTACCAAAATCTACTTTTAGCAAATCCAATAACCAAAATTGACATTATTTTTTCACATTACTAAAATCAACATTGCAAGCAAATACATTTGCCCACCACCGCCATTTGCTCGCTACTTATACATTTTTTTCAAAAAAAGTTATATAATAATAAAATAAAAAGGACGTTGCAAGCAAATGGGATAGAGAGCAAACAACAATTTTGCTTGCTACATTGCTTAGTGCACTTTCGACGAGCAAATGGGATGGAGAGGAAACAATTTTGCTTGATACATACACTTGTCAATACACCTATAACACAAAAGCCTAGAAAATAATTTGTAGCGAGCAAATGTGACGGCACGCAAAGTATTTTGCTAGCCAAAAGCAAGTGTCTACACCATATACGAGCAAATAAATTGTCGAGCAAATTTCATTTGCTCGCTATATTGTTTTTTGTAACATGGAAATTAATGGTCAAAATCCGTAAAACCCTTCTCAAAATGTT
>OU343222.1:59286622-59400908 GCA_910596185.1 Chrysanthemum makinoi | reverse complement strand
AATGGCTCTATGACCCTAAAGTTGAAGATCAAGATCCCCATAGTAGCATCTATGAGTCGTTAAGGCTCACGTCCCCTAGAGAGACAATGGGGTTCACTGATTTTCCTTTTTTGATAAAAAAAGGTAGGGATACAAGGCGATTCCCTGGTCACAGTGAGCTTCTATTGTACCTTAAAGATTTTTGTGAGTTTTTTGGTTTGAGGGAAATGATTAGGTTGAGTACCAAAGTAGATTATGTTGGGATGTTGGAAGATGGAGGATTTGGTATAGATTTAAAATGGGTTGTTAAGAGCAAAGGTAAAGATTCTGGTAAGGTGACATCAGAGGTGTTTGATGCTGTGGTTGTAGCTACCGGACACTTCACCCATCCGAGATTGCCATCTATAAAGGGAATGGATACATGGAAAAGAAAGCAAATGCATAGCCACCTCTATAGAGTTCCAGATCCATTTCGCAACGAGGTAACCAACCTTTTCTTAAAAGTACAAACCTAATGTATTTATGTGTTTTGAGTATGCGTAGTCTAAAGAACTCGGATACTTGTAGGTGGTGGTTGTGGTGGGGACCTCACTTAGCGGGCAGGATATATCGATGGAGCTACTGAACGTAGCTAAAGAGATCCATCCGAGTTCCAAGTCGCCTCGCTTGAGGGTCTATCAAAGTGATCTCCAAACATGACAATCTACATCTTCATCCGACAAGATGATATATTAATTTCCTGAAAACAACTTACAGTACTAAATTTTCACAAGTTTAATGTCGTTTTAACATGTTACAGATAGAAAGCTTACACGAGGATGGACGTGTTGTGTTTGTTGACGGTTCATGGCTCACAGCAGACACAATCATATATCGCACAGGTAAAAGTTAAAACGAAAAAGTTACCGTAATTTCACTTTATTGTTACACAAGCTTCATGTATACACTGAATATGATATATGCATGCAGGTATTCATATTCATTCCCATATCTTGACACCAAAGGAATAGTAGCTGTTGATGATGACAGAGTAGGACCATTATATGAGCATACTTTTCCTCCAGACCTTGCACCATCTCTCTCCTTTATAGGCATTCCAAATAAGGTAACTAAAAGTTATATCATATTGTTTCTTGATAAGAACTAAATAATAGTAATAAACTATTAAGATTGTTACTTTAACTTATTTTGGAGGGTTTTGATTAATGTAGATTATACCGTTCCCATTCTTTGAATCGCAAGCAATATGGATAGCTCAGTTGTTGTCCGGCAAAAGAAGTTTGCCATCACGAGATGAGATGATGAAATCCGTTCAAGATTTTTATCAATCTAGAGAAGCCTCTGGCATTCCCAAACATTATACTCATGAGATAGCCGATTTTGAGGTAACAGAATTCTCACTGTCACTTTGCGTCGTGTATTATCTAAAACGGGTCAAAAATGAACAAAAATGGAGCGAGTCAAATAGGACGAATGGGATGAAATCCTTAATCTTTTTATTATAAACTTTAGAGTGTAAATGTAATGATATTGTTTTGATAATACATTAATATCATAATTAAAACATTAACAGATTTCGCTTGTGGGTTGATCCGTCCCAGCCCGTTACCTAGTCTAAAGCAAAATAATGATTTAGTGTGTGATGTTGCAAGATCTGTGATAAGTTTGGAGATAATGTTGGATTCCCGCGTATAGAACAATGGAGGAAAGATCTTCGTCTCTCGGCTTACATGAATTCACATGTAAACTTGGAGACTTACCGGGATTCATACAACGATGAAGAACTGCTTAAAGTTGCTCATCAAAGCCCACATTTTACCCTATTTGAAGCCGAGGCTTTTCCTTCACTGTAAATTTTGGTTCCATATGGTATAAACTATATATTATTTAAAAGGGATTTTGTTGTTTTTGAAAGCAAAGATTAACAAAATGCTTGTGCTTTCAAAAACAAGATAGTACTACCTGAAAAAGAAAATGATAATTAAATGTTCATCAAGAACCCAACAACAATAGTGTTACTTGTTGGATTTTCAATGTTGCCGATCTATTTTTCATACTTGTAATATCACCACTTTTGGTTTTAATATTTGTTGGATTTTCCCAAATTTTTATGAATTATAGTTATGGTTGTATAAAGGGTTAATGTATTTAAAATGTATCTTATTTGTCACAAATTCCAGGTTTGTGTAACAAACTTTTTTTTGCAAATTCATGTTCTAAACTTTTAAATTTCGTCGCTCTGGTGCATTTTCGGACCATTTTATCCCTCCCCGATAAAAGGAGTCTTAACAAATTGAAGGGTAAAATTGTCCGAAAATACATCAGAGTGACGAAATTTGAAAGTTTAGTACATGAATTTAACAAAAAAAAAAAAATTGTTACCCAGACCTCTGAAATTTGTGACAAGTAAGATACATTTTAAATACACTGGCTTTTTTTAATTTGTATAAAAAAAGTACAGAAATAATTTTGTTAAACTAATAGGGTAGGTCGGGTTATTATGTATGTTTCTTTGTTTGTGGACCTTGTTTTTGTTCATATATATTCTTATTATTCCAATTGAAATGATGATAAGATTCGTTTTCAATCATATGGTTTTCTTTGTTTAATCTATCTTAAGGTCATCAGGCAGCAAGTTGTATTTCTCGCTTATTAATACTGATATTCATTAGAGGGGATCATATGAGTCTTAGTGACCACTTCATCTCGTAATTATCTAGTTATATGTTTATAACAAAAGGTAGGTAAAATTCATCTCGTAATTATCTAGTTATTAATGTTATGATTATCTTTAAGCTGTAAGTATGTAGACGGTAATATGATGGAAAGTGAGACAGCATGTTTATGGTATGCCCTGTTCTAACATAAACGCATAATGATGATGTATAACTTAATGGTGGTATTTACTGTACTGTTTATTGTTTAAGTACATTTTTACTAATCTTCATCTTTGAATCATATTTAATTGTTTTTTTTTTGCGTAACCATGGTTTCCGACCTTTTTGGCCCACTAATCCATAGAGTTTGTATCATATGTAGTTATTGTTGCATTATGATACCGAACTAATAGTACTTCTGCCACTAATATGCCTCCTTTTTAAGCTTGTCACAATATGTTTATTTTGGTATGCTATCATGAATGACAATGTGTATGAGTTTGATAGTAGTGGTGGGTCCCTCACCTATGAAAGATCTATTCCTACCTCTCTTGATGTATATGAAATATGGATTATATCTATCATTCATTACCATAATGGTGTGCCCTCTCATCTTTAACAAACACCTTTAATCACATTTTACTTTAATATACACATTATCGTCAACCTCAGTATAATTGTATGATTTAGTTAAACTTGCTACTTCCCTAGAATTTAGTTGAGAAAATTGCCTTATAAATGTTTTTGCTACATACTAGTTCTCAAGTGTTCATTTCTAATACGGAGTAATAAATAAACAATAGTTTGTTTCTAAAGTAAAAAACTTGACTTTTCTTTTAGGTAACCATGGTTTTCGGGTTTTTTGCCAACTAATCCACATGGGTTGAGTCCACCGCCACATAAACACAAACCCGTAAAGCACTTTTTGTCAGAAAGTTGGTGTGGCCACTATAGAATTGATTGCACTTGGCAAGAATTAAACTTGAAACATCTCACATTCTAGTGATAATAGTCACAAAGTTTTTACCACTAGACCGCCCCTAAATGATTAAGCTTGACTTTCATAATGGATGTTAAGCTTTTAATTATCCTAATTCTGGGGTGTTTGGGTAAGGATTTAAGCAGTTTATGATTATTGCATCACTGCATTATCAAAACATATCATTATTTAAACTAATTTAAAAACCCTAAAAGGTTAGATAATAAAAATAGGGAGAATTGCATATATACTCACTAAAACTTAAAAACTTGCATATTTCCCCATAATACAAGTTTTTATTGCATGATGTACAATGCCTTTTAAGCATGTTTTGGGTATATATGCAAATATGCAAGTTTTAGTGGGTATATATGCAATTGACCCATAAAAATAATAGGGTTTAGGAAATTACCAATAAGAGGAATATGAAAGCAGGATGGCTCAAGAGTAAAGCAACCAAAGCAAGGCTTTAGGCCCCCGATTTTTTTAAGGCCCCCAATTTTTGCAAAAGTTTTGTATAAATATAGAGTCAGTCAGACCAGTTTTTCGATCATCATATCTAGCATTACGGTTTTAAAAGGCCCTAATTTCTAATGCAAGTAGATTATAGAAAACTTTGAGTCAATCTTAAAATTTCTAAAAATCCAAGACCAATATTTGCCGTAGATTAAAAAATATCCCGTCATCTTTAGAGCCCCAGATTTTAGAAGACCCAATCTTGATAATACTAATATTATTATTTGAGAATTCAGAGCATCTTCTGATTTACATCTTATGGCTACAAGTTATAAAATGCCTAATCCTAATATACTCCATGCAAATAAAAAGCCAATATTTTTGCATGATAGAAACAAAGGCCAAGTCAATAAGTGCTGCTCCATAAACCAGAGTCATGCTATACTTCTTTTAGACATTTGGTTTCCCTATTTTTCTTTATTTATCATTTTCTTTTAATCTCTATTTTCAAATTGTCTTCTTTAATAACGCAATTATCTTTTCATCAATCCAAGTGATAAAGATTCATAATATAACAAAAGAACCAAAATATCACAAAAAATAGAAAAATTATCATTTCTCGATTGAAAAAAAAAAAGATATTATGCAAAACTGATTTTTTACAACTTAATCAAAGATTTACATTAAAAAAGTTAGAAAGATAAATCTTTTATATAATAAAACAAAACCCCTATTGGGAATTTTGCATTTCAAAAAAATCAAACCATTCCTTATTAGGAAATAAATGAATTATTATTATTAATTACTTTTAAAGATTTTTAATAAAAAAACCTCAAGTATTTCTTTATTTGGCCATGATCTAAGAAAAAACGTTTTTATAAAATCTAGAGAAAAAAAAGTACACAAAAAATATATGTGTCAAAAACGAAACAATAAAAACTTACAAAAATACGGACGTGATTTTAAAAACTTAAGGGTCTAATGTGAAGAAAAAGAATTAATCATCAGGCTAAGTATAAAACACGCTACACCCCCAAATCACACGATTAATTCATCAACTAAAACTATCACTCCTAACTATATCGAATCCACAGTTTTCTTTCTCTCATCCCCACCTAAGCAACCACATCCGACACTGCCACAATCCTCCATTATTATATACCTTATGATTCACTTATATCATAACATCGATCTAATAATTAAACATGTCTCTATAGACATCATCTAGGTCAAGTATGATGAATTTGTTATTAAAAGCCCTAATTCGATATGATAGATGTTGAATATCGTACGGTGGTTTTGAAGATTCCGTTACATTGTGATGGGTAATGGAAATTTTAAAGATATATGGTAAGCTAATTCACCTAAATTTTATGATATTATTTATATTTTTTATTAGCTGAGTGACACATTATGTTCATATATCTTTTGTTTTTTATTAGCATTGCCTAACTTCTTTCTTGCATAACTGTGAATTCTTCATTCTTTTGACCATATGTTAATTTATGTTTATCTGTTTCTTGGTTGGTTGGTTTAAAGCAGAAGGAGTATTTTGAATAAATGCAGAGAATAGTCAACAGGAGGATGTTAGGAAGCTACTTAACAGAGTGCTTTTCCCCCGTGGAATAGATGTTCATTGTTTGGCTGGCTTGATTTAAGGTACTCATAATTAAATTAGATTTTTCAGCATATACTAGCTATATGCGTACGATTTTGAATACCTTTATTTGTAACTTAAAGGCAATAAGCTTTCTATCTATGTACTTATCTGAACTGTTGAGAGGTTTCTCATCTTTCAGTAGTAATTTGTCGATCACACATATATCCATTGGTATCATGATACAAGGATGAAAAGGAATACATGGTGTGGGGGGGGGGGGAACCGGACTGATATTTGGTGTCATCACCTAAGTTTTAGGTTGAGTATGGTTTACATGAAAACATGACGAAACACAAAATATTATTCACTAAACTTGACATGGTGTAAATAGAAATTTCCCTATACCATATATGACTACTTTCTGTAATGAAAATGAGAGTTACAGTCAAAATGTAGTTCTATATGGTGAGCTACATGCTTACATATGTGAATCGTAAGATTATGATTATTTCATATTGACAAGGCAATCATCTACGAATAGTTGACACTAAACGATCCTCTTTATTAATAATAACTTTTTGATGTAGATATGATTTGCCTCTGGTATGCATATTGGTCTTCAACTTTGGTTGAAAGTCTTACCCGTGAAGTCAAACTTTAAGAGGTTTTAGTTTTTGTAAACATACTAAGCCCGACTCGACAGTTTTTTATCAGCACACAAACATGTTCTGACTGAAACCTATTTTCCCCATTACCCAACCAGCCCATATTGCCACTTAGTAATGTCCAATTGAATTCAGTACATAAGGGTTAAATAATGAAATTACTCGAACAATTCTACCTATCATTTAAATCATGTTTTGGTCTAATTAGACTACCTTCAACATTTTAGCTCAAACAGGCAGGTGTCGATGCTTATGGGTACAAGGATTGGCTGGGTATAAACTTGGGTCTAGCAATTGGAAGCAATAACTGCTATACATCTACGAGGTGAGTGTAACCCATTTGTCTGAACAATGGGCAGTTTGGATACTATAACAGGGCAAACAAATAAATTTAAGCACTGTTTCGGTTCAGCTCAACCTGTAATTTTGGTGGGGTATATTATTTTTCTTGATATTGTGGTTTATATATGATTGCTACTTTATGATATTGCCTATGTATAAATGTATAATTTTTTCTTTGTCTATCTAATTTGATGATTTGTGTGTTCTTTCTGTCATTGTTAGTTATTGTTTTAAGGATTTAGTAGATTAAAACAATGTATAAAGTCGACATATGGCACCAATGGATGAGGCAACACGTGATTCATATCCAATGGTTAAAGAGAATATAATTATCAAAATCAAGCATTATTAGTATTGCAACCTGAATACTTGAAACCTTAAGATATGCAAATGTATTCATGTTTATATTAGCTTATATGGTATTCGGTTGTGGAACATGTGACTGATAGTCAATGAGTCATTCTCAGTTTCAAGAACTACCACCCTTTTATGGAACTTGCTCGAATGACTTTATGGTGATTTCTACAGACTCGGGGTAGCAAGAAAGGTTTAGTTTCGAAACATAATCCGAGAGGTTTTATTCAGACTTTTTGTTGGGAGTTGTAGTAGCTATAATATCCAAGAGTGCAAGCAGCACCATTAGACAGAGTCAAGATTTTACTACAAAATCAAGGAGAGCTGTTAAAAAGTGGTCAACTCACAAGACCATATACGGGTTTTGGTAATTGCTTCAAAAGGATCTTCAAAGAAGAAGATTTTTTCTCTTCTGGAAGGGCAATCAAGTCAATGTCATTCGATATTTCCCAACTCAGGTATATCTTTAAACGATTCTTGTGCTATAAATGTCTATTCCAGTTCATCAATCAAGATCTGTTTGTTAAATTTTTTAGATTTGAAAAGTATCCTTAGGCATTCAATTTTGCATTCAAAGGTTACTACAAAAGTGTTTATGGAGGGTCAAAAGAAAAAGACGGGTATGTCAAGTGGTTTGTAGGGAATGTTGATTCACGAAGTGCTGCTGGAGCAACCACTTCATTGTTTCTATATCATTTGGACTATGTCCGTTCCTGTCTGGCAACTGATTCTGCAGGTACTTCAGCCAATAAAAAACGATAATTTAACGGGTTATTCGATGTATACCACAAGACCCTTGCAAGTGATGGCATTAGAGGTTTTCATCGTGGATTGGGGTTTCAATTATGGGAATAACTCTGTACAGAGGGATGTACTTTGGGTTATACGACACCTATTGTATTAATCGGATCATTGCAGGTAAACTTAGAACCATTTACTTTGAAAGGCTGTGATTTTATTTTTTATTTTTATTTCTGACTTGAATAAACAATCTGCAGGACAATTTTACTCCCAATTTATTTTTGGGTTGGAGTGTGTGCATCAAATGTTCATTGATCGGCTGGCCATGGGAAGTACTTAGTATGCACAATGATGGGCCTATATGTTACGGGTAAAACTTATTTTGTTCAAACGTTCAATGAAAATTCATTTATGATTACATAAAGCTATATTATATCAATAAAGTTAGCTTATAAGAATTCTATAATCAAAGGGATTTTTGTAGTAAAAACATTTTTTTTAGCTTAGAATGATTTGCCAGTTCTTCCTATTTGAAAAGTTTTTTATTTTTTATTTTTTTAATTTTTATATACTGAAGTACCTTTCTTTTATGCTGTGACCATTGAATAAGACCCTTATTTTTGGTACCTATTAAGCATGAGTTTGAATGCGTCAATATCGCTATAGTTTACTTCACACATAACAACATTATTTTGCACATTACTTTCGCCATTATGAATATGTGTTAAGTTTTATGGCATTTGTTAAACTGTTTTTAGTCTTCAAGTATCTACATGCGCTCTCAGAGTATCAAGAATAGGCTCACTAAAGAAGCAACAAACTCACAAGGTTCTTAAAAAGCTAATGGGTAAGAGCTCCCATGAGATTTTAATGTTGACAAGGTAAACTATGAGCACTACTCCATAGAGATGAAAATTTTGACCCCACATACTTATGAAAGGGTCCTTTAATTTGAGTTGTGTGTAGCTCAAACGGGGTGAAATAAAATTTTAAACTAAAAATGAAATGGGTTAAATGGTTTTGAAGCTACTTGAAGTGACAGACTACTAAAATAATAACTTATTATAGATATAAGGCAAAAAAAAAAAAAAAAAAAAAAAAAGAGAAACTTTAAAACTGGTACAGGCTATTATGAATTACATGATTGATATTTTTTGTTTTAATGTCGAGTGAACACGGCAAATCGTGAAGACGTTTGGTGCAAGAAATGAGTTATAAAAGATTTAACCTATGCATTGTTTACCCATTTATCTGACTTAGCATGTTTTCAAATTAGAAAAGAGGACATGGTTTACCAAAACAAAGGAATTAACTTTTTGACAAATTAGAATGTGAGGTGGAGTGGAAATGAGGTAAGGTGTTGAGTTTATAACTTACGAGCGATTTAACCAAGCTCTTGATTTTTAACATAGAAACAAGGATCGTAAAATTAATACGCATAAACTAACATTATGGAAAAGACAATGAACATGTAGTAAGTACTTTCTGGCATGTTCCTTCCATTGCTTATGGCCTTGTGCAGCCCTTGCTCTTTATTAATGGGATAGAAATGCTGCTATGCAGCGTTGATGCTTATACGTGCTAATATTTTACATTTTATTGTTTAGCTCTGTTGTGTTTTATCTGTGCTTGCACTTCATTCCATCTTGGTCTCTAAAGTACTTTCTTTGGCAGTTAATAGATTTTCAAGATGTCAAAAATGAATGAATAATAATGTTGCCGATTTAAAAGAATCACGCTCATCCTCATGGCTCAAGCGATTTATAGGACGTGCCAAGAAGCTGTTGTTCGAGGTATATTGTTTGTCTCTAAAGTACTTTCTTTTATCAGGTTATCAGACGGATCTGGTTACCACCATTGACGCCGCAAGTAAAAAATGCATAGTTTTGGTGCTCACAGGTGGTGGGCCCCTTGAAGTATTGTTTGCTCAAAGAAACCCACGAATTGCCAGCATTATATGGATTGGTTACCCGGGGGAAGCTGGCGGTAGAGCACTTGCATAAATCATATTCAGAGATCACAATACAGGTCGGTGCACGTTTTTTTTTTTTTTTTTTTTTTTTTTTTTTTTTTTTTAAATATGAAGTTGTAAGTTCAAGCTATTACGTCAAACTTAAAATTTATTTGGTTTTAATATCAACACAGGTGGAAAGCAACCAGTGACTTGGTATTCACAAGTGTTCCAATAAACAACATGAACATGAGATCTCTGAAGACAATCTTTATGTATTTGGATCTCTGAGGACCAAAGCTGACAACATACTTAAGCAAAAAGGAAGTTTTTCAGCTATCTTTATGTCGATGAACTTAAAGAACACCGTAAATTTTAATACTTAAGATGGAAATCTTTTAGTCAACAACTATCTTTTACTTATGGTAAAGGTTTTACATATTTAATGTTAATTCTAATGTTTATCACATTTTTGGAATTTAGTTGGTGTAACGGTAATGATAACTAATCAAGTGGTGGCACAAGTACATTCAAACATATTTGCTGAAACTGAAAATAAACCCATTGGTGGTAACATCAAGGTATGTTATATCTTAATATGCTACATCTGTAAAGTAATTAGATCCCCGTATTTAGCTAAAACAAGGTTCAAGATCGACATTGATGTCAATACCCCGTCCGTGCACGTCTATAACTATGCAGTTCAATGCTGTATAATAGGGGAATTATGATATTTCTTAACTTAATGGTATCTAACATGATCTTTAGTCGAGTCAATTTTAGTTTCTTGAATAATTTACAGAAAAGTCATAATATGAAGTTGATGTATTTAGTTGTTGCCTTGAATGATTGTTTATGGCCATTATGTGTTTTTGAGGTACTACTTCATTTCATAGTTGATCTTAATTTTAATATGGTGAACAATCACTCCATTTATATCTCTTACCAAACCTTTGTTTAAAATAAAATGTGTTAATCTTTGCTTCTGCGTGGAATTGCATATTTTTTGCCAATGTGTATAGGTAGTACCGTAGTAAGCACATTAGAATAATCACCTCCACATGTGCTAATTTCCCTATAAAAATCAGCAAGTAAGTTAATAAGCCGTTAGTAATTCAAGCACTTCGAAGTTGTTATTTCTTTTAAAAAAACGAAATAATAAGCATTACACTATGAAATCCCGTACACCCTCTTCATCAACACTCTTACAAGTAACCATACGTTTGTTTTTTCTAAGGAATTATGGTTTTTGTAGTTTGATGAATAACTGTTAATTTGACATTATATGAATATGAGAAGAAGAAAAGATGATAAATGTGTTATTTTTCAAGAAGCAAATGATACAAATTATGTAAAAGGAGAGGTAGAAGATGTTTTTCACAGACTTCGAGGAAGATGTATCTTCCGAATTTTGTATGCTATTGATAACATTAAAACAACTACAAATTCCATTGCCTAATCAAATTTATATTTAATCAACAATTATGACACCTTCAATAATAATCAAATCTTTGCCTAATAAAATCATCAATGGATATGGATTTTCTCACACTCTTCAAATTGCGCATTTGATTGAATCGTTTATACTAATATTGTAGTAAAGACTCCTGCAAATCTAGAAAAAATTGTTTGCAGTAATGGTCTTAAAAATGGCATACAGTTTGATTCAAGTTTATTGTTTGCAGTGATATTCTTGGAGCATATGCAAGATTCTTGTGGGAAATAGACGATGAAGAAGCAAGTGATGAGACAACTGCACCCATTGAGGTAATTTTACACATCATTTTCTGTAATTGATTTCAAAATGGCAGCTTGGAATATTATAGGGATGAGCAAGTTTAATCAGCAAAAGGAGGTGAAAAAACTAACAAAAACAGAGGACTTGAATCTTTGTTGATGCACTCCCTGATAATATTTTTGGCAAATGGAAATGTATCTCAAACGTATCAAGTAGCATAAGAGGTTTGTAGGATTGTAACAGGGTGGAATCAAAAAGTGGTTAATGTGATGCTCATTCATTCCTCAAGACAAGTTATGTTCTGCCTAACAGAATCAGTACAAGCTAATGTCAAGTTCTACTATCTATTCATCTATGTAGCAAACATAATAAACCTAAAGCCAATTTCATACCGGGGTAACAGAGGAAAGTACACAAATCCAAGACCGCATATAAAAATCACAACATGATATATTCAATCTAGAGTTGCAATCGATGAAATGACACTAAAAACAATCTTAAAGCAAACCACAAGTAATAAATAGGACCTTAAAAATGCAAGTAACGTTGATAAAATCTGCGGATTAGTCTTTCCAGAAACAGACGTGATATACACTACTAAAACCAAAGAGATGCGATCAATCAATATATAGCCAACAAAACGACATGGCAACGGGTTCCAAAACTGTATAAGCAAGATCTCGATAAAGCATATTGAAAAAACTACGCAGAATACACATGACGAAGTCCAAGAACGAACAAGTATCCAAAAACTCAATTTGATGGTTGGATCGTAAAGCCTGTGATGTTTGGTATGTAAATTCCTTTGCTTTCCTCAAAAGTGGTATCAATCCTAGCATCCGCAAAATCAGGTTCAGAAGGTAAGTCTAGGTTCACTCTTACTGGTATGAGTCTTACTATGTTTGCAACAAAACTTGTGATACCTATCTTTGTGTGATCCTCTTTGAATGCACGATGAATGTGATTGTTGTTGGCTACACCAAATAAGTAAACAAAATATTTGAGTTAATTTGGTGTTGATTCAAGAAATGTAGATGTCGCATGATGTGTGTAACATATGATGTATATAAATGTGCTAATAAAATATAAGAGTTTTCTATAATACATCTTTTTAGCTCTTGCTATATCCTGTGAACAAAATAAAAAAATTTAAAAATTTAATCGATAATAATACATAATTAAAATCGTAGAAAAAACCCCGTGCGTGCACGGGTATTATAACTAGTTTAGTATAAACTACTTTTTGTGCAAATAACATTAAAACATAAGGCCTCATTTTAGACTTTCGCTTTACGCCTCCTTAAATGTTGAGCCGCTCCTGTATGAAAGTTGCCATGAATCATTTCTTGGTAGTTCGTACATAGTCGCTAATCTGACTCTCCCTCTCCCTCTATTTTTGTTCAAGTTTCTTCCTTGTTCTTGTTAATGGAATGCAATTTCTCAAGGCTTTTCTAACTGTTTTAGCAACAACTTCTACATTATCAGTGATAAAAATGGGTAAGTACACACAAAATTATTGTAATTTGAGATTTTTAAGATTTTTTTATTTTTTTAATCAGTGTACTATCAAAACATGCTAAGCTGATCATTTGTTAGGAATTGGAAATTCTATTGTGAAGCATCGGTCACCCTATTTATAATCTAGCTTAAGTTAGCTCGTAGACATATCGTTTATTATGTTGTTGTTAGTCAGTTATTAGCATAGTTTAGTCTTGTGCAACACCGTGGAGGAAGGAAGGGTCTTTACCCATTGTATGCCTGATCCACAGCCCGTCGGAGGGGGTAGTAGTTTTGTATAAATAGCCCTCTCCCCACAAGGGAGAGGGTTGGATGTTCATTTGGAATCTAACCTTCCATGAGTTTCTCTTTCTAGAATATCCCACTCTCTCTCTCTAAAGCCATCTTTATACGCCTATCTTAGTTATGATTTAATGCGTTTGTGAAATCCAATATCTAACACTTGGTATCAAGAGCCATGGTTTGATCATCTCTCTTACATATTCTTGGATTTCTAGTGGTTTTAGATGGTTTTTTAGTTTGAAAAAGTTTAGTAGTTTTTGCATCATTTGGATCATTTCTAGTGTTAAAGTTTGAATTTTGGGTGTACTTTTGTGTTTAGAATCATTGTAAGTGCTTGGGTTTTGATTTGGAAAGCTTGAATCACTGTGGTTGAGCTTGTTTTGGATTGAAAAGTGTGTTTTTGAAGTTTTTCTTGCTAGCGACTTGGTTCTCGTTGTGATTTTCATCGTAGCGACTTGCTTCAGTAAAATTTAGCGAGTTACAGTGTTAGTTGTTAGCGACTTGAGCCTAGCGACTTGTCTATTGAGACAAGCCGACAAATAGTACAAGTTAGTGGATTCTCCACTACGGCTAGCGACTTGGTGAGGTTAGCGACTTGCTTCAGAAATTGTTAGCGAGTTGTAGTGTAAATTGTCAGCGACTTGATACTAGCTACTTGGATCTTAGCGAGTTGTTCTTTAGCAACTTAATTGTGTCTAGCGACTTGGTGCTTTGCGATTTGTTGTCATAATTCTTAGCGACTTGGTGTTAGCGACTTGGACCTTAGCGAGTTGCTCTTTAGCGACTTGACAGTGTAGTGTAGCGACTTTGTGCTTTAGCGACTTGTGTCCAGCGACTTGGGTCTTAGCGACTTGGTGCTTAGCGACTTGGTGTCATAATTCTTAGCGACTTGGTGCTTAAAGACTTGTCTTCTAATTCGTAGCGACTTGGTGTTATGGTTCTTGGCGAGTTGTCTTGTTAGCGACTTGTCTATATAGAAATTTGGTAAATTGATGCAAGTTACTCATATCTAATATCCATCAACACAATGTCTTACATCACTGACCCTTTAATCTCCAAAGTGCTTGAACTGTATGATACCTCACAGAACAGTGAAACCGGTTGCTATTCTGAATGTTCTACCTTGATTGATTCAACAATTTATGATCAACACACTTCACAATCTGAGTCTAAATCTAATGAGTCACACTTGGTATTGACAAATGATGCAAGGCAAATGGAATGCAACATTGAGTCTTTTCAACTACTTCATCAGCATCTCACACATCTATTATCCACAACTAGGCATCGAACATGCAGTGCTCTCTTTCGTCAGGACTTATCCACATTGACAAGAACTGTGTTGCTGAACTTAGAACAACTGAAGCTTCAAATTACCAAAAGGAAGGTATTAATGGAAGACTCGAATGCTGCACTTCAAGTAATCTACAACCAATTTCAGCCATTTATCAATGGGGAATATTCCGCAGACTTTGATCAACAAGTTACTGGAATTTCATTCATGAAACATACTGGAATGGAAATTCATGAGTACATCAACACATTTATTCAACTTATGGATAATGTGGAAATGTACATTAGGGAAGTTGCTCAAGAGAATGTTCAGTTGAATGTGTTGAATGGGTGTCAGATAAAATCAAATGAAAGTTGTGCTAAATCGGGTAATGGACCAGTTGAAAGAATGGATGATGCTGAATGCAGTATATCAGATACAACAAAGGATGATGAAACCGACTGTACTGGATACAAAGGCTCAGAGTCAGAGTCAGAAAATCTTGAATCAGATTGCATTTCAGTATCTCCTGTTATGCATGAGGAGGATACAGATGCCATTCCAGCAAATGATCCGGAGATATGTGATGAGGTACCCTTAACTGATCAACATAATGCATCCACTAATGTGCCTGATCATTTTTATCCTAACTCTGATCACGATATTGATAAATGTTTCTTGGTTAAGCCTGAATCTAAAATCCTCAAAACAAATGACATGGTTGAAAAAGGGGTTTATGATGAACTTTCAAACAAATACTCAATTCTTGAAAAACATTGCATTTCCTTAGAAATTGCAATACAACAAAGAGAAGAAAGTTTTCTTACTTCAAACACTAGCATAAATCCGGAATTCCCAGAATTTCGAGAATTTTTTGAAATCAACCACTTAAAAACCCAGATTCAGGAAAAAGATTCAACAATATGCAATCTGAAATTACAGGTCTCAGATCTGCATAAGAAATGTAATATTGGGATGAACAATTCTAACCATGAAGTGAGTGATACACTTAAATCTAAGAATGATGAATTGGCTCAATGTGTGTCCAACCTATTGAGAGAAAATGAGTCCTTAAGAAAGAACTTATTAGAGAATAATTCCAAGTTGATAGATCAAACTAATTCCTTTTTGGCTGACATTGATGCCCTCAAAGCCCAAATTCTGGATAAGAGCTTCACTATTGTTGCCTTAAAAAATAAGCTTAGAAAATCTATTGGAAATAGGGTGAACACTAAGTTTGCAAAACTATCAACCTTGGGAAAGCCAACTGTTCAGAACAACTCAAAACATATTGTAGTTAGGCAACCCAATGCTTTTATCACTGAAAGATTTAAACCATCGAAATCTAGGCTTGCCTCCCAAGTTGATGCGAATACTGCTTTGACAAAACCAGTCACTTCACTACTTCATTCTGATTTGATGAATAACAAACCCTTCAAAGTTCTAAGATCAGGAATACTAGGAGTTCATCTAGTTCTCATAAGATTCATCAAATGGCTGATCAATCCC
Organism: Chrysanthemum makinoi; assembly: GCA_910596185.1. Taxonomy (NCBI): domain Eukaryota; kingdom Viridiplantae; phylum Streptophyta; class Magnoliopsida; order Asterales; family Asteraceae; genus Chrysanthemum; species Chrysanthemum makinoi. The sequence goes on along the minus strand of OU343222.1, from coordinate 59,384,864 downwards.
CTAAGAAACCAACTAATTACAAAAGGACCAATATTCAAAAGAGGGAAGTGCCTACATCCAAATCTACTAGCAGTTGTTTCAAATGGATTCCCACTGGCAGATTATTTAAGTTTACATGATCCAAACGGACTTACATACCTAGATCTTGCCTTAAGTGGATGCCCACAGGAAAACTCTTCAAGAATATTGAACCTAAAGGGATCTCTATTAATGACACGCCTAGATCAAACTGTGCAACATCCAATAGTGAGATTACTCATGTCACTAACTCATCTATTTGCAATACTACATGTGCTTCTAGTGCAATGTGTCCTCAGTCTTTTTCAGGTACAATGCTCAATTCAATCAGGAACATCATGACTTAGTTTCCATCAGAAATGAATATAGCTCACTCAGGAATTGTAGCTTGCCATAATTGATGTACCTCGTACATTGACTCCTATTCGACTTGAATCAAGACTCGCTCTTTTAAATCTGTGTACAAATCATTAAAAAAATCATTTTTTTAATTCATATTTTAAATCGTTTCCCTCAAACTAATAAAAGATATATCTCTTGTTATCGATAACATCTACGGTCCTAGAAATGTCATTCAATAATGACACGGGATCATAGATGAAGTTCGAACAATTTGATATACTCTTGTTTTATAATGGGTGGGTTAAATTCAATCAATGTTCATTGGTAACATTGATTGAGGGGGATAATTTTACAAGTTATCTTGTTTTTCTCTGCACCATTGTTGGATATGTATTGTGCTCAGATGTATGTCTTTGTCTTGTCCCGTGTCATGGTGTCCTCTGTGTTAGTTTGCTTATCTTATTATGTTACCTTATTGTTATCTGTGTTAAGTTTACTTATCTTATATGTTATCTGTGTTAGTTTGCAATCTGATAAGTTCATGGACTGAAAGTGTTTATAATACATAATATGATAAGATAGCGGCTTGCTTTTGAAATAATAGATAGCAACTTACCTTTAACAGAGTTAGCAACTTGGCATGTTAAATTTGTGTTAGCAACTTGTTATGTAAAGTCTTAGCGACTTGTTAATACACTTTGCTAGCGAGTTACTAAATGCTCACAAAACTACAGGGACTTAAAGTGGCAACTTGGTATTCTTGTAAAAATCTGTCCCTATACCCTAGCGACTTAGTGTTTACTTTTCATAATTTCAAAAAATCAAAAAGGTTTTCGTGTGTTTTATTTTCTCTCGCGACAAATCTCTCTTAGCAACTTGATTGTGGTACATGTTTATCTATCCTTCTTCATTCCTTATATGTGATATACTTATGCGCATATCCTAACACAGATCCTTTATCAGATCCCACTCGTGCTGATTGATCATTCTTCATTCCTCTCGCTTAGGTGTGTTAAAGGATTCATCCATTGAAACTAATATTACTTGTGTTAATGGGTTTTGTGCAGAATGGGATTCACTTGGGTTATAGTTGTTTATGTAGTTATGAGTTGTAAAATGTGTTTAAGCAATTCGTTAATATGGTTGTATGTGGGTTGCGTTGCTTGTGTTTCTGTTATTGTTTGTTGTTATGGGTTGCATCTTAGTGAGATTGCAGGATTTAAATGGTTGCATTTGTTGATTTGAGTGTGGTGTTAGTCGTTGATTCGAAATGTTCTTGGTAGCGACTTAACTGTGTTCTTCATAGCGAGTTGGTATGTTTGATATGAAGTGTTCTTCGTAGCGAGTTGGTTTGCTTATTATGACAGTGTTCCTATTTAGCGACTTACTTTATTAATATATAGCGACTTGGCCTTGTTGTTTTTTATGGCGACTTGTCTTTACAAGTTAGTAACTTAGTAACTTTGAATGTAGCGACTTGGCCTTGACAGTTTTGATAGCGACTTGTCTTTACAAGTTAGCGACTTGTTGGTTCAATTTTCAAGTGGCGACTTGTTTCATTAAATTATTTAAGGCGACTTGCTATTATAATCTCATGTTAGCGACTTGATTCAGGATTTCCTGTAGCGACTTGTATTGACAATTTACTCTTAGCGACTTGCTATAACATTTTTGTTTAAGCAATTTGTATCTGGTTTCTCTTGTAGCAACTTGATATGACAACTTGTTTTAACAACCTGTTATAACATTTACATAATAGTATCTTGTCTCATGAAATTATTTCATAGCAACTGTGGTTTTAAATAATTTGATTAAAAAACAACTTGTCTCTCGAAAACTGTGTCAAAAGGAGCAGTTACCTTGAAAACTTTCTAATACCACTCAATCTATTTCAATCTGCTTATGGGAACTCAGTCAAATTTGCTACTTGTTGTGTCTATGTCATGAGGTTGCATTCAATGTTGCTTAACTAACCATATCTAAACTAACATGCTATCAATCATTGTTGTTGTATGTGTGTATCTTTAGATCTTCAATGGCAAACACAACCTCATCTGAGAACCTTACATCTTCTGCTCCACCCAAAGTTCTTTCAAACAACGAAATCTTTCCTGAAGATAAATGGGTAGAGATAGGAAAAAGTAATTGTTATGTAGATATGGAAAAGTTGCAACAAAATCCAATCCTCAGAGTGTCAATTGATATCCTTAAAAACACAAATTTCTTCAGTGCTCTAACCAAACAATGCACAATTCCCACCATTTACCTACAACAATTTTGGAACACCATTGAATGGGACAAAATCACGGCTCAATATACCTGCAAGCTAGATGATAAGGAATTTGTGATCAATTCAGACATTCTCAGCAAGGCCTTAGGAATCACACCCTGTAACCCCACCATACGATCTGAACCTCCACCTAGTGCGGAAGAGCTAATAGTCTTTCTGATTGGTTTGGGTTATCAAGTTGGCATATCAAGGGCTTCTGACATCATCACCGGACACATGTATCAACCCTGGAGAGCAATGACAACAGTTCTCAACTTATGCTTATCGGCAAAACATCGGGTTCGATAAAGTGAGGATTCCCATCTTGCAAATCCTATGGGGTCTCGTCAATGGGGTGAATGTTAATGTCTCGGAACGTATCTGGGATGAATTCTCGCTGTCAATGAACACATTCATTTTCGATAGAACAAATTTGCAGAAACATGCTCAGGGTCGAAAGAAAGTAAACAAGCTTGTGATTCCTAGCATCAGATTTTCAAAGCTTGTTATCCAGTACTTGCAACAGACTCATAAATTCAACCCTAAAAGTGAATCAGCCCTACATAATGCTAAGGATGAATTTGTTCTCGGCAACCTCAAATATATTGCTAGAGGTGTCAATAAAGAGATGTTTGGACTGCTAATTCCTGATATACTTCTCACTGACGATATTAAGAAGAAGGATCACTTCAAACTGTACAAGAAAAGGGCTTCCAGATCCAGTGTTAATGTTGATGTCTCTCCCACTCCACCACAACCCAAAACTGCTAAGTCTACTTCTGGCTCAAAGACTTCATATGCTGCCCTTCCAAAGAAGAGACGTGAAAGATCACAACCTACTGACACCACAACCCTGAAGCAGAAGCGAAAGAAGAAGGAAGTAGAAAAGGAAAATGTTGAAGGCACTGAGACACCAAAGGGTGACAGTAAATTGGTTGACGAAGATGAAGCTAATTTGCAGCAAGGAATTCAACAAAGCCTGGAAAGCCTGAACATGAGACCACCAATTGGAGGTGTCGTGTTAAGAGAACCTGAACCTGAGCCACGCCATACAACTCCAATCACACAAGACAAAGGGAAAGGGATTGTTGGTGTTGATGCCGAACAAGCTGCTCACATGCTTCTGACATTCTCCTCTTCACCATCAAGAACTACCACTCAATTTGAACTGAAGAAAAGAAGTGTTGAATCATCTTCAGCTCAAGAACAATCTGGATTGGAAAAGGAGGTATCCGAAGCACAAGAAGAAACTCCTGCATCAAGTGATACTCAGTCTGATCAAAATGTTGATGAAGAGATGCAGAAAGACTCACAGGAGAACCTTGAATCAAGATCTGATGAGACCAGGCATTTGGAAGAACCAAATCTGTCTATTGATTCTCTATCCTCATTGAAGAATCTAGATATAGACTTATCTTTTGGTGATCAGTTCTTATGTAACATATTGGATTTCACAAACACACTAGATCATAACCACAAGTAGGCGTATAATATGGTTTTAGAGAGAGAAAGTTAGAGGTTTGGGAACTTTAGTGAGAGAGAAAAATCTTATTATGAGCTCCAACTCTCTACCTTGGGAGGTAGAGAGTATTTATAGTTCATACATAAATCGCCACCTACGGGCTGTAGATCATGCATGAAGTGGGTAAAGACCCGTCCGTCCTCCACGGTGTTACTTAACTAAATACTACTTAACACTAAATAATCTACGACTACGAGCTTTCTAACGATTACATATACTTGAGGTGACCGACTCTTTAATAACTGGATTTACTAAATCCTAACAATCTCCCCCTAAGGGAGGTCACCTCAAACATACATTAAAATTACATTGAATACAAACAGATATTACATTATAAATTGTTCTTGCATTCTTGATGTAGTACTTTGCTCTGAAGCTAGTAGTCATTGATTCATCATTATTGCATGTTTGGTTAATCCAAGTGGAGGTCTTTATCTGATCCACGTGATAGTGAGTTTTGAGCCAGCTTTGAGATCATTAGCAATCATAAATCTCTGACTCATCCATTGTGGTGTTGGTATTATGTGATTTTGTGACATTTGGACCGACATGCTCACATTCTGGATCATGATTTCTTCTCATCAGAGTAGCGGAAGCTTTCGTTGATTCATGATATTGGCAGCAGCGTAGCAGAAGCATGGAGTGAAAATATCAGAGTCATTGATGCACTAATCATGATTTCTTTAGAAGTGAATGTGTTGTGTGAGCATGCGGCTATGGATTGACCGCTTCATTCTGATCACCTACAAACGTCGGGCGTACCTGCATACAACAGTTAACAATAAAGCGCACGAAAGTGTCTTTGATCACTTTTGTTGAATTGAGGTACACATCCCACGGTTCCCCGTTGATCAGTACAAGTACTGCCTGTGATCAGGTACAATTCCGAAGAATTTCCTTGACAGGGTTTCGCAGCTGTTCTAGCTGTTCTCAAACCGGAACGTCTCAAAGAAGACAACACGGAGTGAGTGAACCAGCGAATTGAGATTCACTGATTGATAAAAGGAGATTTGAAAAACAATAGTGTACCGCTCAATGGAAATTGTCTTTGCAATACAACGAAGATTTTAATGAAAATCAATTATCAATCATAAACACCTTTTATTTTGAAATATTTGTACACAGTCGATGTGCTAAAGAAAAGAGTTTCTTAAGCACCACGACCGGTTTTTCAAAGGTATCCGTCAATCCATGACCTGAACCAGGATTGATTCAAAAGATTGAATCGCCCCATTGTTTCTGTTCAGTTGTCAAATGGTTGATCTATTGGATAGATCTCACATGCCACCCACCAGGAGCTTGTTTGATGTTGGCTCCAAAAGGCTTTCCATCTTCATTGTGAATATGTTTGCTTATCACTCAGATGTTCTGGCAATACCACAAGGATAATGCGTAGGACTCAAGATATAATCTCTCTTTCCACATTGTGTGAAACAGAGAGTCTTCAATGAAAGTGTCCTAATGAGATTTATAGATGATCTTGTGGCTCTAGACTCAATTGTGCATATTTTTTTCCTATGTCGGAGACTAGGGAGAGGGTCTCCTTCTTCAATATAAACAAACTCTAAGAGAAAGTCGATAGATAGTGTCGGTTCCCTGTGAGAATGAAACAAGTGCGTCACTGGGTCCATGACGTGTTGTCTTCAATACCGATGTTACCTTGGTACCCACCAGTAGCATATGAATTGAACCCGGTTTCTACCCTAAGGTTGAATTAATGGAGGGCTATTTCTTTTCACCCTTTTCTCATTTCATTTCTTTTTCATTCTTCAACCCCTTTAGTGCTTACCAAGACTTCATAACCAGAACCTTGTTGGGTTTATTCTAGTACTAGCTCAGTCTCAGTCCGCACTCTTCCCATTTCTTACTTTTCTCCTTTTTTCATCAAACCTAAGGACTTCTTCACTATCTAGTGGATTGTCCCTGGGTAGATCCCTCCGGTTCTGGCGGATCATGGGAACTAATACCTAACCTTATCTTCCTTATATCACCATACATAACGTAAAGTTGGTCGGTCTATTTGGTATTGTTCATTTGCCATTGGAACCAATTGAAAACCATTTGAAAATCAATCCAGATACTTGTGATATATTATCAAAACATTTTGTACCTGAATTGTTTTTGATAATTTTAGAAACAGAGCTCCCCCTCATCATGTGCATCACGCATCATTTTGTAATAGAAATAATTTTCATCTTTGAGGGGTTGGCTTGCATCTAAGAGTAGTTATATGAAGAATGTGGTTTTCAAAATGGTTGCTCCCCCTCAATATGTGCATGGAAATTTGAAAATATTTTGCACATATTAGGAAAAGACTGCACATTGAAATAAATTGATCACGTTTCAAATCTTAGTGGTTTAAGATAGATGCTCCCCCTCAACATATGCATGGAAAATTTGAAATCGTTTGGCACATGTTTGAATGAGAGCTTGTACATCCTTATAAAACCATTTACCGAATTATCTGATTAAATCCAATTTAAATCACAAATTCTCCCCCGATCACAATTATCAAATCATTTGAGATTTGTGATCTCTGTAGATTTAAATTGATTTTGAAAGCTTTTAAGGAGAATTGTGACTTTATTATGAAAACGTTTTAACTGATGAGGATCGGATTTTGAGACTTTAAACTCCATTGATTAAACATGCATGATTATCTTTTGAAAAAAATTGTATGACAAATAACCTTTTGATTTAATTGAAATTATTCTCCCCCTCAATCAATGACATAAGTTATTGATTGAGAGATAGATATTTTGACAAACGTTAAGTCCAGATGATTTTCAAAAATAGAGTCCGAGTTATTTTTCAAAGAAATTAGTTTTCATAAGATAGTAAGTAATTGTTTATAGAATCAGAGCATGAGATTTGAAAACCAAGATAAAGCATGGCTCTGTTCTTTCTTAGAAAAACGGGTTACTGCCTGAAATGACAATAAACCATAGTTTCACTTTCTCCCAATTTTTTTTTTTAGGAAACAAACTTATGTACATTCAAAGAACATCTAAAGACCTGTGACATTCTTTGAAAGTCAACACAAAGTCCGTAGATGATATCGAACAAGGAAAAACATGACAAAATAACAATATTTTTTGGAATTTTTCAAGATTTTCTAATTTTTATAGGTTTTTGAAAGTTTTATATTTTTCTCTTTGCTTTTTGAAGGTTTTGCAATTTTGTATTTTGTTTTTCGAATAGATATTTACAAGAGATAGATGAAGGAAAAACTTTTACTCCTCTTCTTCCTCTTGAAGACATTTGAGTGTTTCCGGTTGTATGCTCTTAAGACCAAGTCGTGGAAGGATAAACTCAAAACGTTCTCTAGGAAGAGCTTTGGTGAAGATGTCTGCTAATTGGTATTCAGTCCTTACAAAATAAAGTTCCACCACACCATTTTCTATTTGCTCCCTGATGAAATGATGTCGTATGTCGATGTGCTTTGCTCTTGAGTGTTGTACGTTGTTGCATGAGAGAGCAATAACACTTTTATTATCACAGTATAGAGGGATTTTGTTGAATTCAAAGCCAGAGTCAGATAATTGGGATCTCATCCAAAGGATTTGAGCACAACAAGATGACATGGATATGTATTCAGCCTCTGTAGAGGAAATAGAAGTACTCATTTGCTTCTTTTAAGACCAGCTCACAAGCTTATCACCCAAAAACTGAGCACCTCCAGACGTACTTCGACGAGTATCTTGATACCCTGCATGATCAGATCTGCATAGGTGTTAGTGACATACCGGTGTCCTTCGGTACCAAAGTCCCATATTGATGGTTCCTTGGAGATACCGAAAGACCCATTTAACCGCTTCAAGGTGCTTTTTGGTAGGCTTAGCCTGATATCTAGCACACACGCAAATAGCGAACAAGATGTCTGGTCTACTAGCTGTGAGGTACATCAGGGATCCAATCATACTACGATATTTCGTTTGGTCTACCATGATCCCTGAGTGGTCCTCATCTAGTTTAGTACGCTCTATCATGGGAGTGTCAACAGGGTCACTAGAATCAAATCCAAATTTCTTTAAAATCTCATTAGCATATTTAGATTGATTTATAAAAATGCCTCTGGGACTTTGTGAAATTTGTAATCCTAAGAAAAATGACATTTGTCCCATCATTGACATTTGAAATTTAGAACCCATTTCAATAGAAAAACGGTCACACTCATTGGGGTCAGTCGAGGTAAAGATAATATCATCAACATATATTTGAAGGTGAATTAAATGTTTGCCTGACTTCCTGGTGAACAATGTCGGATCAACTACACCTTTGCTGAATCCAAGAGATAGAAGAAACTTTGATAGCGTATCATACCATGCCCTTGGAGCTTGCTTTTAACCGCAAAGAGCCTTCTTCAAACGATAGACGTGAGTAGGATGCTCTGGATTCACAAAGCCTTCAGGTTGGCTGCCGTATACAACTTCTTTAAGATCTCCATTAAGAAACGCCGTCTTTACATCCATTTGATAGACTACCATGTTCTTACTTGCAGCATTAGCCAAGAAGATTCTGATTGCCTCGATACGAGCAACAAGAGCAAATGATTCTTCAAATTCAATACCCTCCTCTTGACGATATCCTTTTGCAACCAATCAAGCCTTGTTCTTTAAAACATCACCATGCTCATCAAGTTTCACTTTGAAGATCCACTTTAGAGCAATGATCATAGCACAATCTGGAGCAGGTACTAATTCCCATACATCAAGTCGATCAAACTCATGAATTTCTTCTTGCATGGCATTGAACCAGCTATCTTCATTCATGGCAGTTTTAACATCTTTTGGTTCAACCTTAGAGAGTACGGAGTTGAAGAAACACCATAAGGCATCGGTTGCAAGTTGTTTCCGTGTGGATACTGGACGAGAGAGGTTTCCAATGATGTTGTCCAATGGATGATCATGTGTCCATTTTCTGAGGTGTTCATGTGGCTGTTGTTGAGGAACTGATGTAGCAGAGTCGATATCTCCCGATGAAGATGGTTCGATGATGATTCAGAGCAAATATGTTTTCAAATGGAGCATCTTCGGGAGTAGCAAAGGGATTAACTTCATCATTGATGCCAGAAACAATTCCATGATGTACATTTGATGATTGATGATTTGTTGCTGAGACAGAGTGATCAGCAGCAGCAGCTTCTTGACTTAATGATATTGAGACTGAAGGGTTGACTTCATTCACAGGGATAGGAGCAGCCACTGTTGATGGAATTGACATTTCATCAGCATTTGGTTCATAGTGTTCATCAAACACTGGATCAAACAATTTCTTTAAATCATCTTCTGATGGAGGTACATACGGAGTTGCTGGAGAGGGATTAGAAACAAGAGTAGAACTGATAGGACTACTTGATGAAAATTGAGTTGCGGGTCCAGAACTGGTTTGCCCTAGAGCCATTTGACCGGTCAGCTCATCGAACGTAACGTGAATTGTTTCCATGATATTTCGGGTTCTCTTGTTGTAGATTCGGTAACCCTTCTTGTTTGGTGCATAACCAACAAAAACTCCAATATCTGCCTTTGCTCTTAATTTACCTAAGTCTTGACCGTCATTCATTGGATAGCACAAAGAACCAAACACACGAAGGTAGGAGAGATCAGTTTTTCGTTTATGAACAAGTTCATATGGAGTTTTTCCATGAGAGGTATGAATAAGGGAACGATTTTGGGTGTAGCAAGCAGTGGCAATGGCTTCAGCCCATAGAAACATTGGAACCTTTGAATAAATTAGCATTGTTCTTGCGGCTTCCACAAGAGTTCGATTTCTTCTTTCAACTACACCGTTCTGTTGAGGAGTTCGTGGAACACTTCTTTGATGACTGATTCCAACACTTTCTTAAAACTGTATTAAGTCTTTGTTAACAAACTCTATGCCATTGTCTGTTCGAACTATTCTAACAGTATTGTTGAGTCGAACTTGTAGCTGTTTGATAAGTTTGATGATGACATCTGGAGTTTCATCCTTTGTCCTCAAAAACTTTACCCAAGTAAATCGAGAGTAGTCATCCACAACGACTAAAATGTATTTCTTCCCATTTATCGTTTGTACTCTCATTGGTCCGCACAGATCCATATAAAGGGTATGAAGAACTTCTATTACCGAGTTTGTGGGTTTTGGTTTGTGGGCATATTTCGTGCTTTTACCCAATTGGCAAGCTGAACAAAGATGATCTTTTTCATATTTTAATCTGGGTAAGCCTCTGACAAGATCCTTTCTGGAAAGGTTATTGATGATGCCGAAGTTCAAGTGATTGAGACGACGATGCCATAACCATGACTTTGTTTTTGAAGCCTTTGACAGCAAGCAGATTGGAGAAGACTTCATCATGTCTTCGATAGAGATGGTGTATATGTTAGAACCACGAGTACCTCTTAATAATTCCACACCATCAAGTTCTCTAACGAAGCAAGTATGTTTTCTAAAGGCCACTTCTAGATCGGAATCACAGAATTGACCAACAGAGAACAAATTATGACCAAGACCTTCCACATAATATACCTTGGAGATTATACTTTTGCCAACTACATAATCACCATAACCCATAATTGCTCCAAAATGGTCGTTCCCGAATCTTACAGTCCCGATGAATTTACTCACGAAGTTCATGAGCCGCGACCGGTCTCCAGTCATATGCTTGGAACAGCCTGAGTCCAAGTACCACAGAACGATTTGAACGATCTGCAGTTGAACACAGACAAGAATGGATAACTGGATAATTGGGATCCCCATGCAAGAATGGGTTCCACTTGATTAGTAACAGTGATTGGAACACCCACATCAGAAGTAGAAAAAATGGAATCATTAGAAATAGATGTAGTGCTAGTGTCCATATTTGACCTATTCAAAGTATGTTTACTTCTTAAGGGAATAGTTCTACCAGTAGGCATCCATTTTCTAGTAGGCATTGATTTAGCAACTTTAGGGCAAAGCTCATTAATCTTACGGCCAGTAGGTATCCATTGATAACCTATATTACTAAATTTCCTTCCTATGGGTTTCCACTGTTTTCTAACTTTCTTTCGCCTTTGCCTTTTAACCTTCTTAGCTTGAATTTTAACATTAACATTAACAGTTCCTAGCAATATGTCCCTCACCACCACAGTTGTAGCACTTAATTGGCTTTGCTTGACCTTGATTCCCATTCCTTCCCCGATTCTGATTTACCACATATCCTCTACCAACTCCACCTCTTCCCTGTTCATGCTCCCTTTCTTGAAGTGGTTGTCCCATAATCTTTCCATCTCTGACAACAGCATGATTGTGTAGATTGGATGCAGTTCTGATTTCATTGTTAGTGTGAAGACTGTTGGTATATGGACTGAGGGTCAGGTTTTGTTTAACCATAAGAGCCAGTTGATTAATGAAGTGTCCCATGACTGCATCAGCATAAGCTTGCTTGAACCTCGGATCAGGAATGAGTTTGTGATTACCATTACCCGTGGGTATGACTTGAGATGCTTTGGTATTAATACCAACATTGGTGTAGAAGGCAGTTGAGTCATTTGACGAACTGGTTTCTCCCTGCTTAGATTTGAACTGCTCAAGAATCCTTTTTTCAAATATTGCGTGTCTCTCATTCTGAAGAAGGAATGCATACAGTTGCTCAAAGTTGGTGTTCTTCAATCCTTTGGTTAGCTTCACAGAGGTGACAAACTTGTGCCATTCGGGATTCATGTTGTTCACAAACTTTGAGTTCAGCTGAATGTTTGGCATAGTCATTCTGATATTCCTTATATCATTTACAAGCTTGTGGAATCTCACGTAGTACTCATAGATACTCTCATCAGGTTTCATCTTGAAGTGCTCAAATTCATCATACAGTTGTGATTCTCTGTCTTCCTTGGTTAATTCAGAACCTGAGAGAAGCATCTTGACATTATCCCAAACTGCCTTGGCTTTAGTGTTGTGATTGATAAGCTTGTAGATATCTTTTGGAAGTCCCTGAAGTATAATATTAGAAGCCCTGATATCAGCATCGAACCTCTTTTTCTCCTTATCATTGAGCTCATCATACGTCTTTGGTCTATCTATTCCATAGATCATTGTTCCATCTGCAGCTGTATCAATTAAGTCTCTTGTAGTCTCAATCTGATAAGGTCCTTCATCAATAGACTTGAGAATGTTGACTCCGTTTTCCTTTCCAAGACAATACAATCTGATTCATTGTGCCCAAGAGTCGTAGTCAGTTCTGTCAAGCATGGGTGGACGAGTATCTGAACCAGCTGCTTGAACATCTTCGGCAACAGTGGAGATAATTGTAGGTACGTTGGTAGACATGTTTAAAGATTACACGGGATTTTATAACTCAATGATTAAACCGGGAAATATATTCTTTCACGAGATTTTACTAAATCAAGAGAAAACCGTATTACAAACAAAAATTCAACCAAGTCGCTAAGAAGCCTTGAACCAAGTCGCTAAGCACCAAGTTGCTAAGTATTATGAAATCAAGTCGCTATAATGCCAAGTCGCTAAGACACAATCAAGTTGCTAAAGAACAACTCGCTAAGATCCAAGTCGCTAACACCAAGTCGCTGAGAATTATGACAACAAGTCACTAAGCACCAAGTCGCTAAATAGCAACTCGCTAAGGTCCAAGTCGCTAAGAAACTTAAGTACAAGTCGCTAACAAAATTGAAAGCAAGTCGCTACCTTCACCAAGTCGCTACCCGTAGTGGAGAATCCACTAAGTGTACTGTTTGTCGGTTTGTCTCAAAAGACAAATCGCTAGGACCAAGTCGCTACCAAAAAGCACTACAACTCGCTACCTTTTACTGAAGCAAGTCGCTAGGATGAAATTCACTACGTGAACCAAGTCGCTACCAAGAAAAAACTTCAAAAACACACTTTTCAATCCAAAACAAGCTCAACCACAGTGATTCAAGCTTACCAAATCAAAACCCAAGCACATACAATGATCCTAAACACAAAAGTACACTCAAAATTCAAACTTTAACGCTAGAAATGAACCAAATGATGCAAAAACCACTAAACCTTTTCAAACTCAAAAACCATCTAAAAACCACTAGAAATACAAGGATATGTAAGAGATGATCAAACCATGGCTCTTGATACCATTTGTAACATATTGGATTTCACAAACACACTAGATCATAACCACAAGTAGGCGTATAATATGGTTTTAGAGAGAGAAAGTTAGAGGTTTGGGAACTTTAGTGAGAGAAAGAAAAATCTTATTATGAGCTCCAACTCTCTACCTTGGGAGGTAGAGAGTATTTATAGTTCTTACATAAATCGCCACCTACGGGCTGTGGATCAGGCATGCAGTGGGTAAAGACCCGTCCGTCCTCCACGGTGTTACTTAACTAAATACTACTTACCACTAAATAATCTACGACTATGAGCTTTCTAACGATTACATATACTTGAGGTGACCGACTCTTTAATAACTGGATTTACTAAATCCTAACATCTTAAATGACAAACCCTCAGATAACGAGCCGTTTAAGAAAAATGATGAGAAAGAGGAAGCTGAGTCCATGTACAATGTTGATATTCAGCAAGACACATCAACCACTCCTCCAATGTCAACACCTATTCAAGCAACCGCACTTCCACCACCCAAACCCAATATTGATCCAGTACAAGTTGTCACTGTCAGTGATACCGTCACTCCTCCTGCCTCGCCACCTCCTGCTTCACCTCCTCCAATCAAAACTACAGAGCAAGTGCTAGAAGAGGCTATGTCACGTATTGCAACTATTGAGAAGCATTTTCCTATCGCCGTCAATAATCTTGATAGTCGTGTCAAAAAGCTGGAGAATCGTAACCTCGATAAGATTGTTACTAAGGCAATAGAAGTAGCTATTAAAGATGCAGTTGAATGGGCAATGAAGGCTCCACTACTTCAGCGATTCAAAGACTTGCCAATCTCTTACATGAGATCAGCTCTCTCAGAAAGAATGTATGAAGCAGAGAGCATCCGGACAATACACATAAGAAATTATACTAAGGCCTCGAGGAATCGATGAGACTTGATAATTATCAGCAGTTTGTAGAGGATGTACGAAAAAGAGAAGATAAGAAGAAAAGAAAGACTGCTCCAATAAAATCAACTGATAGGTCTGGAGGTCCCAAACCACCACCACCTCCTCCACCTCCAACTGGAGGATCTGGAACTTCTGGGGCTGGAGGAACTTCTATTACAACCTCTGCACCTCCACCACTACCACCATCATCACCACCAAAACCTTCCAATCAATCTAGTCCATCCGGAGATCAGGGAACTCAGAAGAAATATGCTGCTTGGACCACCTTTGATTCAAGATTCACACCAACATCTTCTTCTATCCCAGAAACTCAAGTACTTCATGAAGAATCGTATGTCTTGGCAGAGTCTGAATCCGATGACGATGATGCATCCACCAAGCATATCCCCAAGCCATCGGAAGATGGTTGGTTTGATGCATACGTGTTAGGTGAACGCTCTAACCCATCTAGAGTTGCACCTTCAAAGGATACAATTCAAAGTTGGCTCACCGAAGAGAGACCTCATACTCCAGAACCTTCATGGTCCATCCCAGAGACTGACACGATGATCCCTGACAACAACTTGGCCTCAACAATTTCTACTAACTATGAAACCCCAGATGAAGACTCTCTCCTTCATGTCACTGGAGATATGGGCAGCTTTATTAAGTGGTTTTGTGAACGAAGGAATCTCGCCCATCACTCCAAAGGATCTTGAAGGACAAGCTTTAAAATTGTCAAGGTTTTTCACTCGATGCCAATCAGCTCAATATCATATGGAAGAATGCCACAAGATGCGAGTGATCAAGTCGGTGAGTAGATTAGTCGTTACAATGTGAAAAATCCTCTTCCTCTCGGTGGTGAACCTGGACAAATGACCATTCAGTCTGAATTCTTCTTCAACCGTGACTGGACTATCTATGTGCTCGCTCTCTGAAAGAAGACCATCTTTATCGATTTCAAGATGAAAGCTGTACGTACACTGATCGTGGTCTTGAACAGATGGTTCCTGATCAATTATGGGTACAAAGAACAAAAGTATGACATTGCCGCTTCATATGGTATTTCTCATTGGTGGTACAAAAAGAAGAAATTCTACATTGAGAGACATGGAGTTGATAAAAGATGCAAAGTGTTAGATCCAAGCTTCGCATTCTAAGTGTCATCGGATAGAGATCTTCTCAATCTATGGCTATGATTACTTGAAGAAGATTGTTCTGCGAAGAGCAGATTTGAAAGAGCATGTTATTGAAGAGAACGACTTCAAACACTTGATGCCAAATGACTTTGAAGATCTCTACCTTCTGAACCTACAAGGACACCTTAACCATCTACCTATCCGTGAGAAGAAGGCTCTCTCTGCTGCTGTCAACCTTTGGATAAGGGGCTTAGTCATTCGTAAAAGGGTTGAGGATTTTCAGCTAGGAATGAAAAGCTACCAGACTAGGGTCAACCTTACAAGGCCGCAATGGGATGCCTTAGGACATGAATTTTGTCACGAATATAGAGTTCTGGACACCCTTAGAGCCGTCCTCTTCATCGATAGATACGGGACACGCATGCTAATGAGACTGTGCGAGCTCTACAAATTCAGTGATGGCACTCTCAAGATGGTCGAAGAAGAATTGAACTTTAGAGTGAATGAAATCAAAGTTGATCTGAAGCCGTGGAACAAAACAAAATTCTGGTCTGATGAGGATTTGAAGAGGTGTGAAGATTTCATTGCTGCGATCAGGCGAAGACTTAAGACTCGAATGATCTTCCGCAGCCTTGAAAGTTTTGTTGGTGGCAGACTTCGTGAAGGTCATTACAAACTACTTCAAAGAACTGAATGAAGACATCTTCCGGAAGTAGTTTTTGTCTTGTAATTTTTGTAAAATGTGGTGTATGAACTATGAACAACTATAATGTATGTAATAGTGTTAGGTTATGTATTGAGGTTTCCCTTTGTGTCTAAAAAGGGAACTTCAGTGTTGTCCACTTCAGATCATATTAAACCGGACACATTCCTCTCCAACAAATGTTTTGTTTCATACATATTTAAATCACTTGAGATCCAAAATCTCAAAGGATTTGAAATTTTTGATCGGGGGAGAAAATGTGATATAAATATGAAAGATGATAAAAGATGACCATTTTTGTCTCAAAGTGAATACCGCTCTCTAATATGTGCTAAACAATTTTCGAATCTCGAAGCATATATTAAGGGGGAGCATTTCAAAACAAATTCAAATCTTCAAGGTACAAATACATCCATGTTTTGACATAAGGTACCTTGATTGTGTGTTAAATGGTTTCTAAATATTTGGTAATCGTGGTTGTTTTTCAAAAAAAAAATCTTTCCTCTATGTGTGAAAATAATTTTAAATATCCTATGCACATATTGAGGGGGAGAATTTATCAAAGAAAATCAAATGGCTTTTTCTATGAAAATTGTGATCAAAGAAAATATTTCAAAGTCCTCTTGCCTCCATATGCTAAACAATTTCTAAATCATATGCACATGTTGAGGGGGAGGTTTTCTAAATGATCAAAACTATTAAGGTACAAAATGCTTTGATCTCGTATCACAAGTACCTTGATTGTTTTTCCAAATGATGTTTCAAATTGGTTTTTAAGAAGGAATGAACTGTATCAAAAGACCGACCATTTTACTTTATGCATGGTGTTATAAGGATGGTTAGGTTAGGTATTCGTTCCCACAATCCCGCCAAAGCTGGAGGGATCTACCCAGGGACAATCCACTAGATAGTGTAGAAGTCCTTAGGTTTGATGGAAAAAGGAGAAAAGTGAGATATGGGAAGAGTGCGGACTGAGACTGAGCTAGTACTGGAATAAACCCAACAAGGTTCTAGTTATGAAGTCTTGGTAAGCACTGAAGGGGTTGAAGAATGAAAAAGAATTGAATGAGAAAAAGGGTGAAAAGAAATAGCCCTCCAATAATTCAACCTTAGGGCAGAAACCGGGTTCAATTCATATGCTACTGGTAGTTACCAAGGTAACATTGGTATTGGAGACAAGACGTCATGGACCCAGTGACGCACTGCACTACAACTTCCCAAGCTATTCAAGTTCCTCTTAAAAGGGATTGTTTCATTCTCACGGGGAACCGACATTATCTATAGACTTTCTCTTAGAGTTTGTTGATATTGAAGAAGGAGACCCTCTCCCTAGTCTCCGGCATAGGAACCAAATGTGCACTATTGAGTCTAGAGCCATGAGATCATCAAATAAATCTCTTTAGGACACTGTAATTGAAGACTCTCTGTTTCACACAATGTGGAAAGAGAGATTTTATCTTATGAGTCCTACGCATCATCCTAGTGGTATTGCCGAACATCTGAAAGTGATATGCAAACATATTCACAATGAAGATGGAAAGCCTTCTGGAGCCAACATCAAACAAGCTCCTGGTGGGTGGCATGTGAGATCTATTCAATAGATCAACCATGTGACAACTGAACAGAAACAATTGGGAGATTCAATTTTTTGAATCAATCTTGGTTCAGGTTATGGATTGACGGATACCTTTGAAAAACCAGTTGTTGTGCTTAAAAACTCTTTTCTTTAGCACATCGACTGTGTACTAATATTTCAAAATAAAAGGTGTTTATGATTGATAATTGATTTTCATTAAAACCTTCGTTGTATTGCAAAAACAATTTCTAGTGTGCGGAACACGATTGTTTTTCAAATCTCTTTTCATCAATCAGTGAATCTCAAATCGCTGGTTCACTCACTCCGTGTTGTCTTCTTTGAGACGTTCCGGTTTGAGAATAGCTAGAGCAGCTGCGAAACCCTGTCAAGGAGATTCTTCAGAATTATACCGATCAGGCAGTACTTGTACTGATCAACGGGGAACCGTGGGCCGTGTACCTCAATTCAACGAAAGTGATCAAAGACACTTTCGTGCGCTTTATTGCTAACTGTTGTATGCAGGTACGCCCGACGTTTGCAGCTGATCAGAATGAAGCGGTCAATCCATAGCCGCATGCTTACACATCACATTCATTTCTTAAGAAATCATGATTAAGTGCATCGATGACTCTGATATTTTCACTCCATGCTTCTGCTACGCTGCTGCCAATATCATGAATCAACGAAAGCTTCCGCTACTCTGATAAGAAGAAATCATGATCCAGAATGTGAGCATGTCGGTCTAAATGTCACATCATCATATGCTGGCAATGTAACAATGGGTGATGATGAGATTAACTGTGGCTGATGATCTCTATTAAGGCTCAAAGGTCATCAATGTGGATCAGCTCTATAACCTCCACGAAATATACATTGAAGTTGGACAATGATGATATCACCACGGAAGCACAATGTTTGAATATCTTGATGATTTGATATCTACGAGCTCAAGATTAAAGATCAAATAGAATGCTAGGAGTCATAATATAAATCATGGGGTGACCTCCCTTAGGAGGAGATTGTTAGGAATTGGAAATTCTATTGTTAAGCATCGGTCACCCTATGTATAATCTAGCTTAAGTTAGCTCGTAGACATATCGTTTATTATGTTGTTGTTAGTCAGTTATTAGCATAGTTTAGTCTTGTGCAACACCGTGGAGGAAGGAAGGGTCTTTACTAATTGTATGTCTGATCCACAGCCCGTCGGAGGGCGTAGTAGTTTTGTATAAATATCCCTCTCCCCACAAGGGAGAGGGTTGGATGTTCATTTGGAATCTAACCTTCCATGAGTTTCTCTTTCTAGAATATCCCACTCTCTCTCCCTAAAGCCATCTTTATACGCCTATCGTAGTTATGATTTAATGCGTTTGTGAAATCCAATATCTAACATCATTATACTATTAAAAGTTCATAAATGAGTCATTCAACTTTTATATATCACTACGTAAGTTGACCCGTGTGATGCACTTCATTCTATATAAGTTGTTGATAAATTTGATAGCTCGTTGTGTTATCGGAAATTCTGATTAAGTATATTATGTAACTTTACTTATTGAAGTTTTAAAAGAGCTTGAGTCTTTAAAAATTCATATTCATCTCTTGAACTCAACTCTTTAACATATTAAAATAACTTATAATGAAACATTGTATCTTTAATACAAACATTTATTGCGTAAACTTAATATTCTAAACTAATAAAAGAGTTCAAAATATTTTATATTTACAATTTTTTTCATGGAACTCTAACCATAACTTTTTAGATAATAATTTATAATAAAGATTTAAATCATAAAAAGTTACGTTTGTTACATGAAACTCAAACTTTTATTATTATATTTATACATTAGTAAACCTTTATTACTACATAGTTTTTATTTATTTGTATAAAAATTTTAATCATTAATACTTATATTTGTGATATGAAACTTATTTTTTAGTTTTTATTTGTTTGTAAATAAAAAAAATATAATCATTAATACTTTACATTAATAACATGAAACTAAAATTTTATAATTTTTTTGTAAATAAAAATATTATAATCAATAATATTTTGCATTAATAACATGAAACCCAACTTTTATAAAGATTTTATTTATTTGTATAAAAATTATAATCATTAATACTTATATTTGTGATACAAAACTCTTATTGTTTAGTTTTTATTTGTTTGTAAATGTAAAAATTATAATTATTAATACTTCGCATTAATAAATTGAAACTCAAATTTTATATTTTTTTGTAAATAAAAATATTATAATCATTAATGTTTTGCATTAATAAAATGAAACTTAAATTTTATATAGATATAGATAAAGATTTAAATAATAAAAAGTTACATTTGTTATATAAAACTCAAACTTTTATTACTATTTAGTTTTCATTTATTTGTAAAAAATATAATCACTAATACTTACATTTGTTATATGAAACTCTTATTGTTTAGTTTTTATTTGTTTGTGAATAAAAATATTATAATCAATAATATTTTACATTAATAACATGGAACTCAAATTTTATATTTGTTTGTAAACGAGAAATTACACTACAGCACGTTGTGGCGGAGCCTATTTAAGTCTGATTGAGAAAAGTTCAATATAGAACTCATATTTGTCATAGAACCAATCAACCAATCATAGAAACTCATTTCTTTTATTAAAATATATTCACCCTTTTTTTAAAAATTAAATATCTCACAAACCGTTAATCGTTACGCCAAACAAATCATACCATCTCGACGAGAATTAAATTATCTTTCTATAGATATGCATTGTTATATACTTTCGACGAACTTTTTTTTTTAAATTTCGTCCAGAAGAATCACATGTGATTTGTAAAAATCACATGTGATTTGTTAAAATCATATGTGATTTGATTTTTACGAATCACATGTGATTTTTAAAAATCACATGTAATTTTTACAAATCACATGTGATTTTTCTGGGCGAAGTTTAAAAAAAAAACTTCGTCGAAAGTATATAATAATGCATATCTATAGAAAGATAATTTAATTCTCGTCACATGTGATTTACCGTTTGCAAGATATGTTGTTTTAAAAAAAAAGATAGAAAATGATTTTTTATTAATTTAAATAAAAAATGGATAGCTATGATTGGTCCATTGGTTCTATGACAAATATGAGTTCTACATGGATCTCAACTCAAGTCTGATATTCGTTCTGAATTATTTTAGGTGTTTGTTTCGTTGTGTTAGAGCCAGATGTCTCATGTATATATGTATATTTACAATTTACGTCTTGTGTAATTGTCATGGCGAATGTGACTTGATGAAAAGAGTATATGGTAAAAGAATTTGCATCACAAAATTTTTTTTAAGCATATCATTTTCTTAGTTTTTTCATCAATTGAATCTGAACTGTCATCAAAACAAACATGGACGTTGTCTTTTTCTTATCAATGAAAATATGTTCATTTCCATTAAATCATAATTGTCGTAGTCATTGTCATCAACAACAAAATCATCACATCTTTGTATTTATATACACGGTAAAAAAAATAACTTTAGAGTTGTGATTGGTCCATTTCTTCTTCGCATTTCTTCATTCCTTAAAATTTTATAGTGTTGTACGTAACGTGTTGCTGTGATGAATGAGCATAACGCATGCGGGAAATATGTATAATTCGTGTTTTGGAACTTCAGTTAGGGTAGAAAAGGTAATGTTAAACATCTTATTGTCTCTTTAATCAAGCAACTCAATGTTGCTATTAAATGTGTAAGTGTAATCTCTTTAACACTAGCCTTTCCACCCTCCCTGAAGTTTCAAAGCACGGTGTAAAATTTTATAACACAATCAAACACAACTTGAATCTCAATTCAAGTTACTTTTATTATCAAACAAATCAATCACAAGATCAGAGAGACACTGATCTTAATCAGTATACAAACCAATAACCAAGAATACTCACAAATCTGCCACTGCTACTCAGGTGCAGACCAATTGACTAACTTGCCAATAGTATCAATACAAACACTCAACTCACAATGAAATATAACAAGAATGATCAGAACACAATGATAAGAACACAATGAAACTTGGTTGATAACCAGAGACTTTTTATCTGTGTGTAAAATATGTGGAGAAGATCAAGAAACCCTAATCCGTATATGAGCTTATATAGCCTTCAAATAAAACTTCCAGCTTGTGTCAACTTCAATCCTCAGAGTTCCAACTTCTTGTCAACATGAGCTAAAAAACTACTCTTAAGCTATAACTGCAAAATCAGAAATGACAACATTAGTCCCTATACTTATTTATTCTAGGTTGAGTTAATAATTTCAACATCCCCCCTTAACTCCAACCTGGAATAAATTAATCATGCTCAGTTTACCAACAAGCTTTTCATGTTGAAGCTTGCTTAACCCTTTAGTTAAAATGTCAGGAGTTTGATCTGCTGTATTAATCTTTTCAGTCTTAATAACTCCTGCCAAGATTTTTTCCCTCAAAAATGTAAATCAATTTCTAAGTGTTTAGTCCTTTCATGAAAGACAGGATTAGCTGCTATCTTGATAGCAGCTTGACTATCACAAAAGAGTTTGACAGGTAAAAAATGTTCCCAGTTCAAGTCATTTAAAATTTTGAGAACCCACACAACTTCAAAAGTAGCAGAGGCCATAGCTCTATACTCAGCCTCTGCTGATGACTTAGAAATGGTATTTTGTTTTTTGCTTTTCCATGATACTAATGAACCATTTAAAAACAAGCAGTAACCAGTAACAGATTTTCTAGTTGTAAGACATTTAGCCAGTCTGCATCAACAAATGCTTCAAGAGAGACATTTGGGCATCTGGTAATATGAATACCTCTCCCAGGAGAGCCTTTTAGATATCTCAAAACTTTAAGTGCAATTTTCAAATGTGACCTAAGAGGCTTATGCATAAACTGGCTCAAACAGTGAACAGAATAAGCAATATCAGGCCTAGTATGAGTTAGGTAAATCAATTTGCCAATCAACTTTTGATATTCAGTTAAGTTATCTATTACTGGATCACTATCTGTTGGTTCACTAAATAGCATCAAGTTTTGTTCCAGAGGAAAGGCAGAAGGCTTACAAGCCAATAACCCAAATTCAGTTAATAAATCCAAGCAGTATTTTCTTTGAGTTAAACAAACACCTTTTTCAGTGTCAACAACTTCAATGCCAAGAAAATATTTAAGTTTTCCCAAATCCTTAATTTGAAACTTAGACTTCAAAAAAACTTTAAAACTTTCAATCTCTTTCAAATTATTCCCAGTAATTATTATATCATCCACATAAACCAGTAAAGCAACAAAGTTACCTGAGTCACTTTTGGTGAACAAAGAATAATCACTTTTACTCTGTTTGAAACCATTCTCAAGTAAAGCACTGGTCAGCTTAGCATTCCATTGCCTGGGTGCTTGTTTTAACCCATACAATGATTTTTTTAGTCTGCATACTCTTTTATCATTAACATCAAAATATCCCTCAGGTAAATTCATATACATAGTTTCATTAAGATCACCACAAAGGAATGCATTATTAACATCAAGTTGAAAAATAGGCCAACACATCTGAACAGCAAGATTAACAACACATCTAATAGTAACAATCTTGACCACAGGAGAGAAGGTTTCATCAGAGTCAACACCTTCCTTCTGACTATAACCTTTGACAACTAATCTACCCTTATATCTCTCAATCTCTCCTGTGGACTTATACTTAATCTTATACACCCATCTATTTCCTATGGCCTTTCTACCAACAGATAACTCACATATCTCAAAAGTATCATTACTATAAAGAGCATGCATTTCTATATCCATTGCATCTCTCTAGTGCTGCTGTTTGGATGCTTCTTTAAAAGTTTTTGGTTCAACAGCTTTATTTAATTCAACAACAAAACAAAAGTTTTCAGAACTTAGTTTTGAGTAATTAACAAATTTTTCAAGTCCATACTTAACCTTAGAATCAACTACAAAACCATTATATCTATTTGGAAAGACATAAGTTCTATCAGACCTTCTTAAGGAAGGCTGACTATTATTTTCCAAAACCAACTCTTCTGCTTGTTCAGGTAAGGGACTGTTTTCGCCCTCAGAACTGCTCACACCAAGAGAAGTTGCAGCCATCTCACTTGTACTGGTAACCTCATTGGAACCATCAGAGTGCCCCAAATTACCCTGTTCATGGTCAATTGTTGGGCTGCCAAGATGCAAGGAGGGGCTGCCCTCACTCATATGATGATCATCATGAGTATAATCATCATTGGGTGTGTTTGAGTTGTCACAAGCTACTTCATCAAAGAAGTTAACATGATTCAAACTCTGACTGAGAGGGTCAGGAGAGTCAGGAGCAGCAGAAGAGTTTTTAATCTTGAAAGGAAAAACATTTTCAAAAAATCTTACATCTCTAGAGAATATAAACTGTTTCCTCTCTAGACTATAAAGTTTATAACCTTTTTGAAAATTGGAATACCCAACTAAAACACATTTTTCATCCCTACTACTAAACTTATCATTATTGGTAAGAATGGTAGCAAAGCAAAGACAACCAAAAGTTCTTAAATGATTTAGTTCAGGTTTTGTATTAAAAACAAGATTAAAGGGAGACAATCCATTCAAAGATCAAGATGGCAATCTGTTAATCAAGTAAGTAGCAGTTAGAATGCATTCAGACCACAAATATAAAGGCAATCCCCCCTGAAACATAAGGGATCTGGCAACATTTAAGAGATGCCTATGTTTCCTCTCAACAACCCCATTCTTTTGAGGTGTGTAAGTACAAGATGTTTGATGAATAATGCCATTTTTCTCACAAAATCCATTAAAATGAGTATTAACAAATTCAGTACCATTATCACTTCTAAATATTTTAACACACTTTTCAAACTATGTTTTAATCAGATTATAAAAGATTTGAATATAATCAAACACCTCTTGCTTACTCTTAAGTAAGTAAACCCAAACTGCCCTGGTGAAATCATCAACAATGGTTAAAAAGAATCTGTGACCTTCTTTACTTTTTATTTTATAAGGACCCCAAAGATCTAGATGAACTAAGTCACATAAAGCCAAAGTTTTATGGTCACTTAGAGTAAAAGGTTCTCTGGTTTGTTTAGCCTGTTGACAAATGTCACAAGGCTCAATTTCATCTTTATTTTGAAAATTGATTTCACCCTTCAACACTGCTAAGACTTGGTCAGTGGGATGACCAAGTCTGCAATGCCAAGTTTTCTTGGTCAAATCACAAACAGACCTAAATTTTTTAACCCCTAGGCCAATACCTTGATCTCCATCAAAGTAATACAAACCATCCATCTGTCTACCAATCCCCAGAACATTCATTCCCCTCAAATCCTGAGGTAAAACATAACATTTGGTCTCATCAAAAGCAACAACAAACTTACTATCTCTAGCCACCTTATGAACTGACATTAAATTGACACAGTATTCAGGAACAACCAACACATCATATAATGTTAAATGTTTAGTGAGAACCATATTTCCAACCTTGGTAATTAAGGCTTCAGTCCCATTAGGATGAGACACCTTAATACCAAGCTTAGAAATATCAATGACATTCACTAAATATTTATCAGTATATGTAAGATGTTGATTTGCACCAGAATCTACAATAATACCTGCTGCAACTAATGCAACCCTCATTTTACTATTATGAAAGAAGAACCTTTTAAAGTTTTGATTGAAAAATTTACTTTTAGTGAAGACAATACCTGCCATATTGGCATGCACAGTCTTTCCATTTCCATTATTACTAACAGAGTTCTCCTTAATCAAAGAAATGAGTTTAGATATCTGTTCATCAGAAAAGGCAGAGATAGAACTAGAGCCAACAGAATTATTATTATTAACAAATCTCTTATTAAAATTTTGAGCACCCTGATTGTTATTATTCTTTCTATTTTTCCCAAAATCAGCAGGGTACCCAATGATCTTAAGGCACCTATCCACAGTGTGACCATTGAAGCCACAATGTTCACAAACTAAAACAGGACCACCAGCTGTCCTTCTAGTATCATTATTTCTAGGGCCATTGTTAGGTCTGAAAGAACTTCCAGAAGTAGAAGACCTCTGTGTGTTCCCTCTATTTGGTACACTGGAGTTGAACACAGAAGACTGAGACTTTTGAGAAGTCCCACCATCTGAACCAGTGACCACAGACCTATGAGATTCCTCACTAGAAATGACAGCAAAAGCCCCTTTAACATCAGGGAGAGGGTCTCTAGATAGAATGTTACTTCTAATTTGCATATAAGACTCATCTAATCCCATTAAGAACTGCATTAATTTCATCAATTGATTATATTTTTGAAAATCTTCAGCAGCATGACAGGTACATCTAGGCAACTTAACCAAGGCATCAAACTGTTTCCACAGAGTAGACAACTTATTAAAATATTCAGCAATAGTACTACCATTTTGAGACAAAGGGTGGATCTTATGGTGCAAGTTAAAAGTAACAGAACCATCAACTCTATCAAACAGCTCTTTCAATTCATTCCACACATCAGAAGCCTTTTTAGAAAAAATTTGTCCCAAAAAAAACTCTTCTGATATAGAATTTAAAATCCATCCCAAAACAACAACATTCACCCTATCCCATTGTCTACCTAGAACCTCATCAGCATTAGATCTTCTACAAGACCCATCTACAAAACCAATTTTATTCTTTCCTTCTAATGCTAGTAACATAGCACAAGACCACACATTATAATTTTCAGTCCCTTTCAATTTGATAGACACAACAGTTAAGGTGGCAGAGTCATTAGGATGCAAATGCAAGGGATTACTAAGATCCAATTTGCTAATCAAAGTAACAGGCTCATCAGCCTCATATTCATCATCAGTATAACCATGAACAGACATACTGAAAAATAAGCAAATACAACAAACACACAAGAAAAGACAAGAAGGTAGTTCCCAGGCTTCCTTGCCACTTAAGGTGGTAGGTCAAGGGCAGATCACTCAAAATCAAGCAACCACAACTAAAAACAGACAATCCACACTCCAACAACAATCACAATCACCTCCAACAATCTCAACTCCTACTCCCCGTCAATCTAATACAAGAAATAAGAATAAAGAAAGATAAAGAGTGTGAGAGGTGTTACAGTGCACGCAAATCCAGAAAGCAGCAGAACAAGAACCCTGATTATGATTCTTGAGACAAGAATCACAACCCACACGATCTCAATCAACCCAGAACTACCAAGATTCATCAGAAAGGATCAAGAACACCAAGAACCAACCACCAATCGAAGCTAGAGATCAAACCCCCAAAAATACCCAAACCCTAATTTTCTCAAAAATTAGGCGTTTTGTAAAAACTTTTAGAATTGATCAATTAGAGCCAAAAGACACTAATTAACCACAGTTAATTAGGTTAAATCAAACTAATTTGAAAAACCCCCAAATTTGTGAAACCCTAATTTTCCCGAAATCAATTTTAACGAGCAAGGCGAAGAACCTGGCTCTGATACCATGTAAAATTTTATAACACAACTGTAAACACAACTTGAATCTCAATTAAAGTTACTTTTATTATCAACCAAATCAATCACAAGATCAGAGAGACACTGATCTTAATCAGTATACAAACCAATAACCAAGAATACTCACAAATCTGCCACTGCTACTCAGGTGCAGACCAATTGACTAACTTGCCAATAGTATCAATACAAACACTCAACTCACAATGAAATATAACAAGAATGATCAGAACACAATGATCAGAACACAATGAAACTTGGTTGATAACCAGAGACTTTTTATCTGTGTGTAAAATATGTGGAGAAGATCAAGAAACCCTAATCCGTATATGAGCTTATATAGCCTTCAAATAGAACTTCCAGCTTGTGTCAACTTCAATCCTCAGAGTTCCAACTTCTTGTCAACATGAGCTAAAAAACTACTCTTAAGCTATAACTACAAAATCAGAAATGACAACATTAGTCCCTATACTTATTTATTCCAGGTTGAGTTAATAATTTCAACACACGGGTTTCACATACCTTGCACTTACGGTATGCTCATTCATCTTTAACAATGTGGTGGCCACAACATTGTTTCCATGTAGCCTGTAAAAAAAAGATAAATGAATCAGATAAGCTAATTTATTATTTAGACATTTAGGAGGGCGGTTGGGAAAGTGGACAACGGTTTGAATTCTTAACCGTTTGAGACATTGAGATATTATAGGATACAACTTCTTGAAGTTTATCCCATAATAATTGTTTTCCCTCATTAGATAACCGTTTCTTTTTTGCTTCCCATTTGGAACCGTTTGAAACTATATCCCTTTGTAGAAACTTCCTATTTAACGTCACTCGTGCATTCTTTATAGATGGCTCGTTCCAGGATTCGGAACATGGGATCTGGTACCAATGTTGGGTACTCTTCACAGGTAAACTATAAAGCAATAATGCATCGAAGATGGCTTGACGTTAGACCTGTGAAGAGTACCCAACAATGGATAGATGGAAAAGAAAGCAAATGCATAGCCACCTTTATAGAGTTCCAGATCCATTTCGCAACCAGGTAACCAGCCTTTCTTAAAAGTACTAACCTAGTGTATTTATGTGTTTTGAGTATGCATAGTCTAAAGAACTCGGATACTTGTAGGTGGTGGTTGTTGTGGGGACCTCACTTAGTGGGCAGGATATATCGATAGAGCTACTGAACGTAGCTAAAGAGATCCATCTGAGTTCCAAGTCGCTTCCTGTTTCAGAGGGTCTATCGAAATTGATCTCCAAACATGACAACCTACATCTTCATCCGATAGTATGATATATTAATTTCCTGAAAACAACTTACAGTACTAAATTTTCACAAGTTTAATGTCGTTTTAACATGTTACAGATAGAAGGCTTACACGAGGATGGACGTGTTGTGTTTGTTGATGGTTCATGGCTCACAGCAGACACGATCATATTCTACACAGGGTAAAAGTTAAAAACAAAAAAGTTACCGTAATTTCACTTCTCTTCATGTATACACTGTATATGATATATGCATGTAGCCATGCAGGTATTCATATTCATTCCCATATCTTGACACCAAAGGAATAGTAGCTGTTGATGATGACAGAGTGGGACCATTATATGAGCATACTTTTCCACCAAACCTTGCACCATCTCTCTCCTTTATAGGCATTCCAAGTAAGGTAACTAAAAGTTATATCATATTGTTTCTTGATAAGAACTAAATAATAATAAACTACAGTATTAAGATTGTTACTTTAACTTATTTTGGAGGGTTTTGATTAATGTAGATTATAGGGTACCCATTCTTTGAATCGCAAGCAATATGGATAGCTCAGCTGTTGTCCGGCAAAAGAAGTTTGCCATCACGAGATGAGATGATGAAATTCGTTCAAGATTTTTATCAATCTAGAGAAGCCGCTGGCATTCCCAAACATTATACTCATGAGATAGCCGATTTTGAGGTAACAGAATTCTCACTGTCACTTTGCGTCGTGTATTATCCAAAATGGGTCAAAATGAACTAAAAGGGAGCGAGTCAAATAGGACGAATGGGGTGAAATACTAAATCTTTTTATTATAAAATTTAGAGTGTAAATTAAATGTAATGATATTGTTTTGATAATACACTAATATCATAATTAAAACATTAAGAGTATTGCGTTTCTGGGTTGATCCGTCCCAGCCCGTTTTGACCCGTTACCTAGCCTAAAGCAAAATACTGATTTAGTGTGTGATGTTGCAGTACTGTGATAAGTTTGGAGATAATGTTGGATTCCCGCGCATAGAACAATGGAGGAAAGATCTTTGTCTTTCGGCTTACATGAATTCACATGTAAACTTGGAGACTTACCGGGATTCATACAACGATGAAGAACTGCTTCAAGTTGCTCATCAAAGCCCACATTTTACCCTATTTGAAGCCGAGGCTTTTCCTTCACTGTAAATTTTTGTTCCATATCGTATAAACTATATACTATTTAAAAGGGATTTTGTTGTTTTTGAAAGCAAAGATTAGCAGAACGTGATAAATATAATGTGATTTGATTGCCTCTCAATGTACGGTTTGATACAATATAAATACAATACTAATAAACACATGGGCTTGGCCCAATATACATAATATGTAATCTCCTAACAGCCCCCCGCAGTTGGAGTGGGAGGAAGTTGAACGCTCAAACTGGATCGGAACTCATCAAATAATGCGAACGGAAGACCTTTGGTGAAGATGTCGGCATACTGATAACGAGAGGGAACATGTAAAACACGAACATGACCTGCTGCAACACGATCTCTAACAAAATGTATGTCAATCTCGATATGCTTCGTGCGTTGATGTTGCACTGGATTGGAAGACAAATATACCGCACTAACATTATCACAATAAACTATGGTAGCTGAATTTAAAGGAGAATGAAGCTCGCGAAGGAGATTTTGCAACCAAGAAGTTTCAGCCACCGCAATGGCAACACCACGGTACTCAGCCTCGGCACTAGAACGGGACAAAGTGTACTGCCTTTTGGAGGACCAAGACAGTAGGTTGTTGCCAAGAAAAACACAATATCCTGAAGTAGAACGCCTAGTAGTCGGGCAACCTGCCCAATCAGCATCCGAGTAGGCAACCAGTGAAGAAGTCGAAGAAGAATACAACTGAAGACCATAATCCAAAGTACCGCAAACATATCGTAAGATCCTCTTAAGAGCAGCAAGATGAGGCTCCCGAGGATCATGCATATAAAGACAAATCTGCTGAACTGCATAAGACAAATCAGGTCTAGTAAATGTGAGGTACTGTAAAGCTCCGGCAAGACTCCTGTAAGAGGTCGGATCGGAAATCGGGGTACCATCAGCTCCCAACTTAGACTCCGTATCAACAGGGGTCCAAAGATGAATGACAATTACGCATACTTGCGCGCTCAAGAATCTCCGTTGCATACTTTTTCTGACTAAGAAACATCCCCTTGGTGGAACGTGTAACAGAGATGCCCAGAAAATAGTTCAACGGACCGAGGTCAGTCATAGAAAACTCCTGATGTAAAGAAGCAATAATCCTCTGTAAAAATGTTGTAGAAGCAGCTGTCAACAAGATATCATCCACATAGAGTAATAAGTAAGCAACCTCAGATCCCTGTCTATAAATGAACAAGGACGAATCGCATCTGCTGTGACTAAAACCAACACGAGTAGCATAACTTGAAAACCTTTGAAACCAGGAACGAGGTGCCTGCTTAAGGCCATATAACGATCGCTGTAAGAGACAAACATGGTCAGGACGCTGAGGATCTCGAAAATCATGAGGCTGATGCATGTAGACAGTCTCAGATAATGTACCATGGAGAAACGCATTCTTGACATCGAGCTGATGAACAGGCCAATGCCGAGAAGCAGCAAGACTCAGAACAGTGCGGATAGTGGCCGGTTTAACAACCGGACTAAAAGTCTCATCAAAGTCAACACCAAGTTGTTGACTGTTCCCATTAGCGATGAGGCGTGCTTTGTACCTGCTGAAAGATCCATCTGCAAAATGCTTGTGCTTAAACAACCACATGGAACAAACTATGTTCGCGTCAGATGGCCGTGGCACAAGAACCCAAGTATTATTTTTAATTAAAGCATTATATTCGTCTAGCATAGCTCGTTGCGAGTGAGGATCTTTAATGGCGATGGTGTATGATTTTGGAAGAGGAGAAATGGTAGACACATGACAATTATAACGCGGGTTCTTTTTATTAGTACCGACTTGAAAACGAGTGACCATTGGGTAAGTTGATGTTGGGTTTGGGCGAGTATTAGGGTCAGTTGTGTTTGTTACATAAGGTGGGGGTGGATTGGGCTGGACAGTAGGAGTTGGGTCGGGTGTAGTAATTTCAAGAGATGGGCCGGTTTGAGTGGGTTGAAGTTGGGTTGGAGCGGTGGTAGTATTATGAGAGGGTGTGGATGGGTTAGGGGATGTGGGGTGTACAGTGTGTGCATTGATGGTAGGAATCGGTTGTTGGAGAATATGTCGAGCTATTATGTTTGGAGTGGTGTCGAGAAAGGTGTAGGAAGGAGAATCGTTTGGAGTCACATATCCGTATGGGAAAATGGTCTCATCAAATTTAACATTGCGGGAAATAATGATTTTGTTGGTGGAAAGGTTTAGGCAGCGAAAACCACGATGGTTTGATGGGTAGCCAAGAAATATACACGGTGTGGATCGTGGGCCAAGTTTATGATTGGTGTCGATGTGGGCATAACACAAACAACCAAAAACACGTAAAGACGTGTAGTTGGGTTTTGTGTTATAAAGGTGAAAGTGAGGTGTGTCGTTATTGATGGCGGTCGATGGTAAAATATTCAAGAGGTAGGTGGCCATGTGAAGTGTTTCGACCCAGAAATGAGGTGGAAGATGTGCTTGGAAAAGTAGAGTACGGATAAGGTTGTTTATTGTCCGAATCATACGTTCGGATTTACCGTTTTGTTGAGAAGTACGGGGACACGAGAAACGTGTATGGATGTCGTGTTTGGTAAACAATTGATGAAAAATGGTGCTATCAAACTCACCACCATGGTCACACTGAAAAGCTTTAATTTCCAAATTAAATTGAGTTTTTACAAGAGAACGAAATTCGACAAATTTAGCAAAAGTGTGAGACTTGTTACGCAATGGATAAACCCACAAGTAATGAGAAAAATGATCCAAAAAAATAACATAATATTTAATACCACTTTGGCTTGGAAGTGGGGATGTCCACAAATCCGAATGCACAATATCAAAAACAGAGTTAACTGCAGTATCAGAAACATAAAATGGAAGCCTCACATGCTTGCCAAGCTGACAAGCATGACAAAGTTGGGGAGACTTCACTTTATTACACAAAATGCTATCATTGGAAAGTAAAGAACGTAGCACTTCATTTCCTGGATGTCCAAGTCGTTGATGCCACGTGTGATGACTAGCGAGAAAAGCTTGTGGGTAGGAGGTAGGCGTGGTGACAGGATAGAGATCCCCGGTGCTATCACATCGGAGCAGAATCTGTCGAGTCAAATAATCCTTCACAGAAAAACCAAACTCGTCAAAATCAATAGAAACTTTGTTGTCACGAGTAAACTGACGAACGAAAATTAGATTTTTTACGATATGTGGAGTAATTAAGACATTGTGAAGATGAAGAGGACGGTGAGGGTTAGGCAACAAGCTATGGCCCGTGTTGGTAACGGGTATTGAGTTACCGTTACCAACAAAGACAGATGGATAAATGCTTTTATTATAAATAGTACTTAGATTTTTTGCATTTGAATTTAAATGGGAAGACGCACCTGTGTCCATATTCCATCCGACGTTACCCAAGTCCTGTAAAGTCAATGTATTAAATGCATGCGGGAGAGTAGTTTCATGACCATTGAAACCTTCGAGAGAACCCGAAACATGTTGTTGGACCTGAGAAGCCAAAGATGGGGCCTGTTGGTTCAGCCCGGTAAGATGGGCCTGAGGAGAGTGAACATTTGGCCTAGTGGACTGGTACTGTTGTTGTTGTGATTGCAATTTTATTTGGGCCCGATTGATGTTGTTTGCGAGGCCATATTGTGCTAGTAATCTTTGTTGAGCTTTTACTAAATCCAAAAGCTGAGTATGGCCCATTCCTTGTACATTTGGTACTGGACTTGACAAACCAGTAGAACCAATATTATAACGTGAGGAGTTTGAGGACAAAAGAGAGTCATATTGACTTATAGTTCCATTAGTACGAGGTGCATTGCCATGCACAAATCTACAACCGGTTCCCCATTTACACAGTCCCGTTCTAGCAAAATGACGACACACATTTGGGGAGGAGTTACCACGTGTGTCGCGAGGTTTAGTGTCACGGTTCGAACTCTCGGCTAGTAAAACTGTTGGAGCCGAAGAGTTGGTTATGTCATTCGAGGGTGTAGACTTGTGTTTAAGGCGAAGGTCCTCTGTTGTCACCATCGACCTAACCGTATCTAAGTTTGGAAAAGGGTCACGATGGGCAATGATCCCGGCCACTTGAGCAAAACGATCACTTAAGCCATGAAGGGCATATGTGACTAGGTCATCGTCGGGCATGGGTGAACCTAGATCGGCTAAAAGAGTGGAAATAGATTCGATTTTACCAAAATATTCATCAACAGTCATATCTCCTATGGTTAATAGCCTTAGTTCCCCACGAAGGGCAACGGTTTTGGTCCGTTTGTTGTCAAGAAATATGTTTTCGAGGAAGGTCCAAGCATCTAAGGCAGTTTTAGGATTAGCTTTAACAAGTCTACCAACAATAACCTCACTACAAGTTAAGAAAATCCATGATTTTAGTAACGAATCTACCTTTAACCATTCCATAGTAGGTGGAGCAACGACCTCGACACTTGTAGAGGCTTCCTTAGGTTGGATGTGATCGAGAACCTCCAAGCCTTCACATTGAGTTTTGAAGAAAAAACACCAAGATGAGTAGTTAGCTTTCGTAACATCGAGCTTGATCGGGATGAGTGTGGTGATCGATGGTTGGACAAAGGAGCATTTTGTCCGACAGAGAGATGTTGGTAACGGGAGGAGCTATTGTGTCATTGACCATGGTTATGTAGTTGGTTATTAGAAAAACAAGCAATATGATAATGGGACAAGGATGGTTGAATACTTCTAGTATGACAGATTCACTTATACGTGCATGAATCTATGGAAAATCAATATGCATGGATGTATATGGAAAATTATCAATGTATGATAATGGGACGGTGAGTATTATGCAATGATAGGTGATTTGTGATGATAATAATGTACGGTGACGGCAGAATGGAGGAGGAAAAAAAATGATATGTGATTAGGGTTTTGGAGAAGATCGTGGCTTTGATACCATGATAAATGTAATGTGATTTGATTGCCTCTCAATGTACGGTTTGATACAATATAAATACAATACTAATAAACACATGGGCTTGGCCCAATATACATAATATGTAATCTCCTAACAGAATGCTTGTGCTTTCAAAAACAAGATAGTACTACCTGAAAAAAAAAATGATAATTATAATGTTCATCAAGAACCCAACACAATAGTGTAACTTGTTGGATTTTCAATGTTGCCAATCTACTTTTCATACTTGTGATATCGCTACTTTTGGTTTAAATATTTGTTGGTTTTTCCTAAATTTTTATGAATTATAGCTATGGTTGTAAAAAGGGTTAATGTATTTAAAATGTATCTTATTTGTCACAAATTCGTGTAACAAACTTTTTTTTTTTAAATTCATGTACTAAACTTTCAAATTCCTCCACTCGGGTGTATTTTCGGACCATTTTACCCCTCCCCAATAAAAGGAGTCTTAACAAGGTAAAATGGTCCGAAAATACACCAGAGTGACGAAATTTGAAAGTTTAGTACATGAATTTGCAAAAAAAAAGTTTGTTGTTACCTAGACCTGGAATTTGTGACAAGTAAGATACATTTTAAATACATTGGCCTTTTTTAATTTGGACAAAAAAAATACAGAAGTAATTTTGTTAAACTAATAGGGTTGGTCGGGTTATTATGTTTGTTTCTTTGTCTGTGTTGACCTTGTTTTTGTTCATATTCTTATTATTCCAATTGAAATGATGATAAGATTCTTTTTCAATCATATGGTTTTTTTTGTTTAATCTATCTTAAGGTCATCAGGCAGCAAGTTGTATTTCTCGATTATTAATACTGATATTCATTAGAGGGGATAATATGAGTCTTAGTGAACACTTCATATCGTAATTATCTAGTTATATGCTTATAACAAAAGGTAGGTAAAATTCATCTCGTAATTATCTAGTTATTAATGTTATGATTATCTTTAAGCTGTAATTATGTAGACGGTAATATGATGGAAAGTGAGACAGCATGATTATGGTATGCCCTGTTCTGACATAAACGCGTAATGATGATGTTATAACTTAATGGTGGTATTTACTGTACTGTTCATTGTTTAAGTACATTTTTACTAATCTTCATCTTTGTATCATATTTAGTTGTTGTCTTTTTGGGTAACCATGGTTTCCGACCTTTTTGGCCCACTAATCCATGGAGTTTGTATCATATGTAGTTATTGTTGCATTATGATACCGAACTGAGTAACAGTACTTCTGCCGCGCCACTAATATGCCTCCTTTTTAAGCTTGTCACTATACGTTTATTTAAGATTTTAGTTATTATCTGCACATGTTACTTTAATATAAACATTATCGTCAACCTCAGTATAATTGTATGATTTAGTTAAACTTGCTACTTCCCTAGAATTTTGTTGAGAAAATTGCCTTATAAAAATGTTTTTGCTACATACTAGTTCTCAAGTATTCATTTCGAATATGGAGTAATAAATAAACAATAGTTTGTTTCTAAAGTAAAAAACTTAACCATGGTTTTCGGTTTTTTTGGCAACTAATCCACATGGATTGAGTCCACCGCCACATAGACACAAGCCCAGTAAAGCACTCTTTTTTTCGGAAGGTTGGTGTGGCAACTATAGAATTGATTGCACTTGGCAGGAATTGAACTTGAAACATCTCACATTCTAGTATAATAGTCACAAAGTTTTTACCACTAGTCAATGATTAAGTTTGACTTTCATAATGGATGTTAAGCTTTTAATTATCCTGATTCTGGGGTGTTTGGGTAAAGATTTAAAGCAGCTTCTGATTATTGCATCATTGCATTATCAAAACATATCATTATTTAAACTCATTTAAAAACCCTAAAAGGTTAGATAATAAAAATAATAGGGTTTAAGAAATAACCAATTAGAGGAATATGAAAGCAGGGATGGCTCAAGAGTAAAGCAACTAAAGCCAGGGCTTTAGGCCTCTGATTTTTTTAAGGCCCTCAATTTTTGCAAAAGTCTTGTATACATATAGAGTCAGTCATACCAGTTTTTCGACTATCATATCTAGCATTACGGTTTTGAAAGGCCCTAATTTCTAAAGCAAGTAAATTATAGAGAGCTTTGAGTCGATCTTAAAATTTCTAAAAATCCAAAACCAATATTCGCCATAGATTAAAAAAATAGGACAAGATATTACCACCCTCCCTAGTTCTTAGGCTGGTCCCAGTCGCAACCTGGGACGACCTGGGACAACCTGCGCCACGTCAGCTTTCTCTCTCCAGCGACCTGAGACAACCCGGATGCCCCAGTCGACGACCCAAGGATTTTTTTTTTTTTTTTTTTTTAATTCAAACATTTTTAACATTAAATTTAAATTTCATTCAAATTAAAAAAACATTACATTACGAAATTAAAAAAAAAAACATTACAATACGAATTAAAAAAAAAAACATTACAATACGAAATTCAAATAACGTTAAAACATTACAAAAACTCTTCATCGTCTTCGTCATCGTCACTATCGACTTGATTCACTGCTTCGACATGATGTCGACGATTTCTCCAAATGTGTTCGACCAAATCAGATTTTAAGTTTTGATGAGTTGTTGAGTCCATTAGCTCCTGAGTAACCACCATTGATTCTGCATGCGTTCTTAAGGGATCATGATCTTGGTGTCCCTCATCTTCAAACCATGTAGGACATATCGCCCGCTGCTTGTGTCGGATGATCATATTATGTAATATGATACATGTATACATAATATCTTGGATATCATTTCTAAAAAACCCTCGAGCAGGAACTTTAAGCATTTTCTACTTTTTCTTCAACACACCAAAAGCCCGTTCCACATCTTTCCTTGCTGCTTCGTGCCTCCTCTTTTACAAACATCTTTTACGATCAGCCGTGGGAGGATTTGAAATAGACTTCATAAGAACGGACCATTGTGGATATATCCCATCAGTGAGATAATATCCCCTTTTATAAGCCACATCCTTAGCCTCAAACTCAAGGTCTGGTGCTCTCCCAGATTTGATTTCATTGAAAAAAATGTGAACAACGTAAAACGTTACGTCGTTATTCATTCCGGAGACACCAAAGAACGCATGCCAAATCCATAAATCCTGGGAAGCGACCGCTTCCAATAAAATGAATGGATGTGGCCGTGATCACCCCCTACAATGTTGTTGAGCTCTCTCCTTATTCGGCAATTCTCCCACTCCCAACTTGTACAATCAATGCTTCCCATCATCCTAGGAAAGCCATGCTTATGCTCGTGATGAGCATATATTCTTTCAAGGTCGAGAATACGTTGGGCCTTCGCAAATACTCACGACCATATAACTCCATGATAACCTCGCAAAACTTACGAAGACACTCACGGGCTGTGGATGCACCAAGTGCCAGAGTCTCGTCAAGAGAATCAGGAACGGCTGCGTATCCTAATTGACGAATGGGCAGAGTACACTTGACCAATGGGCTAATACTAGGTACGCCCCTAGCATCAAGAGTTTGTCAAAAATAAGTAGAGTGATCGGTTATCTCTCGAACAATTTCTGTGAATAGTTCTCGGCTCATACGGAACCGCCGAGAGAATGTTCTTTCGTCGAACTGCGGGTTTTCGGAGAAGTATGCCGCCACTAAACGATTATGAGCACCCTCATGATCCCTACGTATGTACCTTCGTCGGGTTTTTGGCTGTGATGCTTTGTAAGCCTTCCAAGCAAAATCCGCAAACTCCACAAACTCACTCAAAACTTCTTCCTCGTCGGAAGACGAAGAAGAACCGAATAAATGCTCGAATGACGACATATTAAAAATTGTGTTTCGTGGGTATTTCGTTAAAATGGTTGATTGAATATAGATGAAAATGTTAAGTTGTGAATTGTGTTGAGGTGAGTGGGTATTTATAAAGTGGTAAAATGGGTTTGAATTTTTTTTTTTTTTTTTTTATTTGAATGACCAAACGGTCGTTTTTTTAAATGTGTATTAAATGTGCATGTTAACGTTGGTAAAATGAAGAAAGGATAGCGTGAACATCGAGTGTCAAAACAACCGATATTCACAATTTTGGGACCACGCCCGATCTCACAACCGATCTCCACATCCATCCCAACCGATCTTAACATCGGTCGATCTTCAAAATTTCACATGCCCAACCGATTTGCTAGGCTCGATTGCGACTAGCCTTATATTCTCACCCCCTTACTTTTTTGCATTTTTTTTATTTTTTTATTTTTTATAATTTTTTTTATATCAAAAAACTATAAACCTGAAAATGCGGAACAGGAAATATAAAATTTAATAAGTCAAACGCTTAAAACTGTCAAAAATACGAAACAGAAACTGACAAAAAAACTGTGTTATACTGAAATAAATGAGGGACAAAAAGAATAAAAATTACAAACCTCCCTAGTAGAGAGGGTGGGAATAGTGTATCCCTTAAATCATCATCTTTAGAGCCCCAGATTTTAGAAGACCCAATCTTGATAATACTAATATTATTATTTAAGAATTTAGAGCATCTTCTATTTTACGTCTTATGGCTACAAGTTATAAAATGCCTAAGCCTAATACTCCTTGCATATAAAAAACCCATATTTTTGCATGATAGAAACAAAGGGCAAGTCAATAAGTGCTGCTCCATAAGCCAGAGTCATAGCTATACTTCTTTTAGACATTTGATTTCCCTATTTTTCTTTATTTATCATTTTCTTTATCTCTATTTTCAAATTGTCTTCTTTAATCACTCAATTATCTTTCCACCAATTCAAGTGATAAAGATTCATAATATAACAAAAGAACCAAAATATCACAAAAAATATATATCATTTCTCGATTGAAAAAATGCAAACTACATTAAACATTTTTACAAAAAGTTAGAAAGAAAAATTAGTATAAACTACTTTTTGCGCAAATAACATTAAAACATAAGACCTAGAGTTTCGTTTTACGCCTCCGTAAATGTTGAGCCGCTCCTGTATGAAAGTTGCCATGAATCATTTCTTGTTAGTATGTACATAGTCGCTAATCTCACTCTCCTCTTCCCTCTATTTTTGTTCATGTTTCTTTCCTTGTTCTTGTTAATGAATGCAATTTCTCGAGCCTTTTCTTACCGTTTTAGCAACAACTTCTACATTATAGTGATAAAATGGGTAAGTGCACACAAAATTATTGTAATTTGAGACTTTTAAGAATTTTTTATTTTTTTAATCGGTGTACTATCAAAAACATGCTAAGCTGATCCTTATACTATCAAAACTTCATAAATGAATCATTCAACTTTTATAAATCACTATGTAAGTTGACCCGTGTGATGCACTTCATTGTATATAAGTTGTTAATAAATTTGATAGCTCGTTGTGTTATCAGAAATTCTGATTAAGTATATTATGTAACTTTACTTATTCAAGTTTTAAAAGAGCTTGAGTCTTTAAAAATTCATATTCAACATCTCTTGAATCTCAACTCTTTAACATATTAAAATAACTTATAATGAAACGTTGTATCTTTAATACTAACATTTATTGCATAAACTTAACATTCTAAACTTATAAAAGAGTTCAAAATATTTTATATTTACATTTTTTTCATGAAACTCTAATTATAACTTTTTAGGTAATAATTTATAATAAAGATTTAAATCATAAAAAGTTATGTTTGTTACATGAAACTCAAACTTTTATTATTATATTTATATATTAGTAAACTTTTATTACTACATAGTTTATTTATTTATATAAAATTATAATCACTAATACTTATATTTGTGATATGAAACTCTTATTTTTTTTAGTTTTTATTTGTTTGTAAAAAAAATTATAATCATTAATACTTTATATTAATAACATGAAACTCAAATTTTATAATTGTTTTGTAAATATAAATATTATAATCATTAATGTTTTGTATTAATAACATGAAACCCAACTTTTATATAGATTTTTATTTATTTGTATAAAAATTATAATCATTAATACTTATATTTGTGATATGAAACTCTTATTGTTTAGTTTTTATTTTTTTGTAAATATAAAATTATAATCATTAATACTTCGCATTAATAACTTGAAACTCAACATTTATATAGATATAGATAATTATTTAAATAATAAAAATTTACATTTGTTATATGAAAATCAAACTTTTATTACTATTTAGTTTTTATTTATTTGTAAAAAATTATAATCAGTAATACTTATATTTGTGATATGAAACTCTTATTGTTTAGTTTTTATTTGTTTCTGAATAAAAATATTATAATCATTAACATTTTACATTAATAACATGAATCTCAAATTTTATATTTGTTTGCAAACGAGAAATTACGGTATCGGGCGTTGTGGCAGAGCCTATTTAAGTCTAATATTCATTCTGAATTATTTTAAGTGTCTGTTGCGTTGTGTTAGAGCCAGATGTCTAATGTATATATGCATATTTACAATTTACATCTTGTGTAATTGTCATGGTGAATGTGACTTAATGAAAAGAGTATATGGTAAAGAATTTGCATCACAAATTTTTTAAGCATATCATTTTCTTGGCTTTTTCATCAAAGCATGGACGTTGTCTTTTTCTTGTAATTGAAAATAGAGTAAACTGCAATAATCATCCCTGAGCACTAACGTCGTTAGTTTTACCCGTTAAGTGTTAAATAATATTTTCCCGTTAGTCCCACCGTTAACATTTGTTGCACGCTAGTCCTCATTTTACGTTTTGTCACTTTTTTCGTTTTGTCCGTTTTTTACTGTTCGTCCGCTTTTTATCCGTTTTTTGTATGTATTCGTCCGGGTTTTTTTACGTTTTTACGTTCTCGTTCGTTTTTTTATGTTCTCGTCTGTTTTTTTACGTCTTCGT
Source organism: Chrysanthemum makinoi (assembly GCA_910596185.1). NCBI lineage: Eukaryota > Viridiplantae > Streptophyta > Magnoliopsida > Asterales > Asteraceae > Chrysanthemum > Chrysanthemum makinoi. The sequence continues at coordinate 59,343,629 of OU343222.1, read as the reverse complement.
CATTTTTTTTACGTTTTTGTCCGTTTTTTAAGGTTTTTATCCGTTTTCGCCCGTTTTTTTTACGTTTTTGTCTGTTTATATCCGTTTTCGTTCGTTGTTTATTCGTTTTCGCCAGCTTTTTTACGTTTTTGTCCGTTTTTTTTTACGTTTTTGTCCTTTTTTTTGTTTTCGTTGGAAAAAAAAATAAAAAAATTTGAATAAAAAATTCAAAAAAAAATTTTGAATAAAAAAAATATTTTTCAAATATTTAAAAAAAAAAATCTTATAAAAAAAATTTTTGAAATTTTTTTTTCAAAATTTTCAATATGTCGAAATTTGAATAAAAAAAATCTTATAATTTTTTTTTTCAATATTTTTCGAAATTTGAACATGTTGTAAAAAAAATTTCCGAAAAATATTGACAAAAAACGGACATTTTTTGATTTTTTTTTTTTCAAATTTTTTTTTCGGAAATATTTTTTTTCCATTTTTTTTTTCCAATTTTTTTTCTTTTTGGAATAAATTTTCATTATGTTGAAATAGTACAAAAACGAAAGAAAAACGGACAAAATGTAAGAAAAACGGACAAAAACGTAAAAAAACTGGCGAAAAAGATTAAAAAACATGCGAAAACGGATAAAAAAACGAACGAAAACGGATAAAAACAGACAAAAATAGGGCGAAAACGTAAAAAACGGACGAAAACGTAAAAAAACGGTCGAAAACAGATAAAAAACTGACAAAAACGGACAAAAAAGTAAAAAAACGGACGAAAACATATAAAAACAGACGAAAAAGGGATAAAAACGTTAAAATGACGAACGAAAACGTAAAAACGTTAAAAAGACGGATGAAAACGGAGAAAAAGGTTAAAAAAACGGACGAAAACGGATAAAAAACTGACAAAAACGGATAAAAACGGACAAAAACGTAAAAAAAGGACGAAGACGTAAAAAAACAGACGAGAACGTAAAAAAAACGAACGAGAACGTAAAAAACGTAAAAAAACCCGGACGAATACATACAAAAAACGGACAAAAACGGACAAAAACGAGTAAAAACGGACAAAAACGTAAAAAAGTGACGAAAACGTAAAATGAGGACTAACGGTGCAACAAATGTTAACGGAGGGACTAACGGGAAAATATTATTTAACACTTAACGGGTAAAACTAACGACGTTAGTGCTCAGGGATGATTATTGCTAAAGGTTTGTGGACTTGGGGATGTTTAATGCTGAAGGTTTGAGATAGGGATGATTCTTGCGAAAATATACAAACCACAGGGATGTTTTTTGCAGTTTACTCTTGAAAATATGTTAATTTCCATTAAATCATAGTTGTTGTGGTCAATGTCACCAACAACAACATCATCATCGTAAATTGCAAAAATCGTCTCTAAAGTTTGGCCAAATTGCACGTTTCGTCCCAAACGTTTGGAAAGTGCAAGGATCGTCCCTGTGGGAAAGTTTTGGGGCAAAAATCGTCCCTGGCCCAGATCAAATGACTAAAATACCCTTGTCTCTATAAATTTCGTTTCTGGCGCAAATGGTCCCTGTGTTCTTGGGTTTTGCGTATAGTCCTTTTTTTCTTTTTCTTTTTTAAAAAAAAATATCTTTTTTCCGTTTTTGTTCCGTTTCTTACGTTTTGTCCGTTTTGTCTGTTTTCCTCACGTTTTTGTCCGTTTTTCTTATGTTTTTGTCCGTTTTTCTTACGTTTTTGTCAGTTTTTTCCGTTTTCGTACGTTTTTGTTCGTTTTTCTTACGTTTTTGTCCGTTTTTCTTACGTTTTGTCCGTTTTTCTTACGTTTTTGACAGTTTTTTCCGTTTTCGTACGTTTTTGTCCGTTTTTCTTACGTTCTTGTCCGTTTTTCTTACGTTTTTGTCAGTTTTTTCCGTTTTCGTACGTTTTTGTCCGTTTTTTCTTACGTTTTTGATAGTTTTTTCCGTTTCGTACGTTTTTGTCCGTTTTTCTTACGTTTTTATCCGCTTTTCTTAGTTTTTGTCCGTTTTATACGTTTTGACAGGTTTTCCGGTTTTCTTACGTTTTGTCCATTTTCTACGTTTTTAAAGTTTTTTCCGTTTTTCTTAGTTTTTGTCCGGTTTTCTTACGTTTTGTCCGTTTTTCCACGTTTTGACAGTTTTTTCTTTTCGTACGTTTTTGTCCCTTCGTCTGTTCCTCCACGTTTTGTCCGCTTTTCTTACGTTTTTCTCCGGTTTTCTTACGTTTTTGACAGTTTTTCCGTTTTCGTCGTTTGTCCTTTCTTACACTTTGTCCGTTTTTCTCATGTTTTTTCCGTTTTCATACATTTTTGTCCGTTTTTCTTATGTTTTTGTCCGTTTTGTCAGTTTTTTTCGTTTTCGTACGTTTTTGTCCGTTTTTCTTACGTTTTGTCAGTTTTTTCCGTTTTCGTACGTTTTTGTCAGTTTTTCTTACGTTCTTTTTTGTACGATTTTTGCCCCAAAACTTTCCCACGGACAAAAACGTAAGAAAAACGGACAAAAACGTATTAAAACTGAAAAAACATGAGAAAAACGGACAAAAGTGTAAGATAAACGGACAAAAACGTACGAAAACGAAAAAACCCGTCAAAAACGTAATAAAAACGGACAAAAACGTAAGAAAACGGACAAAAACGTGAGGAAAACAGACGAAACAGACAAAAACGTACGAAAACGGAAAAAACTGTCAAAAACGTAAGGAAAACGGATAAAAACGTAAGAAAAACGGACAAAAAAGTACGAAAACGGAAAAAACTGTCAAAAACGTAAGAAAAACGGACAAAAACGTGAGGAAAACAGACAAAACGGACAAAAACGTACGAAAACGGAAAAAACTGACAAAAACGTAAGAAAAACGGACAAAAACATGAGGAAAACAGACAAAAACACAAGAAAAAAGAACAAAAACGAACGAAAAAGGAAAAAATAGACAAAAAACGTAAGAAAAACGGACAAAAACGTAAGAAAAACGGACAAAAACGTAAGAAAAACGGACAAAAACTTACGAAAACGGAAAAAACTGACAAAAACGTAAGAAAAACGGACAAAAACGTACGAAAACGAAAAAAACTGACAAAAACGTGAGGAAAACAGACAAAACGGACAAAAACGGAAAAAAGATAATTTTTTTTTAAAAAAGAAAAAGAAAAAAAAGGACTATATCTGCAAAACCCAGCGAAACACAGGGACCATTTGCGCAAGAAACTGAAAAGTAATATAGAGACAAGGGTATTTTAGTCATTTGATCTGGGCCAGGGACGATTTTTGCCCCAAAAATTTCCCACAGGGACGATCCTTGCACTTTCCAAACGTTTGGGACGAAACGTGCAATTTGGCCAAACTTTAGGGACGATTTTTGCAATTTACTCTCGTATTTATATAGACGGTAAAAAAAAAAAAAAAAAAATGACTTTAAGGTTGTGATTGGTCCATTTCATCTTAGCATTTCTTCATTCCTTAACATTTTTATAGCGTTATACGTAACACGTTGCTGAGACGAATGAGCATAACGCAGACGGAAAATATGTAGAATTCGTGTTTTGGAACTTCAGTTAGGGTAGAAAAGGTAATGTTAAACATCTTATTGTCTCTTTAATCAAGCAACTCAATGTTGCTGTTAAACATGTAAGTGTACTCTCTTTAACATTAGCCTTTCCACCCTCCCTGAAGTTTCAAAGCAGGGGTTTCACATACCTTGCACTTGCGGTATGCTCATTCATCTTTAGCAATGTGGTTGCCACAACATTGTTTTCATGTAGCCTGTAAAAAAAGATAAATGAATCAGATAAGCTAATTTATTATTTAGACATTTAGGGAGTGAGAACTAATATGAGGATATTTAACCTTTAACGTTCCGCTCTTCAATCGTTGTGATAGCTTATCTTTCTTTTGTTGAATCTCCAGCAATGCGGCCGCAACTACTACTCAATCAAATAAACTAAAAGGTCGTTTAGACATTGAGGGAGAGCATCAACAGTGAACGAACTCTTCTCTCCAGCATAAGCAAACTCTTTATCAGTTATATGTTTCATGGATTCGATCAAGCACTTTTCGTCTAAGCAAACAAAACATAAACCCGAAATTCCACTAACAACATAGAAACTAAAATAGACACAACTTGTAGCAAATAATGTAAAATTAGCATTTACAATTACATGTCATTCTTATGATAAAGCCTAAACAACATACAAAGAACTAAATTAAACAAGAATCAAAAAGCTACATTAAAAGTAGTTACTCAATTAGCTACATGTTAAAGAACATTAATATAAAAGCCCATTTAAACCAAGAAAGCACATTGATTCTCAAGCAAATTTCCTAAATTTCCATGATATCCTTTAAAGTTTGATATGTGGTACTCTTAACGTTAAATATCAATAAGCTAACATGGAAAAATAATTATTGTAAAATGTTGACTTTAGCAGTAACTGAGAGTAAAACTATGTTAATCTCAAATGTAAGAATTAATATATTGTCATGCCCCCAAATCGCAGCGGAAGATAGCGAGGTGTGACTTTCATAGAGCAAAGTCATAAGTCATAATGAACGACCTCTATATGAGTCATTTGAAAATACAGGTTTGATTTCATTATAAAGTTTTACAATCAGCAAAGTTTCAAGAGTTCGCATAAATAAAAAAAATTTCTGTTACAACCAAACTTTAAAATAATGCAAGAAATCTTTAACATGATGAAACCGCAAAATGTGACTCTAATGTGATGCTCCAAGTCTATCCATGATAGTGCAACTAAGGACCTGAGAATACATGCTAAAACGAGTCAACATAAAGTTGATGATGTCATAGATTTAACGTTAAATAAATAGTAGTATGGACCACAAGAATTTAGTGACTATTGTAAAACATAAAATATCATAGACAATATTACTATTACACTAAGCTTATGACCCCGAAGCCTTAACGGTATGTTGTTGTGTGTTGCCCCGGTAGGTGCTTCTTACCGAGAACACCTAGAGTTCCTCAAATGAAATGCGTCTGTTTGACCAGTGAGAGCTACCAAACCTGGACGGGAGTGTCAACCCCAATAGATATATTCAAAACATTCGTGCTTACTATGTAACTAACGGTTCATGATAGAGGGGACTTAATGGTAAGATAGGTAGCTTAGGCAATACGTAAATATTTTAAGTATTCGTATCCATAAGAAAATAATTGAGCATGCATTCTCACCCCAAAGTATTTCAAAAAAAAGTATTAAACGAGTAAAGTAGGGGCTATGAGACTCACTTTAGCGAGTGATAGCAACTAGAGTTAGTAAAGCAAGCTTGTAATAAACGGTATGACCTAACCGCAACCTAAATTAATAAGCCGCCTAAGGTCACAATGATATGATCTATATGTATATGAGTTTTGAGAAGTTATATCACCCATATAGACTTGTGTTAAGGTTTTATAAGTTTTACAAGTGAAAATCACTTACGAATGAGAGTAAAATAAGTATTTAGTTTTACTTTTTCAAAATAAGTTGTTGTTAGAAAGTTTTCCTCGACTTCAAACAGGGATAACTCACTTAATTCTTAAAGGATTTCGGTCATTCAAAGACTAAAACGTAGGTTTATATGTTAGCTTTCAAGAAAACATTGCCTTACTTAGTGAAATAAAGTTTTAGACATCAAATAGGTCTTAATAAGACATGGTTCTCCTAAAATTGTTTCGGCTAGAAAAAGTACCCAACTTCGTGAGGCCATAACTTCTTTGTTTCTTAGGATTTCAACGAAACAAATTCCTAGACTTAGGTATATGTCTTACCTTTCCAAACGCTATAATTACACTTCTAGATTCCAAGTTTAAATCCTCCAAAAATTCTTATATGTCGTGGGTTCAAACATCTAGTGTTGTTTGACACATGTTTTTCGAGCATTTATTTTTAAATACCAAACGAACTCCGTTGACCATGAAATTTACGTATAAATCTTCCTAAGACATAGAGGTACATTGTGGTCGAAATAAATTTACGAAAATAGTTCATTATCATAGTTAAAAGTCGTTCATAAGGTGACCCATTTTCTGGACAGATTTGGTATACTTTGAAACAAAATCGATTTTTAACACAACAAATCTATAAAGGTGATATGAAAACAATGCATGACATGTTAAATAAGAGTAAAATGAATTACTTGATGCACTTACATGAAATGATGGTGAGTATGGTGGCTGTGAAGTGCACTTTTATCAACCTAAAAGCTTAGAAAACCTTAGAATTGCAACCCAAAACCCTAGCTATACTTAATAACCCTTGAACCTTGATGTTTCCTCCTTAAGACCAGCTAAGAATTAAGATAAAATGTACTGTTTTGTGTGTGTAAAATGAGGGGAATGGGGTTCCATTTACGGTGCAAGGGGTGAGAAAAGGTAGGGAACATGAAATGATGATTGAGTAAAGCTCTTGGAAGTTTGCATGGAAGCAAAAGAGGGGATTTGTCCTAGGGATGGTGAGGGTGGCGTGAATATGGGATTAATCAAATAAAATGATTTGTTCTTGTGATGTCATGGTGTCATGGTAATTTAAGATTAATAGTATGTAGTTAGTTAAATAAAAAGTAGCAAGATTTTTGTTATGTTTTTGATATAATAAAAATGGGCCAGTTTTAAGGGTATAAAATGAGGAGGGAAAATGTGAAATTTTGAAATGTATAAGTATATAAATGTGTAAGTAAGGGTGGTGAATGATGTTTGGTATTTTGTGCATGCATGCATGGATATAAAACAATGTGAAGCCAATGAGTTTAAATTCATATGATCACTAAAACTGTTTATGAGAATGCTAATGCACTTGCTTAGTGTAGACTAAACCTTACTCTAATGTGGTAGTACATGACGCAAGACGTCTAACTATAGTTCTCGTTATGCACAGGATATCTTAACGGCTATAAGTAAAGTTTAATATTTACTTGTTTTGAATGAAACGTTCTAGTTTATGGATAAATGTTGACCTGAAATTGTCGGTTGTCACATATATCTTCCACAAAAGCAATAAATTGCACACCTGATCATCTGTTTAGTAAAATTATGTTAATCTCAAATGGAAGTAATAATTTATTTTTTCCACAAAAGCAATAAATTACATAATAAAAAATATGTTTAGTTTAGGTGACCAATCTTTAATCATCAATGTGAGGCAAGTTGCATATTGGAAAATAGTAGAACCTCAATAGTTTGTATTCAGGAACTCCCATATCCCTGGTAACGTGGTTTGGTAAAGTGTTCATCAGCTTCATATGAGGAAATGGCATTCCTCATTGAAAAAATAACGTCGATGTTTCAATTTTCGATCAAACTGTTGATATCATGTCATTTCCTCATACGAATCTGATTAACACTTACACAATAGGCATATATCATATCCATCTTTGATGAAACTACGAGATTGTCTGTAGTTTCGAATTTCCATGTTGAGATAATATGTGTAAGAATGTATTAGAATGCCATTTTGATGGTCCATGTATTGATGTTCTCACAAATTGCAGAATCTTAAGCAACAATACATGGCTTTGAAAACGACAACAAATGACTGCTTTTGTATTTTAAATGCTAAGTAATAATATCTTGATGCTAATAATCTTTTTATAGTATTGTGGACGTATAGTCCGGACTGGGCCAGGAATGGGTCAGGCCCGTCAAGCAGCGGCCCACTCTACGCCTAAACCCTAATCCATGCCCTATAAATATAGGGTTGGATCTCCTTCTCAAGGACGATAACATGACAGGTTACTCTAACCCTAACTCATCACATCGCACCGATACTAACTTGACCGTTGGAGGTGGACCCCGGGGCTACGGCCTCGGGTCCACTCCTAACGGGTTCTCTTTGTTGACAGGGCTACTAGGGCTCGAGAAGACGACTAACGGCCAAGGAGAGTCGTGAATCCAGGCCGGCGCCAGATTAGCATCAACAAGTTGGCGCCATCCGTGGGACCACGAATAAACTATGTTTCGTGTTCTCATATTACCGAAAAGCAGGAATCAATTTCTAAAGTCGGTAACTCTAAAACCATTGCATTATGGTACAACTTTATCACAAGTTGGTAACACTTTATTTATTAAATTGGACGCATGGTATTTTATCTTTGATATTCGCATTGGTACTGTTTTATGCATCACGTACTGTTAGATGCGTAACACTTTGATTTTGCATCACGTTTTATGCATCAAGTTTTATGCGTACAAGTTAGACGCATCAGACCTATAAAAAAAATTAAATTTATGATAAAGACCGCATGATCGGACCTATTTTATATTTTAGTCCGCACGATTGGACCTAAGAAAATATCCGCACGATCGGAGCTATTTTATCTTTTGGCCGCGAATTAATTCGCGCAGATATGTTTTATGGTTGGTACGCATGTTCGCGCTCGAACAACGCAGTCGCGATAAATCTACCCGCATTATGCCGTTGCGTTAGACATCTTCGAAGAGAACGCGTACACGCGAACACCACGCGCGAGTCTAGTTATGTTGTCAATCGTCAATGTGCGCATTGGACCAAAGGCCGTGGTATAAACATCTGCGATCATCCACAAACGTTCGAGTCTATGCTGTTACGATAAATCCATCTGCGTCTATTAGTCGCGGTCACGGTACGTCCATCCGGGTTTTTTTTTTTTAAAAAACAATTAATTATTTCGTCGGTACGTATCCCACGACGGGTGCGCACTGCCAATTTTCTTATATGCTATGTGCTATTATTGCTTACTTTATTAGGTTATATGCTGCGATTCGCGGCATATACTTTTAATCTTTGCATTCAGTGTTTTTCGCAGATTGAATAAGTTTAATGCTCCTACATGAGTAGCACCATCAAACTTGGGGGGCTACCAGGGTGTATACTACCATGTTTCGTACGCGTACCAGGTTATATTTGGAAGCAGATTGTACGTAAGAGGTATTGCAAGCCCGGTACAAAGACAGATTTAAATATTCGCACTATCTTGCCGCAGGGGAGACGTCCTCTGTCGGTTGTGAAGACGGATGTAATGCGCACTTCTGCTACAGAAGCACGTCTTCTGTCACACCTCTTTGTCGCGCACAGCGCGCACTTATGCTACAGAAGCACGTCTTCTGTCGCACCTCTTTTCGCCACAGCGCGCACTTCTGTACAGAAGCACGTCTTATGGCACATGTTGCGCCGCTAATGTACAAAAGGTACGCCCTTACCCAGGATGCAGCATGCGGGATCCACTTTCACCTACGCGGCCATGAACAGAACTTAAGTCTAGCATAACATAGCCATGCACTATCTCATACTAGACTTGGGGGGCTTGTGGACGTATAGTCCGGACTGGGCCAGGAATGGGTCAGGCCAGGCAAGCAGCGGCCCACTCTACGGCTAAACCCTAATCCATGCCCTATAAATATAGGGTTGGATCTCCTTCTCAAGGACGATAACATGACAGGTTACTCTAACCCTAACTCATCACATCGCACCGATACTAACTTGACCGTCTGAGGTGGACCCCGGGGCTCGGACCGGGTCCACTCCTAACGGGTTCTCTTTGTTGACAGGTCTATAGGGCTCGAGAAGCGACTACGGCCAAGGAGAGTCGTGGAATCCAAGCCCGCGCCAGATTTGCATCAACAAGTTGGCGCCATCCGTGGGACCACGATAAACTATGTTTCGTGTTTCTCATTACCGAAAGCAGGAGGAATCAATTTTAAATTCGGTAACTCTAAACCTTTTGCATTATGCGTACAACTTTATCCAAAAGTTGGTAACATTTATTTATTAAATTGGAGCATGGTATTTTATCTTTGATATTCGATGGTACTGTTTATGCATCACGTACGTTAGATGCGTAACTTTGATTTTGCATCACGCTTTATGCATCAAGTTTTATGCGTACAAGTAGACGCCATAAGACCTATAAAAAAAATAAATTTATGATAAAGACCGCATGATGGACTATTTTTATTTTAGTCCGCACGATGGACCTAAAGAAAATATCCGCACGATCGAGCTATTTATCTTTTAGCGCGAATGAATTCGCGCAGATACTGTTTTTACGTTGGTACGCCTGCTCGCGCCGAACAACGCTAGTCGCGTAAATCTACCGCATTATGCCGTGCGTTAAGACATCTTCGCAGAGAACGTACACGCGAAACACCACGAGCTAGTCAATCGCCATGATGCGCACTGGACCAAAGGCCGTGGTATAAACATCGCGTCATCCACAAACGTTCGAAGTCTATGCGGTTACGATAAATCCATCTGCGGGTTATTAGTCGCGGTCACGTACGTCCATCGGGTTTTTTTTTTTTTTTTTTTTTAAAGAAAAACAAAAACAAAAAATAATATTTCGTCGGTGCATACCACGACGGTGCGCAATACCCAATGTTCTTATATGCTATGGCTATATAATGCTTAACTTTATAGTTTTATATGCTGCGATGCGAGGAAATAATTTTAACTTTGCTTCAGGTTTTTCGCAGATTTGAATAAGTTTAATGCTCCTAAAGAGTGCACCAATCAAACTTGGGGGGTACCATGGGGTATATACCACTGTTTCCATACGCATCACGCATGTATATTGGAAGCCAGAATTGGATGTAAGAGGTATTGCCAGCCCCGGTACAAAGACAGATTTAAATATTCGCACTATTTTGCCGCAGGGGAGACGTCCTCTGTCGGTTGTAAAGACGGATGTAATGCGCACTTCTGCTACAGAAGCACGTCTTCTGTCGCACCTCTTTGTCGCGCACAGCGCGCACTTATGCTACAGAAGCACGTCTTCTGTCGCACCTCTTTGTCGCGCACAGCGCGCACCTCTGCTACAGAAGCACGTCTTCTGTCGCACCATGTTGCGTCGCTACTGGTACAAAAGGTACGCCCTTACCCAGGATGCAGCATGCGGGATCCACTTTCACCTACGCGGCCATGAACAGAACTTAAGTCTAAGTCTAGCATAACATAGCCATGCACTATCTCATACTAGACTTGGGGGGCTTGTGGACGTATAGTCCGGACTGGGCCAGGAATGGGTCAGGCCCGGCAAGCAGCGGCCCACTCTACGCCTAAACCCTAATCCATGCCCTATAAATATAGGGTTTGATCTCCTTCTCAAGGACGATAACATGACAGGTTGCTCTAACCCTAACTCATCACATCGCACCGATAATAACTTGACCGTTGGAGGTGGACCCCGGGGCTACGGCCTCGGGTCCACTCCTAACGGGTTCTCTTTGTTGACAGGTCTACTAGGGCTCGAGAAGAAGACTAACGGCCAAGGAGAGTCGTTGAATCTAGCTCGCGCCAGATTATGCATCAACAAGTATAGAAAGGGATTTTGTTCAACAAATTTGATTATCATTGTGTTGAAGTTTAAGGTTTGATGGTGGTACAACTGTATCATAAATACACTCATAACAAAAAAAAAGTATATATTCTATATAATGACATTAATATAAGGGAAAATTCTCGAAATAGACCGTTGCCTTAGGCACATCACTTTCCGACTCTTTTTGGGCTGCATTTTTTGACCGGTTGCCTTGGCAACTTGCACTACCCAACCATATGTCGCCGTGTGTCCGACATGATTGTACTAAAATTTGGCAACTCAGAGTGGTTGCCCAAAAAGTACACCAGTTGTCCTATGACTCAGCACCTCGTAATCAGTAAAGTCACACTTGTTGCTTAGAGTTTCGGCTCACCCAAAAAAAAAGGTCTGGAAAATGATGTGCCCTAAAGCCACTGGTCTATTTCAAGAATTTTCCGTTAATATAAAAAGCTACCTCAGTCAACGGGTACCAATGAATAAATCACTTCACTTCACTTCATTCTTGGTCTACCATGTTGCTTATTTGCACACATAAGTTACCCTAATTTGTAGTTTCACTTGGAAGAAGAGTTTACTCGATGTTATAAAAATAATGGTGATGATAAATGTTCACGTTCGTGTGTTATATAAGAGGTTGCAGACACTTCAAGAATAAAAAAGATGATCTTGATGCTTGCTTTAAAAAGTTGTAGACACATAAAGTGTTGGTGTTTAAAGGTTTTTATAAAACGTTTTTATATATATTAACATATACGAAAATTAGATATATTAAATCAAGTAAGCGGAAACATATAAAACACCAATTCGGATCATTATGATTTATACAATTAATCTAAATATAACAAGAAATATGTACCTTGTTATGCTCGGTATAGCCACAAGAAATGCTATATGCGATGAATTCGACTAACCAGAAAACCATCAAGAAATCCTCAAAACCTAAAACTTCCTCCTAAGAAGTTGTAGTCCTATGTCTTGAGAAGCTACAATTTAAATATCATGAAAAACAAGTAAGGAATCAGGAAAGTCCGTTTTACTACAAGTATTTCAAGTTGTCCGAATTTAGTGTTGTGTTCATCAATCAAGAATGAACACCATTCTTATGGGATGAAACTATAAGCAATCAAAGTAGAGTGCCTCTTCGGTTGATCCACGCTACACCTCCAACAATCATCTTTGGAATGCTATTTGAGCACCATAAATCGACACTTGCCTTCACGTCATTAAATCTTGCAAGACGAAAAGCAAATCCGAAACCCTTTTAGGGTTTACTAGACGAATACCCGAGCAAAGCGACAGTGTATCGCAGCAAATCATTATACTTTTGAACTTGTGTTTTGAGTGACCCTTTATGAAACTTATGAGTTTAATAATAGTCATTGCGAGAGAAAAAAATATTATGGGTTATAAACAAAAAATTATAAAAGTTTGAGGATTAAACAATATAAAATGTTAATTTAGTAGTGCATGTTGTAAGCATTTTTAATCAAGGGTATCTTAGTAATTAAAATTTACTTATTAGTTAAGTTCTCAAGTTTAAGAAAAATTGTGTGAATGTTTTATAAATAGTATAGATATAGAATTTCAACCAAAGAGGGAGTTTTAGGGATTTTAAGATAGATTTGAATTGAATGAGGGGTGTGGTATTTATAGGATAAATCCACCTACCCAAATCCTAGCTTGGAAAATAGGTTTTTCACTTTTCTTTTCCTTCTTGCTTTACTCTACTAATATCAAAGGGGGTAAAAGCCATAAAATAACAATGTACTTTCTAAAATTTACCGACTTGAAACAGTTACTTTTTTATTGACATATACACCCACGTACTTTCAAATTTCGTTCCGACTTTACCCATATTGTAATAAAATAATATTATTTAATATGATATTATATTAATATAAATCGGTCATATGGGTGAAGTCGGAACAAAATTCGAAAGTACATGGGTGTATATGTTAATAAAAAAGTAAGTGTTTCAAGTCGGTACATTTTAGAAAGTACGTTGTTATTTTATGGCTTTTACCCTATCAAAGGTCATGGACTTTTCATACTTTGATTTAGTTAGTTTATTATTAATATAATATTTAATAAGTATAATCTAATTTATATTAACTAATTATTTATTAATACACTATTAATAAATACAGATAGCTAATCTTTGTCGATTTTGTTATTACACTAATTATATTGTAAAACAAGGTGTATAAGTGTATATGTGTGTGACCCCCAAGGCTCACGTATGCTTAGGTGTATAATTATATATTGTGTCGAGAGGAGAAGAAAATGAACTTCTATGTTATGCTAAATCTGGCCTAATTGCTTTGAGTATACAGATACATGGGACTTGTACAACTTGATTTTCTTTGAAGCAAACTTTTCCAATTCTTTCACTGTTTTGTTCAAATTGCCTTTAGAGTCTCCATTCATCAGAAGTTGCATTACATCAGCCTCGTAAATTTTGATCCCCGTTGAACCCTCCACATCTAGCTTCCAAATTTTCCAATAGCTCTACATCAGATGTTTCGAATTTGGTTTATAGTTTACAATGGAGTTACCAATGATGGAGATTTCACAGAACGTGACAAGAATAATACTACCTCCGTCCCATAATAATTGTCTTCTTTGACTTTTTTAAGTCTTTTTTATTCAACTTTGACCACAAATATTTTTATTTGTATAATATAATACTTGATAAAAAAATATATGAATAGATTGAGTTTTAAATGTATTTTCATTTGATATAATTTTTATCAAGTATTATATAACACAAATAAAAATATTAATGGTCAAAGTTGAACAAAAAAGACTAAAAAAAGTCAAAGAGGACAATTATTATGGGACGGAGGGAGTAATATTATGGATTACCTTAGTTGGTATAGTGGTTAGAAATTACACTAAAGCCATTCCTGAATCTCCTCCCATATTTAGAGCAGAACCCTTCTGTATGTGAACCTGGCGTGATTATGTTGCCTCGTTCATTGTTCATTTTATATTTAGAATATGCATGATATGTAAAATGGACATACTAACATCGGGGTAAGAAGGATGGGAGAAATTGATACAAAGGTTTTTCTAGTAAGGCTGATAGGAGAGTTTCTGTCATGAAGAAGATCGGATTACGGTTTCTCGTCATAATCTCGCCAAACATAATATACAACATTTACATCTATTTCTTCTACTCTCCTTACTTCAACATTAGTATGTCCACTCGACGTATCATGGATAGCCTAAATAAACAAACGAACTATGCCTAAATAGTTTATGCTACGACTCAAATATTGTATATTTGTATTGGCTACAAAACACGAGTGCATTTTATGCCCTCTAGTGTTTGCCATGCCAAAATTAGGCACACCGTGTGACCAATCAGCATATCAAATGCAACTATTGTCCAAATTAGATATAAAAACAACCTATAAAATATACGGAAAAATGAATCTCCTTAAAATAAAGGTATATGGTCTAAAGTATCGGTGATAGCGTTAATGTGAAGTTATGAATAAGCTAAGGTCAAGCATTGAAGAAAAAAAATACATAAACAAATGTTGTTTCAATTGCAACCACAATCATGATAATCTCAAATGAATTCTAGAAAAATACTAAACGAAAGCAATAAATAGTATACCTCAACAAACTCGTTTAGCCTGCGCAACCAATCTTCCATGGTAAGTGCGACGATGTAGTAGGCTTGATGGCTCCCTTTGGCTCCCCAAAAAATCAATAAATAGAAAATTATTACTTCATGACATTTTGTATGAATAATAAAAGATAATTTCAAATCGAAAATTTTATTTAAAAACAATAAATAAATAAGAACATATATACATAATATTTCTTATTTTTAATTCAGTAAAAATAATCATTTAAAACACGTTAATTTTTGTGTATTTTTATTCGATAATAATACATCATTACAAAATTTAGAAAGAAAAAAAATTTGTACGTGCGAATCGTGTGATGTTGTTTGTATATTAGTAATAATGTGAGGTTAATCATGTAAGGCACTGTCGGCCACCTAGTGCATTATTATGTAAATTACGTAAGCAATGACGTAGGATGTAACTAGTACACCTACCTCCCTCTTGTATAAATAGAGGCCTTGCCTCATTGAATAAAGTGTGATTAATTTGTGTGTGAAATTCCACTGTGAATTTTATAATTAAACTTTGTTAAGTTTAATTGGAGATCATCATATCTCACATATCTGTTGAAACGTTTGACGGAATTCGTTTCTGAATAGCAGATTACTATCCCCTAGAAACATTGAAAACATTCTTAGAAACATTGAAAACATCATCAACCATTATCAAACATTCCAAATCACAAAGCATCAAATATCCAATCAACCATCAAACATGCCGTCTGTATTCGTTCAATCACCAAAGATCCAAAAAATGGAATCAAATACAATCCGTGAATTAACTCCTCACCATTAAATATAAAAATGAAGTATCAGCCGTCCTCAGCATCCAAGAAATATTTTTACAAATATCTTGCAGGTATCACCATCATTCCGCGCCACCCTGTATACGAATACAGACGGCATGTTTAATGGTTGATTGGATATTTGATGCTTTGTGATTTGGAATGTTTGATAATGGTTGATGATGTTTTCAATGTTTCTAAAAATGTTTTCAATGTTTCTAGGGGATAGTAATCTGCTATTCAGAAACGAATTCCGTCAAACGTTTCAACAGATATGTGAGATACGATGATCTCCAATTAAACTTAATAAAGTTTAATTATAAAATTCACAGTGGAATTTCACACACAAATTAATCACACTTTATTCAATGAGGCAAGGCCTCTATTTATACAAGAGGGAGGTAGGTGTACTAGTTACATCCTACGTCATTGCTTACGTAATTTACATAATAATGCAGCTAGGTGGCCGACAGGCTTTACATGATTAACCTCCCCAACACCCAAGCAAAGAATTGATCTAGTGAGAAAAATAATTAAAATGAGAATAATAAAAAGTAATTTTAGCAACACATTTTAATGAAGAGGGAAAATTTATAAGAAGATGTATCCATTTTTATAGGTGCATCTCACTACGGTATTCAGGCCGATTCGCGAGGACATGTCCTCGCTAAAAGTCATCGGCAATCGTCTGTCGCTAAAGGTATTGGCAAGGACAATTTTTAGTTTTACCGACAACGGCGTGAGACCCATAAAAATTCTAAGTCAAAGTTCACAACCGAACCACAAGACTTTCAGCGAGGGCATGAACTCGCCAATACTTGTGGCTCATTAATCCATTAATTGTATTATTTATTTAGTTAATTATATTAATTAACTTATTTTATTTATAAATTAATCCATTTTGCAGATAAACTAGTCCTGTCCACTAAACTTTTGACGAAGAAATGTCCTCGCCAATATCTTTAATATAAAAATATTATTAATAGTATTAGTGATTTAACTTAATATATTCCATTATAATGCAATCACTAAACGTGATTTATAAAGTTCGATCAAAGTCATACCAAAGCCGGCTAGCACAATTAACTCGTTAACAATTTGGTCAAACCTTTTGGCGATGATATATTCTCGCCAAAGATAAAGCCATGTCACCAGCTTTCTCACTAACTGTTAATTAAACACATAATCAACTAGTTATCATTTTGGTCAAAACTTACGAAAAAATAGATGGAAATGAATTAAGTAAATGAAGAAGTGAAAAAGTATATAAACAAACATTTTGGTGAGGACATGTTTCAGCTAAAAATTTTGGTCACAATTTTTTCCCTTTTACGTCAAAGTCAAAGACTAAAAGTCAGGTTTTTTTTCGTTTAGCCACTTTTGACAAGGACATGTCGAGCGTCCCACTTTTTCTTGTAGTGTCTTCCCAAGTATACTAACGAGTTTTAAAAACTCTATATGACACATATACTTGTTAAACTTAAACACATTTTACGAACAGTAAAAGCGGGAATAGATCAATCATCAAGACAACGTTTCATAACTCAAACCAACTGTCAAGTACAATCAACTAAAACCTTAAATCAAACGTGCCCAAGTAACAAAAAAAACTACTAAAAAAAGACGTACGGATATTTTATAAATTACCCTGAAGGTATTTTATCAATTATCGTCACAAGAACATTCACCATTCTGAAAATGATGAATCTTATAAGAATCCGTAACAGTAATATTCCTCTCAGTAATCTCAGAAATAAACTTCATAGCATCATGACAATCTGCACATACCCGCAAATTCTTGAATACACTAATAGGAGTCTTTTTCTTAGTATTTATAATCCCATAAGCAACTGCTAATCGCTCACTATGACTTGTCAAAATACGCTGCTTCTTCTCGTCGGCATTAGGAACATACCCTAAGACCTTCATTTTCTCCAATAAATTCTGCAACTCTTTTGATATTTTATCACTTTGTTCATGTGAATAATTTCCATTGTAAAAGTACTCGGTTTTATTATGCAATGTAATCGTGCTGAAACCTTGAGTCGTCTTTAACCCTTTACTTTGGGTATCACTAGAACTATGTTTTTGAAGCGAATGAGTAGCATGATACTGTTGTTGATCATTACGACTCTGATTAGGGTTTGAAAGGGTTTTGATATTGGTGTTGCGATTGAAAATGGAATGAGAAGAGTGTAAAGAAGTTACTTTGAACGTAGCTCTGCGAATAGCCATTAGAGAAGCCATTGTTGTAGGGTTTAAGGTTAGTTGTTAAACCCTAACGCCAAAAGTTTTAAGACAAGGTTATGAATGTTGAGGCGATATATATAGCAAGTACATTTATAAGTATGGTGTGTTTTTATTTTATGAATATGTAGCATATTAAAAAGAAATGATATGTAACAATCTTGAGCTCCCCAAGAATACGTACGTTTTAATAGTTGCCTATCCTTAAGCAACTAAATCCATTTGATTTATGCAGAATATATTGTTTAAAGTTTTAAAATAAAGAAATTTTGGGTTTATAAAGGTGCATTTTCAAATTTTTTGGGCGTACGCAATGAGATATTATTTGTGAAAATGAATATGTCGATAACGTAACCTCTCTATTCGAACCATTTAATAATTATTTTAAGTCACGTTAGCAAAATCCCTAAATAAAAATAGTCATGAGTTGGTGGGTTAGAGTAATTAATCTGGTAACCCATGGCATTAGCATTAGTTTGACATGCTTCGTGTCGTAAATTAGTAAATTGGGAAACCTTGGGCACAAAGTCTTCTTGGGGACTACGAAAACATCTTGGAGGCTACGTATACATTGCTATAAGTGGCAAAACCATCATTTCTACCTATTGAGTTCCTACTAGGGCTGTAATCAAGTCAAGCTTTTATCAAGCAACTCGAGCTCGAGCTCGGGCTTGACTCGATCGAGTCAAGCTTTTATCAAGCCTCAAGCCAAGATCAAGCCTAAAAATTAGCTCGAAACATATAACAAGCCAAGCTCAAGCTTTTGATAGCTCGACTCGAGCTCCTATCAAGCCTTTTCAAGCTTTAATATAAATATATTTCCATTATAAATTCATATAACTACCTAGGGATGATTTGATTATTAACATAATTATAAGGACTTACTTTGTAAATAATTAAACATGTAGATTGTTGTGTTTGGAACAACAGATTGCTGTGTTTGGGATAGCAAATTGCTATGTTTTGGGAAAGCAAATTGATGTGTTTTTATTAAATAGAAATGATGGGTCCTTGTATTTTATAAAATAGCTTGGACAAATCAAGTCATTGTTACTAGAAATGACAATATGACATGTATCTTTTTCAAAAAAAGTATGTACAAATATCCTAAAGTATATATACTTTCTAGTATTAACTGTGAACCAAGTTTCCCTCTTAGTTTTATAAATTAATTTTATATGGTTTAAAAGTTGTGTATTAGTTGAATACAATATTTTTATACCTATATTTTTATATGGTTTAAGTTTGTTTTATTTTATACATATATTTATTGACGAGTTTAGCTATTAGATACAATATTTTTATATACTTTCAAGCTTTCTGCCAAGCTCAAGCTTTAATAGAATTTTCTGCCAAGCTGGCTCAAGCGGATGATTAAAGCTCGTCAAGCTATCAAGCCAATCTCAAGCCTAACTTATAAATTTCAAGCCAAGCTCAAGCCCTGTTAAGCTCGAGCTCGGCTCGACTCGATTACACCCCTAGTTCCTACATAACACAATTATATTTATACTACGTATAAAACAAAAATGATCAAAATGATAAGTAAAATGTTGAAAGTCAAATGTGAAAGAAATGTATATTGTAAATAATACTGTTATTAAAACATCTCATTACTTAAAAATACAATAACTTATTCACATTGTACAACTAATTAATAGCATATCTATCAAATTCAAAACAAGCAATTAAAACCACCTGACTAAAAGTATAATAAAATTTTCACAATAAATAATTTAAACAATCTACAACATAATCCAAAATATAAAATAATTAAACACACTAATTAATACTCCCTCCGTCCCATATTAACTGTCCAGTTTGACTTTTCAAAGTCTTTTTTTCTCAACTTTGACCTTGAATATTTTTATTTGTGTTATATAATACTTGATGCAAAATATATGAATAGAATGGGGGTTTAAATGTATTTTCATTGATATAACTTTCATCAAGTATTATATAACACAAACAAAAATATTTAAGGTCAAAGTTGACAAAGAAAGACTTAAAAAAGTCAAACAGGACAGTCAATATTGGACGGAGGTAGTATTATTTTTAAAACACCCTAAAATGAAAAGTACATGTTATTATACACATTATACAAATTAATAAAACACACAAAGCTTCATACAAACTAACAAGTTGATGGTACATATAGTTTTGAAAATCAGACCGGACCAATGGGTTCAACCGGGAACCGGTGTCGCCACCGGTTCGGCTAACTAATAAAAGTCATCCGAAAACGAACCAGAGAGGACCCGTTGAACCGATACAAACTGGTGAATCAGGTCTCATCGAGATCTGTTTCTCCGGTTAATTGTCATAGGGTATCCGCCGCCGCAACGCGCGGTACCTGTATATTATATATAAAGGAAAACAATAAAGTTAAAAGTGAAAAATTGAAACTAAAAAAGGAAATGTTGAAAACATATATTTCAAAATAAAACTATTAATACACATCGAAAACCGGGTTGACCCGGGATGCTTCAAACCTGGTGGATTGACACGGTTTAATTTGACCCTTTTTTACCAAACATGTCGGGTTGACTCGGTTTAAATCGACCCGTTTTCGACCGGAATGGATCAACCGGGTCGAACCGGGTTTCAAAACATTATGTTTAATCCCCAAATCTTCAAACTTTTATTATTTTTTGTTTATAACCCATAAACTTTTTTTTAACACAAAACGATATGTCGCTACAAAATCTCGTTGTCATGTACAGATACTCGTCTATTATTGAATAAAAACATAGAGTAATTGCCACAGTCGACCATTATCAATTTATAAAAGCGCTACATATCATTTGTTGCCGTGGGTGGTGTCATGGGAAAAGTGGTGCTACATCAACATTTTTTTTCCATGGCACCACTTTTAGCTAAGGCACCAAAACCTCCCTCCCTAGCATAACATCGGCTTTTGTGATACCGTTGGACTTTTTTTTCCTCCATTTTAAAATAAAACAATATATTTAACTAAAATTTAATTTTACTAATAGAAAACACATTACACTAATAGAAAACACATTACACAAATAGAAAAAGACATGAAATTTAAAAGGTACATTAAATAAAAAAACTACGTAAAATAAAAATTAGACGTAAAAATAAAAGTAAACTAGTTCGAGAACAGTATAAGGCCTCATCATTAGGTAAAATACTCTGGTGCATCTTAATCTTAATTTTATCTTATCTTAACTATATATAAAGCATTTAAGATTTTTTTTTTTTTAATTAATAATTTAAGTTTACACATGTTTCTATTTTGGGACTTTTGATAACATATGTTTTATTCTAAATACTATTAATAAATAAATTCAATTAATTAATACATTATGAATGAAACATGTAACTCCAAATGATATAAAGTAATTGGGTAATAATAAGAAAATAAATAAATGTTAAGAGCACTTGCAACAATAACTCAAGTTACACTTTAACCTCCTCACGCGCGTCACATACATCAGCTTTAACATTTCACCTTAACCTCACTTGAAAAAACACTCACTATCATAACATTCACAAGGTTAAACCTTAACTCACCAACAATTTACAAAAACAACCCCTCATTTAGGGGCAGGAAAAAATAGAAAAAAAAATAAATAGCGCACGTTAGTATGGTAGTGTGCAACCTTTAACACCCAAATAACACCAACCACGGTATGATTAACTTGGATTAACAACGGGTAACTTGGGAATAACTTGGGGTTGCAAGTTATGGTTGAGCATGCTCTAACAGTTAACACTTTGTAAGTAAACTATTTGAAATATAGTATAAAGTTTAGTATTCTAACTAAATAATGCATTAGTAATTTGATACAATTGAGTATACGTGTACTTTATATCTTTTGTGAGAAATCATTTTTGCCTCTCTTTTGTCATCTACATTTTCACCTCAAAAATCATACATGGCACATAAATTTTATGACAAATAATGAACACATACACTAAGTATTTCTTTTTTCCATATTATCGCTTACCATCTCGCACTCACGTTCCAGCATAGTATGAGTACTATGTTGGTTTATTATAAACAGCTAGGGGTGTCAGTAGGTCGACCCGACCAGAACCCGTTAAAGACTTATAAGGTCGGGTTAATAAAACTAGTTGGGTTTATTTGACCCGAACCCGATAACCCGATATTGTTATCGGGTCGGGTTATGGTTGAATAATTTTTCTTATCGGGTCAACCCGATAAGACCCGAAATAAGCATCAAGGAACTTATAAAGCATTGCAAATCAAAAACTGCATAAATACTATAAGTATTGCAGATCAAAAACTCCATAAAAAACTAGTGCTTAAATAAACAAACATGTTTACTTCTTTAGAGTCCCATTGCAATTATAACTTCCAAAAAACTCAAACTTTTGTAATGGAGCTAAAGAACCACACAAGTTACAAGTGATCAACATTGTGCTCTCAACAAACTATCTTCATCATCACAAGTGTTTACATAATTGTAGTTACTTGTACTTGTATATTTTGTAATAAGTCAATGTAGTCTTAATAGAGTTAGTATAGTTAGTTGACTTCTATAGTCAAAGTGTTGTAAGTATAAATACTCTTTGTACTGGTTCATTTCATTTCAGTAACTGATTTACAATCTTTTCCCTCCTCTCAGTTTCTCAAAATGGTATCAGAGCCACCACCATCTCTGGTGGCTCATAACCGTCAATAACTAACTTTCCCCATCTAACAACTTCTCCAACAAACTCCGGTAACAATAACCGCCACTCCACCACAACTCCGCCATCAAAACTACCATAATTCCGCCATCATCTACTCAAAATCACAACAATCAATCAACAAAATCAATCACATAATCAAGAATCATCACCACTATCTCTCACAATCATCAATTCCGATCAAATAACCGTCTTTTTCCGGCAACACAACAAACTCGATCAACTCGCAATCACAATGACAATCAATAATCAAACTAAAAATTCATCCACTCCACCATCGTCATCTACTCCATCATCAGATGATGATGTCACCTCACCATACCATCCACTTTACCTATGTAACATATTGGATTTCACATACACATCATAACACAAACATACTTAGGCGTATAAGAGATGAGTTTTAGAGAGAGAAAGTTAGAGGTTTTGGAACTTTAGTGAGAGAAAGAAAATTCTTATTATGAGCTCCAACTCTCTACCTTGGGAGGTAGAGAGTATTTATAGTCTTACATATATCGCCACACAACGGGCGTGGATCAGGGCATACAGTGGGTAAAGACCGTCCGTCCTCCACGGTGTTACTAAACTAAATACTACTTAACATAAAATAACTACGACTATGAGCTTTCTAACGATTACATATACTTGAGGTGACCGACTCTTTAATACCTGGATTTTCTAAATCCTAACAATCTCCCCCTAAGGGAGGTCACCTCAAACACACAATAAACTTACATTGAATACAAACAGATATTACATTATAAATTGTTCTTGCATTATTGATGTAGAACTTAGCTCGGCTCGAAGTCATAGATTCTTCACATTGCATGTTTGGATAATCCAAGTGGAGGTCTTTTACTGATCCACGTGATAATGAGTTTTGAGCTTGCTTTGAGATCATCACCCATATTAAATCTCTGACTCTTCCTTTGTGGTGTTGGTATTATGTGATGTTGTGACATTTGGACCGACATGCTCACATTCTGGATCATGATTTCTTCTTATCAAAGTAGCGGAAGCTTTAGTTGATTCATGATATTGGCGGCCGTATCGAAGCATGGAGTGATAATATCGAGTCATTGATGCACTAATCATGATTTCTTTGAAATGAATGTGCGAAAGACGCGTTGTGTGAGCATGCGGCGATGGATTGACCGCTTCATTTTGATGTTCGCGAAAGCGTCGGCGTACGAAAATTTTCTGCATTCAACGGTTAGCAACAAAATGAGCGAAAGTGCCAACATTCTTTGATCACTTGAAAGGTTCTTAAACGAAAAAGAATTGAGGTACACCCGACATTCAAACTTAATGTGTTCTTGTGACATTTGTGGCCGTTGATCAGTACAAGATAAAGACTTATATTATTTATGAACAACAACACTGGTGTCGAAGTAAAATTGATCCGTTTCGGTTTTTCGCTTCGTTCTTCGGGTTTTTCTGTTTATTTCCTACGAGGGTTCCTCGCGGCTTCGCGGATATCTAGCTGTTCTCAAACCGGAACGTCTCAAAGACAACACGGTGAGTGAACGGCGAATAGAGATCGCGATGAAAAGAGATTTGAAAACCAATGTGTATCGCTCAATTTCGGTAGAAATTGTTTTTGCAATACAACGAAGGTTTTAATGAAAATCAATTATCAATCATAAACACCTTTTATTTTGAAATATTAATACACGGTCGATGTGCTAGGAAAAGAGTTTTGGAGCAAACGACCGGTTTTCAAAGGTATCGTCAATCCGTAACCTGAACCGGGATTGATTCAAAATATTGAATCGCCCCATCGTTTCACGTTCGGTTGTCACATGGTTGATCTATTGGATAGATCTCACATGCCACCCACCTGGAGCTTGTTTGATGTTGGCTCCAGAAGGCTTTCCATCTTCATTGTGAGTATGTTAGCATATCACTCAGATGTTCTGGCAATACCACAAGGATACTGCGTAGGACTCATAAGATATAATCTCTCTTTTCACATTGTGTGAAACAGAGAGTCTTCATTGAAAGTGTCCTAATTAGATTTATAAGATGATCTCGTGGCTCTAGACTCAATTGTGCATATTTGGTTCCTATGCCAGAGACTAGGGAGAGGGTCTCCTTCTTCAATATCAACAATCTC
Source organism: Chrysanthemum makinoi (assembly GCA_910596185.1). Taxonomy (NCBI): domain Eukaryota; kingdom Viridiplantae; phylum Streptophyta; class Magnoliopsida; order Asterales; family Asteraceae; genus Chrysanthemum; species Chrysanthemum makinoi. Next base: position 59,318,893 of record OU343222.1, on the reverse strand, counting down.
TAGGAGAAAGTCGATAGATTATGTCGGTTCCCTGTGAGAATGAAACAAGCCCTTTTAAGAGGAACTTGAGTGGTTTGGAAAGTTGAAGTGCAGTGCGTCACTGGGTCCATGACGACTTGTCTTCAATACCGATGTTACCTTGGTAACCACCAGTAGTATATGAATTGAACCCCTAAGGTTGAATAAATGGAGGGCTATTTCTTTTCACCCTTTTCACATTCAATTCTTTTCATTCTTCAACCCCTTCAGTGCTTACCGAGACTTCATTACTAGAACCTTGTTGGGTTTATTCCATTACTAGCTCAGTCTCAGTCCGCACTCTTCCCATATCTCATTTTTTCTCCTTTTTCATCATACCTAAGGACTTCTACACTATCTAGTGGATTGTCCCTGGGTAGATCCTTCCGGTTCTGGTGGATCATGGGACCTCAACCTAACCTTATCATCTTTATATCACCATACATAATGTAAAGTTGGTCGGTCCTTTTTGGTATAGTTCATCTGCCATTGGAACCAATTGAAAACCATTTGAAAAATCAATCAAGATACTTGTAATATAGAATCAAAGCATTTTGTATCTTAATTGTTTTGATATTTTAGAAATGCTCCCCCTCAACATATGCATAAAGATTTAGAAATTGTTTGGCACATGGAGGCAATAGATCTTTGAAATCGTTAGATTAATAGTGAAAGGTCCAATCTTTTGATTAACATTTTCTAAGATGACCATCATCACTTCCCAATCAATTTGAGTAGATAAAACATTTTGAGGAAGGATGAGGTTTTCAAAAGTTTGCTCCCCCTCAATATGTGCCTCGAATTTTGAAAGAATTTTGCACATATTAGAGGGAACCTGCACTTAGAGACAATTCAATCACGTTTCAATAATTTGAGGTTTAAAATAGTTGCTCCCCCTCAACATGTGCATGGAAAATTTGAAATCGTTTGTCACTTGCGGAGGAGGCAAACATGCTAAACACTTATGAAACCCTTTATCGAATTATCAGTTTAAATTCAATTTAAATCACAAATTCTCCCCCGATCACAATTATCAAATCATTTGAGATTTGTGATCTCTGTAAATTTAAATTGATTTTGAAATCTTTTAAGGAGAATTTTGACTTGATTATGAAAACGTTTTAACTGATAAGGATCGGATTTTTTTTTAGACTTTAAACTCCATTGAATAAACATGCATGATTATCTTTTGAAAACAATTGAATGACAAATAACCTTTTAATTTAATTGAAATCATTCTCCCCCTCAATCAATGACATAAGTTGTTGATTGAGATATAGATATTTTGACAAACTTTTTAAGTCCAGATGATTATCAAAAATAGAGTCCGAGTTATTTTTCAAATCAACTAGTTTTCATTAGACAGTAAGGATTAGTTTAAAGAATCAGAGCATGAAATTTTAAAAACAAGATAAAGCATGGCTCTGTTCTTTCTTTGAAAAGCGGGTTACTGCCTGAAATGACAATAAACCATTTGTTTTACTTTCTCTCAAAAATATTTTTTGATTTTTTGAATTTTTTTTTAAACATTCGAGCAACATCTAAAGTCCCGTGTCATTCTTTGAATGACAACACAAAGACCGTAGATATAATCGAATCGAGAAAAGCATGACAAAATGACATTTTTTTTGTTGAGGATTTTTTTGAATTTTTCAAATTTTTATGGATTTTGAAAGTTTTATATTTTTCTATTTGATTTTTGAAGGTTTTGTAATTTTGTATTTTGTTTTTCGAATAGATATTTACAAGAGATAGTTGAAGGAAACCTTTTACTCCTCTTCTTCCTCTTAAATGCGTTTGAGAGTTTCGGTTGTAGGCTCTTAAGACCAAGTCGTGGAAGGATAAACTCAAAACGTTCTCTAGGAAGAGCTTTGATGAAGATGTCCGCTAACCGTATTCAGTCCTTACAAAGTATAGTTCCGCCACACCTTTTTCAACTTGCTCCCTGATGAAATGATGTCGAATGTCGATGTGCTTTGCTCTTGAGTGTTGAACGTTGTTGCATGAGAGAGCAATAGCATTTTTATTATCATATTTAGGGATTTTGTTGAATTCAAAGCCATAGTCAGATAATTGTGATCTCATCCAAAGGATTTGAGTGCAACAAGATGACATGGCTATGTATTCAACCTCGTAGTGGAAATAGAAGTACTCATTTGCTTCTTTGAAGACCAGCTCACAAGCTTATCACCCAAAAACGAGCACCTCCACGCATACTTCGACGTGTATCTTGACATCTGCATGATCAGATCTGCATAGGCGGTTAGTGACATACCGGTGTCCTTCGGTACCATAGTCCCATATTGATGGTTCCTTGGAGATACCGAAAGACCCGTTTAACTGCTTCAAGGTGCTTTATAGTAGGCTTAGCCTCGATATCTAGCACACATGCACAAAGCGAACAAGATATCGGTGCTGCTAGTATGAGGTACATCGTGGATCCAATCATGCTACGATATTTCGTTTGATCTACCATGATCCCTGAGTGGTCCTCATCTAGTTTAGTACGTTCAATCATGGGAGTGTCAACAGGGTCACTTGAATCAAATCTAAATTTCTTTAAAATCTCATTTGCATATTTAGATTGATTTATGAAAATGCCTCCGGGACTTTGAGAAATTTGTAATCCTAAGAAAAATGACATTTGTCCCATCATTGACATTTGAAATTTAGAACCCATTTCATTTGAAAATCGATCACATTCATTGGGGTCAGTCGAGGCAAAAATAATATCATCAACATAAATTTGAACGTGAATTAAATGTTTGCCTGACTTCCGGTTGAACAATGTCGGATCAACTCGCTCCTTTCTGAATCCAGAAGATAGAAGAAACTTTGATAGCGTATCATACCATGCTCTAGGAGCTTGCTTTAAACCGTAAAGAGCCTTTTTCAATCGATAGACATGAGTAGGATGCTCTGGATTCACAAAACCCTCTGGCTGGCTGACGTAAACCACCTCTTTCAAATCTCCATTAAGAAAGGCGGTTTTAACATCCATCTGATACACAACCATATTCTTGCTAGCAGGATTAGCCAAGAAGATTCAGATTGCCTCAATACGAGCAACTGGAGCAAATGATTCTTCAAAGTCAATACCCTCCTCTTGACGGTATCCTTTTGCGACTAATCTAGCCTTATTTTTCAACACATCACCATGCTTATCAAGCTTTACTTTGAAGATCCACTTTAGAGCAATGATCATAGCACAATCTGGAGCAGGTACTAATTCCCATACATCAAGTCGATCAAACTCATGAATTTCTTCTTGCATGGCATTGAACCAGCAGTCTTCATTCATGGCGGTTTTAATGTCTTTTGGTTCGACCTTAGAGAGTACGGAGTTGAAGAAGCACCATAAGGCATCGGTTGCAAGTTGTTTCCGTGTGGATACTTGGCGAGAGGGGTTTCCAATGATGTTGTCCAATGGGTGATCATGTGTCCATTTTCTAAGGTGTTCATGTGGTTGTTGTTGTGGAACTGAAGTAGCAGAGTTGATGTCTCCTGATGAAGATGGTTCCGATGATGATTCAGGAGCAAAGATATTTTCAAATGGAGCATCTTCTGGAGTTGCAAAGGGATTAACTTCATCATTGATGCCAGAAACACTTCCATGATGTACATTTGATGATTGATAATTTGTTGATGAGACGAGTGATCGATGCAAAGGCGCTTCTTGATTTAATGAAATTGAGACTGAAGGATTGACTTCATTCACAGGGATATGAGCAGCCTCTGTTGTAGGAATTGACAGTTCATTAGCACTTGGCTCATAGTGTTCATCAAACATTGGATCAAACAGTTTCTTTAAATCATCTTCTGAGGGAGGTACATATGGAGTTGCTGGTGAGGAGTTTGGTACAAGAGATGAACCAATGGGACTGTTTTGAAGTGCGTCCGAAGCTGGATTGTCCAGAGCCATTTGACCGGTCACTCATCGAATGTAATGTGAATAGTTTCCATGATATTTCGGGTTCTCTTGTTGTAGATTCGGTAACCCTTCTTGTTTGGTGCATAACCAACAAAAACTCCAATATCTGCTTTTGCTCTTAATTTACCTAGGTCTTGGCCCTCATTAGTTGGATAACACAATGCACCAAACACATGAAGGAATGAGAGATTAGGTTTTCTGTTGTGGACAAGTTCATATGGAGTTTTTCCATGAGCAGTGTGAATCAGGGATCGATTTTGGGTGTAGTGGCGATGGCTTCACCCCAGAGAAACATTGGAACCTTTGAGTAAATCAGCATTGTCCTTGCGGCTTCCACAAGAGTTCGATTTCGTCTTTCAACTACACCGTTCTGTTGAGGAGTTCGAGGAACACTTCTTTGATGACTGATTCCAATACTTTCATAAAACTCACTAAGTTGTTTGCTAACAAACTCAGTTCCATTATCTGTTCGGATGATTCTGACCGTTTTGTTAAGACGAACCTGCAGTTGTTTGATGAGTTTGGTGATGATATCTGGAGTTTCATCCTTTGTCCTTAAGAACTTTACCCAGGTGAATCTAGAGAAATCATCAACCACAACTAACACATTGGATTTCACATACACATCATAACACAAACATACTTAGGCGTATAATATGAGTTTTAGAGAGAAAGTTGGGAGGTTTGGGAAATTTAGTGAGAGAAAGAAAATTCCTTATTATGAGCTCTAACCTCTACCTTGGGAGTGTAGAGAGTATTTATAGTCTTACAATAAAATGCCATAACGGGCTGTGGATCGGGCATACATGGTAAAGACCCGTCCGTCCTCCACGGTGTTACTAAACTAAATACTATTTAACATAAAATAACTATGACTACGAGCTTTCTAATGATTACATATACTTGAGGTGACCGACTCTTTAATACCTGGATTTTCTAAATCCTAACAACCTACATCTACAATATCATCCAGGATTGATTCTGATTTCAAAGAAGTTAACTGGTTCTGATAACTATGGATCTTGGAAAAGATCCATGATGATAGGCTTGAATGCTAAAAACAAGATGAAGATTGTCAATGGTGAATTTGAAGAGCCCAGTATGAATTCAATATCGAGACCTGCGGAAAGAACCAACGACATAATCATCTCTTGGCTACTCAATACAATTCTCAAATGTGATAAGTAATTCATTGAGTTTTGTAAACACTGCTTTTGATTTGTGGCATGAGTTGCAAGAGCACTATTCCCAATTAGATGGACACATAGTGTATCAACTCACAAATGATTTAGTACAATTGAAACAAAACAACACTAGTTTTGAGATTTTCTATCATAAATTAAAAGGCTTATGGGATGAATATGACTTTTTGGAAGCACCTTATATGTGTGTATGTACCTGTACTTGTGAAAATGGGAGAATCAATGGTGAGAGGGATCAAAGGAAAAGGCTTATTCAGTTCTTAATGGGCTTAGATGAATGTTATGCCAATATCAGGGGTCAAATCCTACTCATGAATACCATGCCTAGTGTTGTGAAGGCTTATAGCATGATAAGACAAGAAGAAAAGCAAAGAGAGATCCATACAACTGATCCCCTTTGCCACAAGACTTTTACTCAATCAAACCGTTTGAACTTCATTCACTAACAACAACAATCACACAAGGTTCTGTAGCAATTATTCACAAGGAGAATCATCGTTAAGAACACAAACAAGAGTGAGTCTTCAGTGAGGAGGAGTACTTTTAAGAAAGGAATTTTCTCAGTGGAAATTGTGGTAAGAAGGTCACACAAAAGAAGAATGTTATCGCTTGGTGGGATACCCATTTGGCCATCCTCTTCATGGAAAATACAAGCCACCACCCACACCACAAAGACAGGGTAATCAAGCTTATAGGATTGTCAATCGACTATGGCTCATGAGCAAATGCACGAGGGACAACAAGTGGCATTAATCAACAAGCCGCTCAATGAGTGCAAGAATGGACCAACTACAAAACCAACCTGAATGAGATGATGCTTTCATGATGCGAACAATCAAGGATATTCTGACTTTCCACAAGCCAATTCGAGAAGGTAAACCCTAAACTTGTGGCTAGTTTTACTACTAGAACATATAAGCTTGTTGCATCACACATAATCGCTGAAGGTACAAGATTATTGCATATGTCCCACTTCTCTAAAAGACTCTTGGGTAGTTGAAGTGGGGCTACTCGATCATGTTTGCATTCCCTCACTCTTATGCATAATGTCCACATTTGTACCCAACCCATGTTTGTTACTCTACCTAATGGCCAACACAACACAGATGGATCAAGGCATAAACTCGGCAATAACCTTATGAAGTCCTTTACATATCCTCATTCTCCATAATCTATTTTCGGAGCAAACTAGGCACCCACATACCACTTTCAATACTTTTCACCCCATTTTCATGCTATTTCCAGGACCACCAAAAGAGGATTGCACATGGAAGCCTCTATAATGGTCTCTACATCATCAAGCAGGTAACCTCCACCACATCCACATCCTCTCCATCAATAACAACAACTTTTCCTTTCAGCACTAAGGCTTGTCATCCTTCACCTTCTGTTCTTCAACAAATCCAACATGTTTCTATTTCTAAACTTTGTAATCCACACATTTGTGATATATGTCCTTTGGCTAAACAACATGCTTTATCTTTTCCTACCAGTACATTTCATGCAACTACTATGTTTGAACTAATTCATGTTGATCTCTGGGGTCCTTACAAATACCCAACTGTGAATAAATGCAAGTATTTTTTAACCATAGTAGATGATCATCAAGGGCCACATGGACCTATCTTTTTACCATCCAAAAGATCACACACATCCAATATCAAAATGTTTTCAGCCTTTGTTCAAAATCATTTCAACACAACCTTAAAACAATCGAAAGTGGACAATGGCTCATAATTCATTAACCAATCCTTAACAACATTCTTCCACACACATGGTATTATCCATCAAACTTCATGCCCATATACACCACAACAAAACTCAATAGTTGAAAGAAAACACAAACATCTTTTAGAAATGGCCAGGGCATTGAGATTTCAAGCTAATTTACCCATTCACCTTGGGGATACCGCCTACTCACAACAACTTCACCTCGTCAATAGACTACCTTTGTAAAACCATTGAATCATAAAGTCCCTATGAATCTTGTATAACACACCACCTCCACTTGATCACTTGAGAGTTTTTGGATGCCAAGCACTTGCCCATCAACACCCAAATGACAAGTTTGAACCTTGAGCCAAACCATGTAGGTATTCATTGGATACCCAACAACACGAAAGGCTACTTACTCTATGACACTCACCACAAAACTTTTGTTAGCGTACATGCAAGATTCAATGAGTCTATCTTTCCATTCAACATCAAACCATCCACAACATCACCTTCTGATGAGTGTCTAAATACCTTCATATTTTTTTGTACCACGCTTCTGGGATCGAAAACATCCTGAAAACACTCGAAATGCATCAAAATGATGAAAATATCACAAATAAGTGTTTTATGTGTTTTAAATGCAAAAATATCAAAATCAGATGAAAAAACGTACCAAGTTTGCATAATTGGCAGTTTAATCCCCAAGTTTCAAAAAGTTGTTAAAAAAGTCCCTGTAAATCAAAATAAAGAAAAATATCATTTAAGGTCCATGGGATTCACAAGTTGTCAAAATAATCCCTTCAAAGTTTAAAAATTGAAAAATTACAACTTTGGTCCCTCAAGTTTAAAAAGTGTCATAAATAGTCCTTGGAAATATAAAAATGGAAAATTATCAAATGTGGTCCTTGTACTATTAAAGTTTGTCAAGTTTGGTCCTTTTTATAACTTTGGAAAAGTGACAGGTTTGGTCCTCAAATTGGCGATGTATTACATTTGAATGGTCCTTGTGTTTATGCTTACAACAAACGGACCCTGTATTAATATTCAACCTATATTCAACCCATATCCAACCTACTGGCCCAACCAAACCCAACCCAACCAACTTGAACCTTCACTGCCATAACCAACCCCATTTTGAACCCCAAGTTATTATTAAAGCGGACAAAATTTAAACCTACCAAACCGCCATATCATCCCCTCCTCACCCAATCAAGCATATCAAAAACCAATTGGTTTCACCACCTCACCACTCACTTTCCACTCAACCCTAATGTACCTGTATACCCACCCCTCCCACCTCCACATCCAACAAAACTCTTTAATTGCCCAAACCACTTCTTCGCCATGACTTTTACTGGCGCCAAAACTACAAATGGACGAATATGATGATTTTGACCAATCCAATGGTTGGAATGAGCTGGGAAAGTTTCAGAGGTCGACAAGGAACTCTAAGAAGTCAATAAATAAGAAAGAGAAGCAGAGGAGATAAACCAAGTAGTGTAATTTTAATTTTCATATGTCGTTTTAAAAATTCTAAGCTTTCCAGTGTTTGTTCAAGTTTTAAAATACTTTGTAATCATATTTCAAAGTACAATAAGAACTTGTTTTTAGTTTCAATTTCGCTTTATTTACTAATTAGGTTTATGTGATTTTTATGTCAAGAATCTCAAGATATGCAAATGTTGTTATCGGTTGTAGTTAAGGATTTTAAGCTCATATAAGCTCTTGACACAGCTTATAAGCTCTTAGAAACCTTAAGAAACCAGTTTTATTTAACAATTCTAAAATACAAGAAAATACTCAAAAATAGCTTGAAAATCAAAATTCAGTGGAGAAGATGAAAGATGCACTGAAGCAAGATGTATTATGAATTGATCTGGTTTAGAGGCTTAGTGGTAAGCCTATAGGAGTGGTTATCAGTTCTCAGTTCATGGTTTTTGGATGGAAAGCAATTTGTAAGCCATTTCTTTAAAATTTGCATTTCATAGTTTACGTGTTTAAAACTTGTTAATTCTAGTTTAATTCTGTCTTATTTTAGTTAATATTAGTTAATTACTAGATTTCTTGGCTTAAAAACTTGTTTTAGCATTTAAAGCTTCTTAACAGTCTAGTTAAGAAAGGTTTGGTTTGGCTTAGTTAACTGTACTAGAGAGTGCTCAAGTCTTTGTTCTTGATTGATACATGCTACAATAGGTTATAGTAACTCGAGAGAACCAAGAAAACTAGTGCTTATTCAGTAAAAAGTCAAAGTTATCTTAATCTCACCCATAATAGTTATCTGTTAGGATTTTGGATCACAAATCTCACTATGAGGTTGATAACTTGATATTATAGCTTAATTTCATCTTATTATAACTTATTACATTATATTCAGTCCATAGAATCAATCTAAAAGTTCATAAAAAAGTCAAACTCTTAGTATAATTCTAAAAAAGTCAAATTTTCCTAATCATAGTTTTTGAACAAACTTAGTGATTTTCTTGTGCACTTACCATTAGGATTTAGGATTTAAGCTTTTGGGATATTAAAGTTTAGTCGCTCATCTTAATTAGAAAAATATTAGTTTATCTCTGCTTAGCTTATAAAGTGCTTATTTCTCACTCTTGTTTTAGACACTTTTTCCAAAAACATGCCCTGTGCACCAGTTTTAGAAGCTATTTCACAAGCTCACAGAGCTCATATGAGTATTAGCTGTTACCTTAGCTTTTTTGAGAAGCTCACCAGCTATCTCAAGGCTAAGCTAATTTTCAAATTCTAGCTTATTTGATAGGCTGTATTAGCTTTTAGTTTTGTCCATTTTACTAGTACACTAATAAATCTGATTACCTTTTTTCAAAGCTTCTCCCAAGCTTATTGAGAGTAATCCAAACTTGTAAATTAGCTTTTAGAGAGTTTAGGTTAACTTGTTAGTTCCAAAGTGGTTACTTATATTCTCTAACTTATTTCGTTGCTTAAATTTAAGCTTGAGAGTTTGCTAGATACTCAAACAAGATCTTGTGTATAGTTTAGCTAAGTGCTTATTTGTAGTTTGTTTAGTGCTTATTTCTAATTCATTTTGTTTTCGTTGTTAAAATTAGCTTATTACAAGTTTTTAGCTTATTTTCGATTCACTCTTGCTTATTTCAGCTTATTAGCCATCTTGGCTAAACATTGAGCTTATTCCATTTTGCTAGCTGTTAAGCAATCTTAAGCTTATTCTATGCTTATTAGTGTTTTTCATAAAAAGTTCTAGTTATAAAAATTGCTTATTATCATTAGCTTAATTAGTTTGTAAAAAAAAAGTTCAAAAGAAATAAAAAATAAAAGCGATCTTTGGGATTCGAACCCTGGCCACCCACTCACCACACCACACACATACCATCTCCTCGGGTCTTTGACTGGTTGTATCTTGCACAATTTAATATATAACTCTTGTTTTCCATTTAAGCTTATACGTACTTTTTAGCTTATTTATAGCTTATTAAATTAAGCTTTTACATCTTTTTGTAATTTTTACTACTTTGTATTGTTAATAAGTATTTTACAAAAGTTTCAGAACTTCTTTGAATAGTTTTAGTATTTTTAATCATTTAATTAGTCTAAAATAGTATTTAATTCATAATAAAAAATATAAAAGTCAAAAAATATAAATCTTTTTTCTAAAATTTTCTTTTGTCATTTAGTAAGTAATAAATTGTTTTACATTCGTAGGACTTTTATTTCACAAATTTTACGTTTTCTTATAGTAATTTTACATATAGCATACGTTTTCATTCTAGTCACGTTTTTAGATAATTTAAGTTTACGTTTTAATTAAAATAGTTTATTTAAGTTATTTTGTTTTATAAATCAAGAAAAATCATTTTAAAAATAGTGATAGCGTTTATTTAATATATTTTAACTTTTTAATTTTCTTAATTTGCAATTTTAGTCGCTGTAATTTACAATATTTTACTTTAGGTATAAATATTCCAAATCATAACTTTTTCCCATTCAATATCACTTCGATCACACGTTTAGATTTAATCGCAGCCTCGTTGGGACTTAACGAATTGAAAACACCTGCATTACTCTCTGGATCTAATTGCATTTTTTTCAATCGTTTGGACTTTTTATTACGGTTGACCATTCACAAGTGGTTAGCTTGTGTGATAAAACCTGACTGTCTGGAGCGAATCACCTTCACACACCACAACTTACCCACACCATCTGATTTTCCACCACAATCTGTACCAATCATCATCCCACCATCTGATCCAACCAATTCTTCACCAACATCTGAACCATCTGACCCAGTTACCCCTGTTCCAACCAACCCTTCACCAACATCTGAATCACCTTCACCCAATCCAACAATGATCACACCACCTTCTCCACCCCTGTACACTGACCTCATCTCCAACACTGGACACATCATCACTGATACCACATCACTCTCTACCTTATCTCCTTCTACACCTCATTCGTTTCATACCTCAACACCACCACCACCATCCCCACCACCCCTCAGGAAATCAACCAGAACTTCTCACCTTCCAAATAAATTTCATGACTTTCAAGTTAACTTTCCAAAACTTAAACACACCACTCAATCATTCATCAAGTTTCATCATTCCAAATACATTAACTATCACAACATCAAATCTAAAACACACAGAAATTTTATCAATGCCATCAATAGAACAGTAGAACCACAATCATATAATCAGGCTTCTAAGGATCCTAGATGGAGAGATGCAATGAACAAAGAACTTCATGCTCTGAACCTCAACAACACATGGGAGGTCACCTCCTTACCTCTAGGCAAGAGAGCCATAGGCAACAAGTGGGTCTTCAAGGTCAAACTTCACTCTGATGGCACTATTGAGAAATTCAAAGCTAGGATGGTAGCAAAAGGATTCACACAACAGGAGGGCACTGACTATACAGAGACCTTTGCACCAGTTGCAAAAATGGTGACCATCAGGACTTTACTAGTTGCTGCTGCACATTATAACTGGCATGTTGCTCAGTTAGATGTCAACAATGCTTTTACGCATGGGGACCTTCATGAGGAAGTATATATGGTGCTACCCCAAGGCTACAAACACACTTCCTCAATTCCAAACCCAGTCTGCAAGTTACAGAAATCCCTTTATGGATTAAAACAGGAAAATAGGCAATGGTTCTCCAAGCTTACATCTTTTCTCCTAAGTCATGGTTTCACACAAAGCTATGCGACACTTCTTTCTGACTTACAAAAGGACAATGATTTTCTAGCTTTGGTTATCTATGTTGATAATATCCTTCTAACAGGCAACAACCTTACTCTTATCAATCACTTCAAACATCAACTAGATCTCACATTTAGTATCAAGGATTTGGGACAACTTAACTACTACTTAGGGATTGAATTCTTGAGAAATAAACACGGAATCATCATGTCTCAAAGGAAATATGCTTTGGAACTACTTCACAGTGTTAATGTCCTTGATCTGAAACCATCTCATATCCCTATTGATCCCATTATCAAATTAAATGACACAGATGGAGAACCTCTTCCGATCCATCAATTTATAGTGCTATGGGCAAGCTTTTAAATCTCACCATTACAAGACCGATTTATCCTATGCACCCATGCCCTAAGTCAGTTCAGTCACAATCCCAGAACACCCCATTGGAAGGCTCTACTCAAGGTTCTAAGGTATATCAAGCTCTATCTAGGCCAGGGTCTTTTCATCTCATCTACCTCCAATCTTCAACTTAAGGCTTATTGTGATAGTGACTGGGCTAATTGTTCAACCACAAGGAGATCGATTCTTGGCTTCTGCATCTTTCTTGGCTCAAATCTCATCTCTTGGCAATCTAAAAAGCAATCAGTGGTCTCAAGGTCTTCCACCGAGTATAGAGCCTTGGCAGATTGTACATGTAAGATAACTTGGCTTCTCAGTCTCCTCAAAGATCTCAGACTACCTACAACAAGCTCAGTTCCTATTTATTGTGACAATCAATCCTCCATTGCTCTAGCTTCCAATCCTATTCAGCATGCAAGGACCAAACACATAGAGATATATTGTCACTTTGTTAGAGAAAAGATCAAGAATGGTACTATTCTGCCCACCTTTGTTCCATCTCATCACCAGGTTGCTGATGCTCTCACTAAAGGTTTAAGCTGATCTCCCTTTCATAATTGCATATCCAAGTCTAGCATGTGTGATCCATACACACTGCCAACTTGAGGGTAATGGAGCTAAAGAACCACACAAGTTACAAGTTATCAACATTGTGCTCTCAACAAACTATCTTCATCATCACAAGTGTTTACATAATTGTAGTTACTTGTAGTTGTATATTTTGTAATAAGTCAATGTAGTCTTAATAGAGTTAGTATAGTTAGTTGACTTCTATAGTCAAAGTGTTGTAAGTATAAATACTCTTTGTACTGGTTCATTTCATTTCAATAACCGATTTACAATCTTTCCCTCCTCTCGGTTTCTCAAAATTTTGAGGCATGACCCCAATGCAAAGTTGAATCATTGGCATTGCTAGTTTGAAGCACACTATGATGTTGCTAAATGTGGTTGTCTACATCTGCGTTAAATTTACTCACTTGCCTAAGTTAAATAATTAACCAAACCAGAATATAAATTTGAGGAAATTTGGTTAGCATTATGTACTATTTAATAAGCTCAAGATAAATTTCAAATCTTCTTTAACAGTGTCATATTTTTTGGAACTTATAATTGCAATAGGACTCTAAAGCTTGTGTTTTCTGGGGTCATGCCTCAAAAGCTAGTTTGAAGCACACTATGAGCAGTGACACAAATGTATGCATATAGAGTCTTAAGAAACTGTCTAGATATTAGGAAAAGGTTTGTGTACATCTTTACGTAGAGTTGGATTTATCATATAACTTGACAACCCGAATCACCCGACTCGATAAACACCCGAACCTGACAACCCGATTTCTTAGCAGTTCGGGTTGAGGGTCACTTTTTTAAAACTCAAAACCCAACTCAATCCGATTGATATGCCTGTGGATATGCACAGGGACTTTGTGATGGGTTGGGATAGCCATCATACTTATCAATTTTTTAGGATTTGTTGTCACACCCCGTCGAAGGCGGAAACACGAGGTGTAACTGGAAAGGAACACAAGCATAAGATAATAGAACATACCAACGTTTAAGATTTAAAGGAAAGAATACATCATTACAATATTAGTTTAGCCGACAACGGCAAATAAAATATAAAGTTTAGTTCCCAAAAGATTGCGTTTTAATACATAATGATTAGTAGTGACATGTGAAAACTTCATTATGCAAAGACCTTGAAGAAAAGCTTACTGACGATCACCTGAAATGCATGAGAGAAAACGGGTCAACTATGAAAATAGTTGGTGAGTACACACGTTTCATATAATATGAAAACTCTTAAGAGAGAGTCTAAGCTTTTGGTCATTGAGAATAGTCCACAAAGCAAAGGCGTTGTCAATCCACTCAGTTCCAAGTTTCACCCATACAAAACTTGTAACCTGTGTGTTCACAACCCACTGCATAAAAGTAGTATGTCTAGTAGTCAAGTATACGTTGTCATAATAGTTCACAATATAGCACCACGTATATAATAATTCAAGAACGCTCCGAACAGGGGAGACTTTGGATCGAGAACGCTCCGTAACATAGTGAGACGTTCTTCTCCGGACCTGAGAGGCTTTAGATTGAGAACGCTCCGTAACATAGTGAGACGTTCTGCTCCGGACCTGGGAGGCTTTAGGTTGCTCCGAACAAGGGAGACTTTAGGCTGCTCCGAACAAGGGAGACTTTAGGCTAAGAACGCTCCACCAAAACGGCGAGACTTTTAGGTCATAGCACGTACGGTTCAAAAAGTTTAAAACAAGTCATAAGTTCATAATTAAGTTCAAGGGTTTGATTCAAGTTCAAAAGTTCAAGTCAAAAGAGTTCATAAAAGTAGTAATCAATTTAGTATGATTCATGCATTTCACCCCAAAATATAGTAAAAACGGTAAAGAGGGGATTGTGAATACTCACCTGATGCAATAATTATGATGACAAAAGTGGATACACTTAAATGAGGTGCAATCTCTATCTGCAACCTAATATGAATGATATGCTCTAATATAAGTCATGAAATAATGTTGTGCATGCAAACTCATATGATATCCATACCACTTGTGCATTTGAAAATAAAGTTTATCGTCGAAAAATAAGTTTATAACGTCTTGTCAAGTTATAAAATACTTTACGCTTATATATGTTGAAACAACATCCCACGATAGTCGTTTAGAAATAAAACAAGAATTTATAGTTTTTCGTCGTAAAATAATATACTTTGACAACTAATAAAAATAACTAAGTAACCCCGCGAAGCTTAGTCGCAAAATGATGAATATTAAGTATTAGTGTTGAAGAAAATAGTTGTTATCGTCATATTTCAAATACGTATATCTTAGTCGTTATTGGTCCGTTTTCTACAATCTATATATCCTTGGATTCGTGTTAATGCATACTAATATATTTTTGATAAGTTGACTCATTTAGATTATGTTTAAAACTCGGTTTTGCCCCTTGAAAATTCCTTGACAGCTTGTATTATTTCAGAAAATAGTTTTCGTCGTTAAACTTAAAATTAACGTATCTTTTTCGTTATAAACCCGTTCAAGCGGCCATGGTTTCGTTTTTAATTATATTTTCTGAATATCTAGACCAAAATAATCCCCAGCCTACTGAAATTTCCAGATTTTACAAAACGTGACAGCCTTTAATTATTTGTTGTCGAAAATGATTTTTCTTGCTTGTAACTTGTTCTAATATCTTCCAATCAACACCAAAGCTATTCTAAACCTACCATACACCTTCCTAGGGTGTCATGGGTTCCTAAACTTCACCAAAATTGATAGGTTCAATTAAATCACTAGTAGGATAGTTTAAACTAATAATAAGTAATAAAAACAAATAAAAGTGGTATGGATCATAGTATACTTGCATGTTTTTCTTACTAGATCATAAAAATATATCAAGTAAATGTTTAAAAGAGTAGGAAAATATTAGTAACTTACTTGAAGTAGTGAAGAGTTTTAGAGCTAGAAACTTAATTAATCGATAGGTTTTTATTTCAAAACCTTAAAATAGATTTCTAATAACACTTGATAAACACTAGATCTTGGAAAATTTTGATGTTCTTCTTGATCTTCTTGGTGTGGCCGATCATAGGGATGAAGAGGAGAGGGTTTCCTTTTGTTTTCACCTTTTGTATGTGTTTTCACCTTCCAAAGTAGAGTATGTGTACATTTATGATCAAGATATTTCATAAAATGGATGACAAGGGGGTTGACAAGGGTAATATGGGGAGGCAAGGTTGTGTAATTTGATAGTTAAATGTATTTAAAGTTATGTATAGTGTATATTTTGTACATATAATTAGTTATTTAGTGTAGCGTTAGCTAGAAATCAATTTTAACGGAATAAATTAAAATATATCGAAGCCATAAAAATTATAAAAATGCATTTCTCGCAAGTATTGAGTGAATAAATATTTATTGAATAGAATTTCTGAAAACCAGTAAATATATATATACAACAATATATATACAAAATAAATTTAAAACATTGGGTAAACTAATAATATAATTTTTATAGTCTTAAAATGAGTATAAAAATATATCGGACAATTTTCGAAGCGTCGGATCAATTATTCAAAATAAATGATCATGCGATAGCGTTTATTTAATAAATAAATATACGTTAATGAAATATGCAAACCGATGCATGAACTAATATGAAAATGATGTTACTGATGATATGTAGACTATCTCTAGTCTATATGTAATGTTCTCAATGATGTTCCATGAATACGCAGCTTAACCCTTACGGTTACGCGAATTTGATACTCGTAAACCTCGTTTACAAAAATGATGAATAATAATCGTGAATATAAATTTTTCTCCGGGAATGAATAGTATTTTGTGAATAGTAAAATTTTGAAATAACCTCTTAAAATATCAAATCGACTTCAAAAACGATGAATAATAAAATGATGAATAGTAACCGATGAATAGTAAATTCCCGAGATGAATAGTAAAATTTTTTAAAGTTTGTAAAATAACCTGAAATTGAAAATTGTCACATTTGTGTTTAGGATAAGTATTTGTTATGTTTTAGGATAAGTCTTGTGTGAGTTATCACATAACTAGTATTTAAGGTCCTGTCATTAATGAAAAGTAATCAATCAACGTTTGTCAAATAAAAATATATCTAGTCTTTTTCTTCTCTTCTTAAAGAGCTCGCATCACACTTGAAGAGGTGTTACTATCGATACAATTGGTGCTTTCATTGAGTGTCCTCGTTGAGAGGGCTACCAAATTAGAGTTCCAATTATTATTATTTATTTATTTATATATATATATATATATATATATATATATATATATATATATATATATATATATATATATATATATATATATATATATATATATATATATATCACTATTCACAAGTTACTATTTATGGCATCGGGCAGCAGTGATCGGGACACACTATCTAAGCTCTTGCAAATGGGTACGGTGGCGGAATATGAGAGTGAGTTTGAGGTACTTATAAATCGAGTAACGGGGATCTCTGAAAACTTACTTAAATCATTTTATATCTCTGGCCCTAAACCAACTCTACAATGTGCACTCTTAAAGTCAAATCCCACAACTTTAGGCAAAGCTTTTCATTAGCCCGTGCAACAGAAGCAAGTTTTGACGATCATCGGTCGTCTTCTTTCAGCAACAAAACAAGTAGTAACAACAGCGGACTACAAAATCAAAACTTGACAATGTCACGTTTTACTGTGCCACGTCAGGAACCTGTTGACGAGGTTCTATATGTGAAGGTGTTAGTGGATGGTAAACAAGATGACGCGAAAGTGGTGAAAGTGGTGGGTGTGGCCGATGAGCAAAACAGTGACGAGCCAAATGTGTTGGAAGGTAAAGGGGTTATAGGTGTTGGGGTAAATGAAAATAACAAAGTGGTTGATAAAAAAGTCCAATACTCTCTTTATACCCTACATGTTCTTATTCCTTTCTTGAAGCGTCTTAAAGACAAGTACATAAAGAAGAAAAATATAGAGGCTTCAATTCAAAGAAGATTATGGGATACCGGAATTAAAAGTGATTTTCAAGACAACACCTTGAGGGCAAGGTGGTTGTGAAGGAGTGAGGAATGATATGCATGTGGATATGCACACGGACTTTGTGATGGGTTGGGATAGCAATCATACTCATCAATTGTTTAGGATATGTGTTTAGGATAAGTATTTGTTATGTTTTAGGATAAGTCTTTGTGCTGTGTGAGTTATCACATAACTAGTATTTAAGGTAATGTAATTAAGAGTAAATTGCAAAAATCTTCCTTAAAGTTTGGCCAAATTGCAAGTTTTATCCCAAAAGTTTAGAAAGTGCAAGGATCGTCCCTGTGGGAAACTTTTGGGGCAAAAATCGATCCCGACCAATAACAAATGACTAAAATGCCCTTTCTAAACGTTTGGGACGAAACTTGCAATGTAGCCAAACTTTAAGGACGATTTTTGCCATTTACTATTTTCTATATTATTTTCAGTTTTCTTACATAAATGATCCCTGTGTTGTACAAAGTTTTACAATGTTAGTCCCGAAAACTTTACTCTGTCAAATAAAAATATAGACTAAATTGCAAAAATCGTCTTTAAAGTTTGGCCAAATTGCAAGTTTCGTCCCATACGCTTAGAAAGTGCAAGGATCGTTTCTGTGAGAAACTTTTGAGGCAAAAATCGTCCCTGATCAACAACAAATGACTAAAATGCCCTTTCTAAATGTTTGGGATGAAACTTGCAATTTGGCCAAACTTTAAGGCGATTTTGCAATTTACTCTTTTATATATTATTTTCAGTTTTCTTACATAAATGATCCCTGTGTTGTACAAAGTTTTACAATGTTAGTCCTGATTTTTTTTTTAACCATCGCTACCCACCGCAACCCACTACCACCGCCAACCGCCACCCGCCACCACGACTATCTCCACCCCACCACACCACCTACCACCACCCCATCCACCTCCACTCGCACCACCACGTCGCCCACTACGCACCCCTCCGCCACCACCGCCACCTACCGCCACGCACCACCATCACCTTACCCCCACTAATACCACCATCGCTAATTCTTACCCTTTACCTACCTATCGCCACCTTGCTTTTCCGTTAATTCTTACCTTCCTGCCACCCACTACCACTACTTGGCTTCACTACCCTCAACCCATCCATCTACACCACCACCACCGCCACTCATCGACCACCACCACCATCACCACCCTACCACCACTGACACATTATCACCAGCGCCACCACTACCACCCCATTCAAAGCCACCATTATCATTTATTTATCACCACCACCGCCACCCCACCCACCACCACGCACCAATGCAATGGTGAGTGGCGGGTGGTGCTGGCGATTAGGTTGCGGGGTGAAGGTGGCGCGGGCGTAGCGGAATGGTGGAGGCGTGGCGGTATAAGCAATGATTTCAAGCAATGAGATGAATGCAGCGGGCTTTTTTGTATGCTGGTAGGCCCGCTAAGTAATGTGGTAGGTGATGGTGGTGGAATGGGCCGGCTGGTGGGGTGGCATGGTGGCGAGGTGGTGAAGTGGTGGTGGATGGCGGTTTGGTGTGGTGGTGGCTATGACGCGTGGATGGGGGCGTGGTAGTGGTGGTGGTGGGAGTGGCGATGGTTGGCGATGGTTAAAAAATCGGGACTAACATTGTAAAACTTTGTACAACATAGAGATCATTTATGTAAGAAAACTGAAAATAATATAGAAAAGAGTAAATGGCAAAAATCGTCCTTAAAGTTTGGCCACATTGCAAGTTTCGTCCCAAACGTTTAGAAATGGCATTTTAGTCATTTGTTATTGGTCAGGGACGATTTTGCTCCAAAAGTTTCTCACATGGACGATCCTTGCACTTTCTAAACTTTTGGGATGAAACTTGCAATTTGGCCAAACTTTAAGGACGATTTTTGCAATTTACTCTAAAAATATATCTAGTCATTTTATTCTTTTCTTAAGAACTCGCATTATGCTTGAAGGGGTGCTACTATCGATACAACCGGTCAAATCACCGACCCGATAACCCCGACAACCCGTCCCGATAACACCCCTTGTCTATAACCATTTTACTGGACCCGACCCGTTAAATGGTCCGTTCCATAAGCCCACGACCCCCATAGTTCCATTCATCTCATTCTCATCATTTCACATTTTCACACACTTACAGTTAGGGTTTAACATCAAACCTCAAAACCCCATAACAACAACAATGGCATCTCTAATAACAATCCGCAGAGCATCTTCATTCAAGGTAACATCTCTACACTCTTTTAATTCCATTTTCAATCGTACCTTATCAACAACTGCCCCAAACAGTTTCTATTCACCCCCAAATCATAATAATCAGTGGGCCCCACAACAACAACAATACAACAATAATCAGTGGAACAACAACAATAATCAACAATACCCACAACCTCAAAACACACAAAATCAATGGAACAATCATAATAATCAATACCCACCACAGCAGAATTATTATCCGCAAAACCCGAACCAGCCTCGCCAAAATGCGTACCCGAATCAGCCGCGCCAAAGTTATCAGCCACAACCCCCTGTTCAGAGACAGAATTATCAGCAGCAGTATCCTGTTAATAGTAATGTGCAACAGAATGTTGGTTTTAGAGAGCCTGTGGCGCCGGTTAAGCGGAATGATTTGTTGAGTGTGTCTAAAGAAGGGAAGCTTAAGGAGGCTATTGAGTTGTTGGGTCAGGGTGAGGTTGCGGATGCGGAGTGTTTCGGTGTTTTGTTTGGGTTATGTGGGAAGTTGAAGAAGTTGGAAGAGGCTAAGAAGGTTCATGATTACTTTTTGAGGTCGGGTTTTAGGGGTGACGTTGGGTTGGTTCATAAGGTGATTGATATGTATTGTAAGTGCGGGAGTATGGTTGATCGCGTAGGGTTTTGATCATATGGGTGAGAGGAATATGGATACGTGGCATTTGATTATTAATGGGTATGCGGGGAATGGGTTGGGTGATGATGGGTTGGAGATGTTTGAGCAGATGAGGAATAACGGGTTGCAGCCGAATGAAGAGACGTTTCTTGCTGTTTTGGAGTCATGTGCTGGTGCTGATGCGATCGAAGAGGGGTTTATTCACTTTGAAGCGATGCAGAAGGAGTACGGGATTAGTCCGAAGATTGAACATTACTTGGGGCTTATAGGTTGTTATGGGAAGCCTGGACACCTTGCTGAAGCGTTAGAGTATATTCAGACGCTTCCGTTTGAACCCACAGCGGAGATATGGGAGGCTGTGATGAACTATGCTCGAGTTCATGGTGATATTGATTTGGAAGACAGGGCTGAGGAGATACTAATCAGTCTTGATCCATCAAAAGTGGACCCCAAGAAAATCCCGACACCACTTCCTAAAAAGTACACTGCTATTAGTATGCTCGAGGGTAAGAACAGGGTGGGTGAGTTTAGGAACCCGACACTTTACAAAGATGAAGAAAAGATAAGGGCTGCAAATAAGGAACAAAGTTATGTTCCTGATACTCGATATGTTCTTCATGATATTGATCAAGAAGCTAAGGAGCAGGCTTTGCTTTATCACAGTGAACGTTTGGCGATTGCATATGGACTGATTTCCACTCCAGCAAGGACGCCTCTAAGGATCATAAAGAATCTTCGTGTGTGTGGTGACTGTCATAATGCTATCAAGATTATGTCAAGGATTGTGGGTCGGGAACTGATTGTTAGGGACAATAAAAGATTTCATCATTTCAAAGAGGGGAAATGTTCGTGTGGGGATTACTGGTGAAACTGTCATTGTTTCGATATGATGGTGTTATAATCTAGCGGGTTCTTTTTCAAGCATCAGATATGTCCTTTTCATATTTGATGTTATGATCGTATATTTGTTTTTCTAGGAAAATTAAGAACGTTTGATGCATTCATGGATAGATGGTTGTTCAAGTGGTAGCAATGGTTTGGTATTATTATGGCTAAAACAGAACAGTTGGTGATGTTTTACATACATTGTCATGTACGGAAGGATGGCGGTACCTAGTTTAATCATCATTTTACGTTTGTCATGTAATTTTCAAGTTTATCTTTGTCACGATATCGTAGTTTAATCATCATAAATGGTTAGTCTTTCTTATTGCAGTTTACATGTCTCATCTTATAAATAGAACTCATTGCAACAAAGGTTATCTGTGACTGTGTCATAAGCCAGGGGTACTACTGGATATATGAAATCAGTGTACGACAGTAGTCTGTATTGCATATATGCGCATTATATATGAGTCTGACTTTTGATACATGTTATATGTATAGTTAGCATGAAAACATGTAAAATAATTATCATATATAACGCGGAAAGTCTGACAAACCACATGCTTTAAGTTATGTTAAATCGCTATATAACTAAACGTGTAAACTGCTATTTTGAAGTTGGAGTGTGTGCCTGTGTGGAGCAAAATCCACGGCAAGGCAAGCCAGAGACAATGGCTCCCAGCACCGCACCGCCCCGCCCTTCCTTTTGCTGCTCTTTTCTTTTGCCTAGCGCACAACGAGTGGCAACATGACCAAAAAGCAACCTTTTATTAATGACTACTGTTTGGTGTGTGTACTGTGTGTCCATGTATATGTATTGGGATTTGGGAGCATTTTTGTTAGAGTAAAACTGAGGATGAAAAGGAATGTGCTTTTCTGGCAACGTCAAGGGAAGGAAAGCTGATGAGCAAGAGGTGTGGAATCCACACCGTCCGCCCTCCCTGATCTATGGACTAGTTTTTGGTGATGTGTAGCATTTTGTGCATTTAAATAAAAACGGAAATATCAAAGATGTTATTAACCGACACTTTGTAGTTCTAAATAGGAATATGAACGTAACAAATGACAAATCTTTCTGGGCTAGCAAGAGACACCTAACTGCACCTCTAACAAACAACATACAACAAGATTAAAATCCTATAAATTAATCTTTTATTATTTGTACTTAAAAACAATTACATGGCTTGATTCTATATCAACATCTTCTATGACTGGGTTTACTTCACTATCTCAAAGAATCCCCGTCTTTTCTTGTACAAGCTTTACATAATACTTGGTTACTCAAAAATGACAACACGCCGTAGATGAATCGCGAAGCAGTAAGCTCATCAAAACCCGAATACAACTATAATAATGTGCAGTTTTGTGAGTTAAGGTGGTTTTCCATTTTCGATGTCCACCATTACTTCAATATCCTTGCGTGCTGTGATCTTTTGGACATAACCTGTTGAAGGGAAGAACGGAAGATGAAATCCACATTTAAACATTTTAAGTAAACTAAAATTTAAGACGCAAGTCTTCTCGTTTGTGAATAGAATAGGCAAGGAGTAGTGGTTACTCCGACTACTGTATATTTGTTGTATTGGAGTGCTCTGTCACAACAATATGCAAATATCCTAACATATAGAAATGAAAGTATTACACCAGAATTAAACATGTACCTTGTTAATATTCTGAATATCCACAACAATATTCCAAAACATAACCAAACAGAAAATGTAACAACAGCAATCTTGGACTCAAACTCGAACACAAGAAATTCAAAAACAACCAACAACAGAACCGGCATCATCATTGCTTTGAAATATATGAGCAACATCGTTGTATCAAGAGAACCAGCAGCTATTAACCACTCGATGAGCCCAAACCCGAACCCGAAACAATCAGCAACTATCATCACCAATAACATGCTAGAACCTGAGAAAAAACCCATAACATAAAGAACCGTACTGGAAGAAATTCCCTGTCCTTTTAAGTACTTTCGGCACTCCGTTTGTTGCTCGAGTCTACAAGCCTAAGCACCCAGGATTAATACAGTTCTACACCGTAACCGTTGAGTAGCAACAACTCACGATTACAACACGATGGTGGCAACAGAAATGACAAGAACAGAAGCAAAAAAAGCTATGTGTTTTTTGAGTGAATATGGCTGTTATTTTCCTTATCACTTCATACACATTCTGCCATCTCTATATAGCAAAGAAATTGTAGACGTGATATAACCCACTCCCAAAATATAAGGAGATAATGGGTGGTTGTTAACCATATGATCAGGTCAAACTTTATCTCAAATACAAGTGCTACTCTAACTTGTACCAATAGCTTTGTTATAAATACTATCACTTGCAGCTTTAAGTGTAAGTACTTTGTGCTTCATAAGTGGCCAAACTTGCCAACATTATTTAAGTCCCAACAATCCCCCGCCATGTTGGGAAGTTTCTGCTACTCTGATAGGTTGTGTCACGGTGGTGTCACGAAGATTAAACCCCATTTACTTTAAGTATGCAAATAAAATTGATTCAATGGTGTCCGAAGATTAAACCACAAACCTATATAATCTTATGTACATACTTATACACACTTCCCATCGTAACCAAAGTGTTCTCACTGACGGAATATGGCCATGCGCTTAATCCTGATTCATGACTCTCTAAGAAAGAAACCATAAACTCTCTATTCAAGGCGGCACCACCTCTAAGTCATATAGGCAAAGCTTCTATAACGCCTCCGTTGCTAAGACGCCTCTAAAGCTTTGTTAAGAGGATATCCTCATCCGATTTCTCGACAGACGCCGTACTATCTTTACTACATGGGTCAATTATTCGATAGTACCTTCTATCGACTAGTGACTTGTTATTACTTACCATCACTAACCGATTCACTTATAGTTTCAGACCCATGTCTCTTGTAGTAACACTCACTAAGTCACTCGTCAGAGGCTTAGTTAGTGGATCCGCCAACACGCGACTTGACATAAACAACACTAATGGTACCATTCTCTATCACTTGTCTCACATAGTTGTGTCGAAGACGAATATGTCTCGACTTCCCATTGTATACAGAGTTATAAGCTTTAGACAAAGTTGCTTGACCGTCACGGTACATGGGAATCGAAGCGCATGGGCCGGACCGCCAGTTGGATATCGATAGCGAGATCCCGCATCCACTCGGCCTCTTTGCACGCTACGGCCCGAGCAATAAACTCGGCTTCCATAGTGGAATGAGAAATACACATTTGTTTCTTGCTCGCCAAGAAACAGCTCCTCCTCCGCAAAGAGTATAAATCCATCCTGCATCATGGATTTAGAATCACTGTGTGATTCACCCAACTTGCATCGAGTACCCTTCCAAAACCCCGGGGTATGGCGTGTATGTCAAGTTCAAAGCACTAGTCCTTTTCGTGTACCTTAGTACTTTAGACATCGCTCTCCGGTGTTTGGTGTTTGATTACTTGTTGTATGCGACAACTTGCTTACGGCAAAGGCAATGTCGGGCCTAGTACAATGTGTAGCATACATCAAACAACCAATAGCACTTGCATATTCTAGTTGAGCCACGGCTCTACCAGAATTCTTCTCAAGATGCACACTTCTTCAAAAGGAACATTTGATTCCTTTATGTCCAAGTGTTGAAACTTAGTCAGTATCTTCTCGATATAATGAGACTGACTAAGAGAAATTTGATCATTTGTTCTTTTCACTTTAATTCCCAAAATGGTGTCTACTTCACCAAGATCTTTCATCTTAAAGTTCGAGGATAAGACTTTGTTTCGGAAATACCATCTAGAGTTGTGCTAATGATCAACATATCATCAACATAAAGACAAATGACCCTTTGTATAATCTTTCGTTGGTTTTGGTATAAATGCACCTATCGGACCTATTGTGCTTAAACCGAAAGAAATAACCGATAGTGTCAAACTTCTCATGCCATTGCTTTGGAGCTTGTTTCAACCCGTATAAGGACTTAACAAGTCTACACACTTTGTTTTCCTGCCCTTGTATCACAAAACCTTCTGGTTGTTCCATGTAAACCTCCTCGTGTAAGTAACCGTTTAAAAGTTGTCTCACATCCATTTGATGAATGTACAAACCTTTAATAGCAGATATCGCTATGAGTGTTCTTATAGAACTAATCCTAGCAACGAGGGGCATACGATATCGAAATAATCTACCCTCTCTTTATGCGAAACCTTTGGCACTAATCTTGCTTTAAAGGCAAAAATTGATCCGTCTGGGTTAAGCTTCTTCTTAAATACCCATTTGGATCCTATGGCTTTCACGCCCTTAGGAATTTCTGCTAATTCCCAAGTCTGATTACCCAATATAGAATCCATCTCATCATTTATAGCTTCCTTCCAAAGAGGAGCATCTCGAGATGACATGGCTTCGTAGAAAGTCTTAGGGTCTTCATCGACATTAATCAAGAAAATGACCTCTTTTGTCACTTTCTTTTGAGTCCTTTCGACCAAGTAAGAGAAGAAATGAGTCAAGGTCTTTCTCTTTTCTAGTTAGTTGTATCTCGCCAGAGATTTCACACGAGACAGAACTAGTAGTAGTAGGAACTAGACTTCTACAAGGGTTTTCGACATCTTTCGAAAATTTATCTTTCAAAGAAATCCACATCTCTGGATTCTATGATAACACCTAAATTATCATCTAAAAGTCTATAAGCTTTGCTATTTTTTGCGTATCCAACAAACACGCTTTTAATACCACGAGCTCCAAGCTTAGATCTTTTCTGGATCGGTGTCCTAGATAATAGGCTAAACATTCCCAAACTCTCAAATAGTCTAGGTTAGGTTTTTGCCATTCCATAACTCATATGGACTCATAGGAATCATTACCGACTAGTGATCCTATGTGTATATGGCATCTTCGCTAAAGAGCTTCTCCCCAAAGATTTGTGGGTAACCAGCATTGGTTTAACATACGATTTAACCATCTCTACTAGGGTTCGGTTTTCCTTTCTCGCTAAACCGTTTTGTTGTGGTGTATACGGAGTACGCTGCATGTATAATACCATTCTTGCTCGAGAATGTATCAAACTCTCGCGTAAAATATTTCTTCACCCCACGATCGTAGGATTTTAATCCTTTTCCCAAGTTGATTTTTCAACTGCTTTGTATATTTTAAATGAATCAAAAGCTTGCCTTTTGATCGTAATAAATATACATATAAGAACCGACTTGAATCATCGTGAAAATGTAATGAAATACCTCTTACTCTCGAAAGTAAGTATTCCATTCAATTCACAAATATCCGAATGTATGAAATCTAACAATCCAAGATAACCGATGATGGAAAAGGTTTCTTTACAAACTTTGATTTTACACATGTTTCACACTTTTCGAAATTCTTGTTTTGAAATTTAATTAATCCGTTGTGTTTCATCTTTTCAATATTTTTAACATTTATATGTGCTAAACGTTTATGCCATAAAGAAATAGAACATAAAGAAGAAACAACGGATATCTCGATTAATTTCATGAACAATGTAATCAAAATTACTTCTAAAGAAACATTTGAAATATGATTGCTAGCAATAAAACTAACTATTTTACTTTCTCGATACATTTTTAAGGGGCTCGTTTTCCACATTTAGTCGATACATCCCTTCTTGGTATCCTTTTCCACAAAAGGCCACGTCTAGTGATTACAACCTTCCTTGACTCAATGGCGATTTTGAAACCATAGCGTCAAGTTTACCAACGTAAACTAGACTTGGATATTGTAGGAACATGAAGCACATTATGAAGAGTCACGGTTTTACCCGATGTGAACTTCATTTGTATCGTTCCTACAAACATCAAACATCGCCTCTATCACGATTTGCCATCATCACTGCCTACCTTACCGCTTCGATAGGTTGTAAAACTATTTCTTGATCCCACCACGTGAATAGTGGCTCTCAATCAAGATACCATCATGCCAAGCGGTAGTCGCGTGATTTGAGCAATCATGGATACCCTACCAACAACTGGTTTTGGTTTCAGTTTTAATTTGTGGAGTCTAAATGGTCGCATTTCCAGTTTTCTTCCTAAAACTCCATGCCTTCACTAGACCATAACATGTAAACCTTTTGTTTGGAACAAAGTACTAAAAGAATGTTGTATTGGAGTGCTCTGTCACAACAATATGCAAATATCCTAACATATAGAAATGAAAGTATTACACCAGAATTAAACATGTACCTTGTTAATATTCTGAATATCCACAACAATATTTCAAAACATAACCAAACAGAAAATGTAACAACAGCAATCTTGGACTCAAACTCGAACACAAGAAATTCAAAAACAACCAACAACAGAACCGGCATCATCATTGCTTTGAAATATATGAGCAACATCGTTGTATCAAGAGAACCAGCAGCTATTAACCACTCGATGAGCCCAAACCTGAACCGAAACAATCAGTAACTATCATCACCAATAACACGCTAGAACCTGAGGAAAAACCCATAACATAAAGAACCGATCGGAAGAAATTCCCTGTCCTTTTAAGTACTTTCGGCACTCCGTTTGTTGCTCGAGTCTACAAGCCTAAGCACCCGGATTAATACAGCTACACCGTAACCGTTGAGTTGCAACAACTCACGATTACAACACGATGGTGGCAACAGAAATGACAAGAACAGAAGCAAACAAAGCTATGTGTTTTTTGAGTGAATATGGCTGTTATTTTCCTTATCACTTCATACACATTCTGCTATCTCTATATAGCAAAGAAATTGTAGACGTGATATAACCCACTCCCAAAATATAAGGAGATAATGGGTGGTTGCTAACCATATGATCAGGTCAAACTTTATCTCAAATACAAGTGCTACTCTAACTTGTACCAATAGCTTTGTTATAAATACTATCACTTGCAGCTTTAAGTGTAAGTACTTTGTGCTTCATAAGTGGCCAAACTTGCCAACATTATTTAAGTCCCAACAATATTATCTTATAAAAAAAAGCGACGAACATATAAAGTTCATCCAGAATTAGCAGCTGAATGAGGCACAAATACAGCTCACAAAACTCTCCCCTAAAATGAGTCATCAGGAAACCTGGAGAGAGAGAGACGAGGTTTGTAATTGATACCAAAGGGCCTTTAGCCTAGCGGCTAGCGGTAAATGAGTTGCTATCAACCAAGTGATTGTGGGTTCAAGTCTCAGTTGAGATATAATGTGGCATTAGGTTTGTGAATATTTGCCTTCCCTCAAAAAAGTTCTTAGACCTGGAGTTTTAATCCCAGTGACAACCACTTAGGCAGACCACATGTTGGAGCAGCTTCTAGATGTTCACAACATAAATATTACCACAGTACTAAGTGAGCAAGCCACATTAATCAATTTTAGTAATTAGAAAATGACCATATCAAACCGCATATGACATACTTTTAAGCAAGCAAGTAATCTTAAGGGTGGGATAAGACCTTACTTTTCTTTGGTCGTCTAAGTTCTAAATATGTGCTCCTATGACTAAAAGCAAATACAGCTTACGCAATCATAGTTAAGCGGTTTTGCCTGTAATCGGTTACTCAAGAATCTTACTACTATAGAACTATTATAAGTTTATGCCATGAGTGAATGCTAGCTTGAATAGCATACAGATGTTCATCTTTGTTTGATTCGAAGCAATTTTGGCAGGGCATACAGACCGCAGTAAATTCCGCACACCTACCATAGCAGTAAGCCAAATATCCGTATCTGATCCAGAGGTTCAAATCCTTTTACCACACTATGAACACCTGATCAGATCTATGCTAACATATTACATTTTCAAGCAGCAAGCAACTGTCTAACGCTGCATGCAATGGGAAATACCAATATACTCTAGTTTATGGAGAGAAAAAAGTTAAACTACGTTGTTACTGAAATACATAATCAACTACACACTCCAAGTTATCATGTTCTGCCAATATCTATAACCAGCTTCCTTAGAAAACCTATGTACGTTGGAAACAATAAACTTGCCAGATGCTTGCTCTTTCATAATCTCAATTTCGAAGCGAAATATAGGCATTCAGTAAATGAATCCCACAAGACATAAGGTGGCTAGTTTAACGAATAGAAAGACTGAATACTTTTAAGATTTAAGACCTCTACTTTAAGTTATCAGTTTTGCACCCCTATTGTTAAGCAGTATCAAGATTTACTGCTTGTACTATGAAAGGAAAGAGAGACTAATTTCACACGAGCATCATACCTATCCCTTGGCATGGTATGCACTTGCAGGTGACTTCCTTTCCCCTTTTGTTGTAATAACATGCGTATCCTGATCCTTGACAACTTCGGCATATTCCAGTCCATTCATAAACCACTTCCTTACAATCCTATTAAAAGGAAAGTAGTATCACAAATTAGTACCAAGCAAAAATTTACACAATACTTTTTGTTTACCAACAAGTGCTAGTCAAATTGACACAAATGAATTTATTCTCTTATTACAAAGAGTCAAAGACAAACCAGAACCGTGCTTGCCTATAGCTTCAACACTAAACAAATGTTGGTTTCTTTAAAAAATACATTTTTATACAAAAGCGATAACTGTTGATGTCCAATATTTAGCAAAATATTCCTAATTGTAATGCTCCTCATTCCAGAAAACAGGTTTTAATTCTTCTAAATTAAAATGATTAACTATAAACTGCAAGAACGCTATGATATCTAAACCCCCAAAGTTGCTATTCACTACACTTATTAGATTAATAAAGTCATTCAAAAGAAATAAGGAATAGAAAGTGTTAATCGCATAAATTTATGTGGCAGGCTCATTTCTAACCATTGGGTCAGATATGTTAAGCAGCTACTTTACTTTATATAAATTGCTCTCATTCTTTCTTGCATAAATCGGAACTCAATGAACCTCTATCTTTTTATTTGAACGGAAATGACAGAGATGTTTAGCACATCTGAACAAACAACGATAATTAGGATCGCTGTCCCTCACTTGCGTATATCATTAACCATATTTACTGTAGCACTAATAAAATTACTTTCTAACAGACAGAATAACATAGGTAAATTTCCACATTGTTTAGGATTACTTACAAAAAACACTTGCCTATTACTTTCTAAAATTAGAAACAACTTATTTCACTGACAATACACAAACCTCAATAAGTGGATCACATCGTAACCGTTTATCGATAACTTCGGGCGACACGGGCTTCGTATCAGGATACGTCATCGGCAACGGCAAAGGATCATCATCATCAGTCAAGTAACTCTCACGGTCACGTGACCATCTCTCTTTAGCATTAACCTTCACGCCATTAACATCAAAACCACCTAGGTTCAGGCTACGTTTCTTCTCAACCGGTGACGGAGCTCCGGCGAAGTCTTTGCCGTTGGAGGATGAAGAGACGGATGCGGCGGAGAAATTGAAGGGGGACAGGAGGTTGTCTGAGGTGGCGCGTGGGCGTTGGGAGGTGGCGCGTGGTGGTAGGTTGGGGTTAGGTGAGGGTTTTGTGAAGATAGGGTTAGGGTTTAACGGTAGCATTTAGTGGGGTGGTGTGTGGCCGGAGAAGGACCCGGATTGTGAAATGAAGCGGGTTGAAATTGGGGGGAAATGAAGTGTGATATAACGTGTCGTGTTTGAGTTTGACTAGTGGTTTAAAAAACAAATAGTATAATTAAATTTATTTGATTTTCTCGAATACTGTTTTTATCGAGGATTGTTTATTTTATTTTTTTTTAAAGATGAATTTCTTATTAAGTGCTTAGTGTGCGTGTTCGGCAGCGGAGGCTAACTACGTTGTTTAACCGGGTCCGCGCTAGAAATCCTCCGAAATCTTCGGCTTATTTAAATACCGATGGGGAAACCCCCTACTAATCCGCCGAGCACGACAATTAATAGGGATAAACCCTTGCCTTTTCCAATTGAACATACACGTGCTACTGCTCAAACCCTTATTAAAGCCAAGCAATTTCAATAAAATCCTCATATTCAAACTCCTGCGGATTTGAACTCAAACCTCCCTCCCCAATAGCCCAAGGACTCCGAGGTGGCCATGGTAAAAGCAGGTTGGTTATCGAGGGTGTTTATAACCATGCTTTCTTTGCCGACTTGTTTAATATAGTTACTTGAGCTTTTAATATATCTGCATGTTTTTAAGTAAAATACCTAAATCTCAACTAGGGTGTAATCAAATCAAGTCGAGCTTGAGAGCGATAAGATTTGAGCCGACTTGAAAATCTAACTCGACGAGCTTTAATCATTCAAGCTTGAGATCGACTGGAGTAATATTTCAAATAAAGCTCGCAGCTCAGCTCAAAAAAGTTGACTCTATACATAATATTGTATTCGATAATCTAACTCATTAACAAAGTCAATAAAATACACAATAAACTCAAAAGCAAATAACTTATACAAAACACTGGATCCCGTTATGGTTTAAAAAGTCCGTTGCCGCGATTAATATTTAACTATTATTTCAATATTTAAATTAGCATTTTGGATGTTTATATAAATATGTATAATAAAAAGATTTACGTTTATGAATGAAGGCTCGAAAGCAAAATAAAAA